>JAZKJV010005231.1:0-435254 GCA_037367405.1 Ottelia alismoides
TGAATAGTAAACGGTGAGGAGGGGGTACCCCTGTGAATAGTACCCCAATCCAACCCAACCCTGCCCAACCCTGCAACCAAACGAACCCTTAGGGAAATCTGTGACTTCATGGGAACAGCTCCGGACTGAGTACTTTAATAAGTATTATCCACTCGGCCGGACGAACAAAGCGCGAGCCCTGATCAACAGTTTCTCCATGATCCCCAACGAGCAGTTCCATGAGACGTGGAATTGATTCCGTGAGCTCATTGACCAGTGTCCACATCACGACATTTCCAATCCCAACTTAGTACAGAGCTTCTTTTGTGAGCTGACACCAAAGCTGCAGGGGCTAGTTAACGCTTCTTGTGGGGGCTCTTATTTTCCAAGGACGAAGACCAGGTCTAGGCCATGTATGAGGAGATGGTCGAGAATTTCACAGTGATGTCTCAAACACGGCTCTACACTAAGGGAAGCCCTCACCCCAGACCATGTCCTATTAGAGGATAGCATAGGTTGATGCATGTCCATCCACCTCTTCTTCTTCAGCAGCTGCAACACATGCAGAGTCGTCGATCGCTGATATGGGCATTATCAGCGAGAAGTTGGACCGCATCGAGATAATCGAGAAGAAGCAGTGCTAGGGTATGACTCAGATAGACCAGTTGGCACAGACCTTGAGTGACCTGAAGACCCAAATCATGTGCCTCCGGGAGGAACAGACGGCTTCTCAGCCCCGTCTCAGGTCACGAGCTGATCCTAGCAGCAACAGCTCGACTCAGCACTCCACCTAGTACAGACAGGTTCACCACATACAAGCGGAGCCATTCCAGAAGCTGCAGCACCAGTACCCTCCGCCACCACCATCTTAGGACATTCATATGGTGGTGTATCAGCAAGATCAGGCACTAGCAGTTCTTCCTTCATCCCCCTACGAGCAGGAGCCGTTGATGGAAGTCAACGGGATTTGGTATGACTGACAGCAGCCGGTATCCGTCGAGATCATCCAGGATTCAGGTGGTCAACCAGAGATGCTTCATCCCAGCAGCAGCCTCCAGCTCAGGGTGGATAGTTCGGCCAGCAGCAGCAGCCCCAGTTCCCTCACCAGCCACGCCGGCAGCCATCCCACCAATGCCAGTCGGGTCCTCATCCCTACCAGCAAGGACAGCAGTGGAGGCAACACTAGCAGCAGCCTCAGCAGCAGTATTCTCAGCCTCCCCCTCATCAGTTTCAGCAGCAACCTCACTTTCAAAGAGCAACCCATCTGGTTCTCATGGGCCAACATATGAGAACCTAGACCTTGATGATCTAGCCCGCCTACTCTCAAACTAGCAGGCATCCTTTAGGCGGGAGATGGATGAGTTTCGCTATGAGATGAGGGATAATCAAAGGAAAGGCTGCCATACCCGCTCAGATCGAGCCCAACTCGAATAACCTCAAAAGGAAATCTGAGCAGGTACAGTTCACAAAGACCACCACTCCTAGTGATTTATTGGGTGACATTGCTTCGTATACATTTGATGCTGATTTTGTATCACTTAGGAGTGGTAAGATGCTTAGGGATGCAAACAGTTACGGATATATCCGTATCCGATCCATCACCGTATCCGTTTTATACTGATTTTGACATCCGTATATGTATACGTTTTAAAAAGGATACGGATATGGATATCATTTTGATATCTATAAACATTCGTATGCGTATATCTGTTTTCATATATAAATATAGTCATAGATTTATTTTTAACCCTATATAACACAATTATATATCTTCTTTTACCATATTTGTATAATTTTTTATGATACAAATACATTTGGTATATTTATATCACGTGTTTTCCATCAATTTTGCATAAATTTAAGTCGATTCTATAGAGTATTCCTAACATTACTTGTATGCGATTCGTATCCGTTTTACATCCGTATCCGTTTTTTTGAGGATATGGTAAGGTAATTTTGATATCCATCAATATATGTATCTGCATCCTTATTCATATTAAAAAACGGATAAGGATACGGTAATACCTATATCCGTATCAGTATCCGTCCGTTTACATCCCTACAGCCGGCGGTGCCTCATCTGAGCGATGACACCACGAGGATGCAGTAGCGCCAGACGAGGAGGATAGCGGTACTGATGCCGCTAAGGATGATGATGACGGTGGTGCTAACGCTACCAAGGACATTGATCCAGCCGACGGTACTGAGGCCATCGTTTCTCCAGACGCAAAGAGTGGTACTGACGCTATCAGATTTCCAGATGTTGAGCCAGAGTGCGGTGTTGATGCTGCAACTTCCGATGTCGTGGGTGGTACTGAGGCCACCCCTTCTATTCCAGTTGTGTCACCTCCAATTTTTGTATCTTGGAATTATTTGAAAAAGAATAAAAATAATAATAAAGGAAAGATTTCTTCATCTTTGAGCCCATATGTGATGATTGATGATACTTGTATGGATTCCATTACCTCTCAGCAGCAGGAACCTGTTCCTAGCCCTCTACCTGAGGAGGGCCCAGCCATCCCCTTCCCTCAAGCAAGGAATAAAAAAGAAAATCCAAAAAAAGATCAGCAGTTAGAGTTCAGTCAGCAGATGATTGATAGATTCTGTATCCAGCTGACTCTACAGGAGGCACTTGAGAACAACCCTCTCTTCTAGAAGAATTCGAGAGAGAAGACCACTATCCGCAGGAAGAAAAGGAACCATCAGGCGAAGATCCATGTGCTGACCCGTGCCACTTGCTTCGTTATCCCGAACCGTCTGCCAGCCAAGAGGCCATATGCAGGAGCTCCCAATGTCAGATGCCATATTCATGAGCAGAGGTTCGAACGTACTCTATTAGACAGTGGATCTTCTATTAACCTCCTTCCGGCAGCCTTGATCGATTCGAGTTTGGCCCTCTTCGACAGAGCAGGACAGTCCTTCAGTTTGCTGATAGATCTGTCAAGAGGCTGAAGGGGTTGTTAAAAGACGTGGTTGTCACAATTCAAGGCCTGAAATTCCCCGTGGACTTCATTGTGTTGGATATGGAGATAACTGAATCTGTGATAGATACCCCCATCAATTTAGGATGTCCATTCTTGGCCACAGCCACCATAATAGTGGGAAGGTATACTTTCACGCCGAGGGAGAGAGTATACAAATAGAGATGATCGATGAGACCAGAGCGTGAGACTCAGCTTGCTCAGAGCAATTCAGCGATAAAGAGCAAACGACAGAGGTAGAGCGAGACGTCCACCAAGAGTGCGACTTTGTGATCACTAATGATGAAGCTGCTTGGTCTGATCCCATTTTACGAGCCCTTCTCTCACCTTCAGATGCTGAAGATCCACAGTTTCCAACGGAGGAGAGTTCGAAGAGCACACTCTTGGCCGAGGACACTTTGGAGGCTGACGATCGCGTTCAGGACAGCGAAGCAGATTTTATATCATGTGATTCTGATTCAGATCCCTCGGATTCAGACATAGACTAGGCAGAGTTTGATGATTTACTACCTTGTTTGATTTCCACAGAGCTGGAAACTAGGGTGGAGACCGTGCCAGCACCGAGTACAGATACATCAGTAGGGAAGTCTTCAGCAGTGTTACATAATCAACGAGAGTTCTCTCATTCAGATATGGTTGCATTCACTCAGACCTTTCAGAGGCCAGACTTGCCAGCCCCCAGTTGTCCTGAACTGAAGCCTTTACCGTAGTCGCTAAAGTATAGATTCCTTACGGGTGAGCATGAGATGTACCCAGTCATTATCTCAACAGATTTGACTGAAGAATAAGAATCTCGTTTGATGGAGGTTCTTGAAAGGAACCCAAGGAAATAGGATGGAGTGTAGCTGATCTCTAGGCGATAAGTTCGGTCATGTGCTCCTGCCATATCTATCTCGAGGAGGACGTGAAGCCGTCGCGTGAGTTCCAGCGACGGTTGAACCCAAATCTTTGATAGGTAGTCATGAAGGAAATATTGAAATGGTGGAGCGCCGATTTTATTTACCTCATCTCCGACTCCAAGTGGGTTATTCCATTACATGTGGTGCCAAGAAGACGGGCATCACTACAGTTGTGAGTGAGTATGGAGAGGAGATAGCTACCCAGGTACCCACTTCTTGGAGGGTTTGTGTGGACTACAGACGATTGAATCAGGCCACCAAGAAGGATCATTTCCCGCTGCCTTTTACTGATCAGATTATAGAGACGCTAGCTGGGAAGAGTCACTATTACTTTCTTGACGGGTACTCCGGCTACAATCAGGTGGCCATAGCACCCGATGACCAGGATAAAACGACATTCACTTGTCTGTTTAGGACTTATGCTTTGAGGCTGATGCCCTTTGGTCTATGTAATGACCCGGCGACATTCCAAAGGTGTATGTTGTTCATTTTCTCGACATGGGGTGACTGTTTAGATGTCTTCATGATGACTTTTTGGTCTACGGCAACGGGTTTGATGCTTGTCTTGACTGCCTAGACCGCGTTCTTCAGCGATGCATAGAGGTTCATCTTGTCTTGTCTTGGGAGAAGAGTCACTTCATGGTGACGCAGGGGACGGTGCTTGGTCATATCATCTCCAACAGGGGCATGGAGGTTGATCCAGCTAAGGTGGATATCATTAAGAGACTCAGTCCATCGTCCAACTTGCGACAATTACAGTCTTTTCTAGGGCATATGGATTTCTATCGACGCTTCGTTCATGACTTCAACAGGATTGCCCGACCGTTGACTGATTTGCTGACAAAATACACTGAGTTCATTATAGATAATAAGTGCCTTGCGTCATTTGAGACTCTCAAAAGCTTAGTTGTTGAGGCTCATGTCCTTCAGCCGCCTGATTGGTCTCTCCCATTTGAGATCATGACGGATGCCTCCGATTTGCCGTGGGGGCCATGCTAAGACAGAGGAGGGATAGAGTACCATTTGCCATTCACTACGCTAGCTGTATATTGGATGCCATGCAGCGGAACTACACTGTCACAAAGAAAGAGATGCTAGCCATAGTTTTCACCTTGGACAAGTTTTGATCATATATTCTTGGATCGAAAGTGACTATTTACACAGATCATACTGCCATCAGGTACCTCATGGCTAAGAAGGATGCCAAAGCAAGATTGACTAGATGGATCCTTCTACTCCAGGAGTTTGACATTGAGATTAAGGACAAACCTGGAGTCAAGAATGTGGTGGCGGATTACCTCTCCCATTTGGAAAATCTTAAGGAATCTGAGCAGACTAATCCCATTACAGAGACCTTCCCATATGAGGCGATCCTTGCAATCGCCTCCCTCCCATGGTACGCCGATATTGTAAACTATCTTGTTGCCAAGAAAGTTCAACAAGATTGGCCCAGGCAGCGACTTGAGACTTGCCTTGCGAAGGCCAACTCCTACCATTGGGAGGATCCCATCCTTTATCATGAAGGAGGGGATAACGTCTGGCATTGGTGCATTCCTCAGGAGGAGAACCACAACGTCCTCACATACTGCCACAAGCTTGAGGCGGAGGACATCATTCTGGGAGGAGAACAACACCGAAAGTGCTTCAATCCGGCCTATGGTGGCCCTCCCTCTTCAAGGATTCTGATGAATTCGTGAAGAGGTGTATTGACTATCAAAGGATAGGCACTTGTGGATAGCGTGATATGATGTTGATGCATCCCATTTACTTCTATGAGGTTTTTGATGCATGGAGCATTGATTTCATGGGTCCATTCCCTAAAAGTTAGGGCTTTGAGTACATTCTGTTGGTTGTCGATTATCTGAGTCATTGGGTTGAGGCCATACCCGCTCGAACTGCTTGTGCTAAGACTATTTGCAAATTTTTGAGGAAAAATACTCATTTCACGGTTCGGGTGCCTAGAGTATTGATATCTGACGGGGGGTTTCATTTTATCAACGACAAGGTAAAGGTCGTTGCTAACGAGTTCAGCATAGACCATCGAGTAGCCACTCCATATCATCCTCAGACCAATGGTCTTGCTAAAGTATCGAATAGGGAGATCAAGATGACACTACAGAAGGTAGTCCGCCCAGACTGAAAGGATCGGTCACAGCTTTTGGACTCGGTCTTGTGGGCATATCGGACGCCCTTCAAAACTCCTTTGGGTACATCTCCCTTTCGTCTCATTTATGGCAAGCCCTGCCATTTACCTGTTGAGCTTAGGCATAAGTTACTTTGGGTAGTTACTGATATATTATTGGATCCAGAGAGTATAGGTGATCAAAGGATGGCAGAATTGGCAGCCCTGGAGGAGCTTAGAGTTACAGCCTTTACAAACAGCCTACAATATAAGGAGCAAGTAAAGATATGGCATGATTCTCATATCAGCCATAAGCAGTTTGAGCTAGATCGGAGAGTATGGTTGACAATGGCAGTATCGACATATCTGAGATGTCATCTGAGTCCACCTTTCGCGTTAACGGTCAGCGTCTCAAGCCATATCTAGATCATGATCCGTTGATCGTTGACATTGGTCCTATTCATTTTGCATGAGATGTGGT
Source organism: Ottelia alismoides (assembly GCA_037367405.1). Classification (NCBI taxonomy): domain Eukaryota; kingdom Viridiplantae; phylum Streptophyta; class Magnoliopsida; order Alismatales; family Hydrocharitaceae; genus Ottelia; species Ottelia alismoides. The sequence continues at coordinate 6,463 of JAZKJV010005231.1, forward strand.
CTTTGACTCACATCATTTGCATCTCATGCCTGATTATCACTGTCTTCTGCCTTCTATAGATCCGGATGTCCATATCATTTCATTCTTTAGTCTAACACCCCATCTGCATCTTGTGATTATGCTATACTTAGGGTGTACTTTACCCTAAGTATAGGGGAGTGTCAGATTTTCGATTATCCTTTTGATTCTTTTTACCTCTATTTTGCTATCTATACTTAGGGAGATCGTACCCTAAGTATAGGGGAGGTAAACCTTGTACATTCTCTCACTCGGTTTTCCTCTTGTGTACAGTCTGCTATACTTGGGACTACTTGATCATAAGTATAGGGGGGAATCACCGAGCTCTGTTCATGCTATTCTTGTATTCGTCGTTGTAGTATAGCCCTTCTTTTTACTTCCCTATACTAAGTTATGTCTTCATCGCTCTTTGTTCAGTCTGAGGACATCGTTCGAGCTAAGTATAGGGGGTGTCGTATATATTACATACATACTTTAGCCATAACTCGTACTTTGAGTAAGTGCGTTAATAAATAAAATGGCTAAAAATCACTTATTAAAAATCACAATTTTTTTAAAAAATCCTTGTACATAAAATTCTTTCTTGCACATACATAGCTATTTATAAAAATTATTTTTGTATAAATGTTTGTAAAAATGCTTTGTTTGTAAAAAGTTTGTAAATACTTGTGTATCAAAACTATGTATATAGTACAAAATTTTTGCAAAATATTTGAAAAATAAAAATTTCGCAAAAAACAATGTGTAAATATTTGTAAATAGTTTGCAAAACTTCTGCATTCATGCATGCATTCAAACATTTTCAAATATTTTGCACATTTCAAAAACTTTACATAAAGAGATTTTTGTAAATATTTTATATATTTTTCTGAATCATAGTTGACATTTAAACTAGCCGGGGAATTAAATTGGAAAATGGAGCTTGGTTAAGACCTTAATCCACTTAATTCTAAGAGGAACCTTATAGGATCAAGGGGTTAAGACTTTTCAGGTCCATTGGTGACTTAATTCTTTGAGTCCACTAGGTTATGATCACATGTCATCTTGATGAGCCTAAGTAGAACACTTAACAACGCACACATGACTCTCACAGATAATGGCTTTACTGGGACCGGCACTTTACACTCAGCTCCATACGGATGAGGTGGTGAGGACGTTGTTTCCTTTGACCTGGGGTAGCATACGAGGGTAGTACTTCTAGGCAGAACCTCTCGTCTTCCTTTAGGGAGGGAAGTGCGTCTCAACTTGGTCTGGTGGTGTTGAGGTCTAAAGACAGGAGTTGTGGGTTGCAATAATGCTTCAAAAGAGGGATAGTCTACTGGATCAAGAATAAAAAGTCCTTATGTATATATGCTACACCATGTAGATATGTTGTACATATGCACGTCAAAAAAAGAAAAAAATGTGCAAAAGAAAGAAAAACTCCAAAAAATGGCGGGTCTGATAGAAAATGAAATACATGTCGGAGTGTATATAGTCAAATAAAGCAAAGCTTATGTTACACCTTCTTATCTCATGAAGCTTGCAGCGGGAGACTTAGCTACACTGTTGGCTCCCAAGGATACGTGGCTAAACTGACCACGGTACATTCTCTTCTTACCCCCTCTTCTTGAGCCGATTGAACTTGAACTTAGAAGGGAATATCCCGCTCCTCGAGGAATGAGTTGTTGGACTAGGGCATTAGACTTACCTTGTTGAGCGAGGATGTCGCCTTTGTATTTCTGAGGTGGGGAGCTACATATCATTTACACCGTACAAGAGAAGATTCATGGTCATTAGAGTTTGTGTATGTAGACTTGTTCTGATCTGCATTGTTGAGGAGTCTCGACCATAGATTGGTGGAACTTAGAGGCTGTTGAGTCTTAAACCTAGGTCCATATAAGGTTCCGACAAACTAATAATCCAAAGGTCTGACTGAGTTCCATACTTCAATTTAGTGAAGACAAGTTTAATAATCAACTTTGATTCTCTTCCTTTTTATTTTCTTTTTCCCACTTCCTTTTCAAATTAGTGTTTGCTAAGGGACTAGCCAAGGTAAAGTATATGCGGTGATGAATGTTTGATTCTCACTCTTTATTCTTTTATTTTAGCTATTTATCTTGGCAAAGCATCATGTAAATAGGTGTAAATACAATAAGTTAGCATTTTGCATGCATATGTTAAATTTTTATATTTAACATGTATTTGTGCAAAAATAAAAGAACAAAGAAAAAGAAAAAGGAGGGAGGTATTTAGAATAAATACAGAGTGACCCGAGCCCCAAGAGAAGGTCAAGACTTGACCTGATCGCCAAATAAAATTAGTAGAGAGAGATAGGGCTTACTCTATGTTGTACATATTACATATGTATATAAGTAATTTTTTTTATAAAATAAAAATAAAATATTCTTTTTACCTCCTCGTTACAGTCCTAAAAATAAAACAAAAATAAAAATCAGAAAAAGAAAATAAAAATAAAAATAAATCCTTCTTACTTGTATAAAATATATGTATATAGATAGCATCCCCTATTTATTTCAAAATTATATATAACTCATAAAAATAAAATAAAAATTATTCTATACTCCTAAAAATATGTTAAAAATAAATAAAATACAAAATTAGGGTATTTATGTAAAATTAATAAAATAAAAATAATTGTACATAATACATAGGTATATTATACCTGCATATAACACTAGATATTGTATGTACAATAATATATTTTTTCATAAAATAATTAAAAATCAAAAAATAGCTTGAAAAATAATAAACATTTTTTTTATTTTATACACTTTTTATTTTAAAGTCATTTACTATTTTTTATTTATTTTGTAAATATTTTATAAAATCCTTTTTTCTGATTGGTCGGGACCAAATGTTGACCGCGGGTCCATGGCCTCTTCCAGGCTTGACTGACCTGACTCCGCTCACTGGGGCTTCTTCACCCTTTTTTCCCAATCAGGTCGTGCCACCTCTCACCCTGATTTTTCGCATGTTGCTTCTCCTTGGATCCACGACCCTCGCGGATCCCTAGGAAGGTGCGGATCTTCCTAGGGTTGTGCGCTATTGCCCGATCATCTCTCACCCCTGGGAAGCATATATAGCATCTCCTTCGACCTCCTGGCACCGCAGCTCGTTCCTCGCTCCCACTTCGACCCCTAGCCACCTCCAGTTGAGTGACAGTTGCTCAGAGAGCCCCTTGGAGCTCAGTTTGGTGCAGCGACGATGCAGCTCACCCTTCGTGGCCGGAGATCCGCCGTGAGTAGCCTCCCCGCCTTCTACAACGAGGTTGAGGCCATAACCTCAACTCCCATCTTCACTTGGAGCTCCGAAGTTCATCTAGAAACTCATGTAGTACCCAGTTAGCCTCCCTTTTCCAGTTCGATTCATTCTTCTCATCCAGCACCGCCGCAATCCATTTGCTCTGACCTGATGGTCGGAGCCCCGTTACCGGCACCCATCCTTATCGATCGAACCTACCCGTCGCCTTGCATCTCGCACCGCAGCCTGATCATCCTTCAGCTCGACCATTAGGTCAAGATTGAGGCTAAGATCACCCTCTGCCGCCTTCGCTGGAGATCGACCTTCACCCCCTTCGCTTCTTTCACTTACAGCTTCAATAACATGGATCGGAGCTTCCCCTCGAGTCCCTCTACTCTTTGCAGGTACCAGTGCGCAAGAGGAACATCATCTGGAGCCCTCCTACTCAAGCGGAGCAGCTACAGGCGGAGCCACCCCCTTTCGTTCATCTGACTGTTGGCTTCTTCATCGGACACCACAATAGACGCGGAACACACCCACGACTGTGTTGAGCTCCTCCGCACCTCCATCAGAGCGCTGGATCTCTCTCCTTGCCTGGTTGAGGGTCGGCCCCGACGAGTTCTTCTAGGACCTTCTTTCGCCGTCTACCAGACGCTCCTCCTCTAGTTCTGATCAGGACCATTCATCCAGACATGGTTTGTAACGGGTTGATCAGTACTTGGAACAGATCTACACCGTACACCCATGACCTTCTGAGGACCGTCAGACCCGTATTGTAGCCGCTCATCTCAGGCGCACATCCCCGACCGTATTAGGACCGTTAGATCTTTTTCAGAGACGCGTCAGAGTCGCCCAAGCCCTCACGTGCCACGCAGATGCCCCAAGGGGTATATTTTCTTTTCATCCTTGTTAGTTTATGTTTTGCCTTTTAGTACTGAAAAATAAGTAGCAGTAGAAACATTTTACAGTTTGGATCCCTTATTTTCAGTATTTGCATTTTTGTCCCTCTGAATCTGAGGCATGTGTTATCCCACATGATTTGATGGGTTATTTGCATGAATTATCCTGAACTCTTGAGCTGATATGGATTGAATGTAAGTTTATGATATTTACAGTTATACCCCTTTGAACCTGTGTCACGTGGATTGCACGTGTTTGCTTGGCTAATTTGTAGATTAGGCCCTTAGCTTTGAAGTGCGTTACCATTTGGCCTGTAACTTTTAAATAATTGCAAGCGGGTCCCTGTGTGCTGTGTGCTTTGTTTTTAGTCAAATAATTACTAAATCAACTCCAAAAATTCCACAAAAATTGCAGTTAGCTCCTACTAACGTGTAATATTTATAGTAATTTTTGAGACTTAATTTACTTTTATTTGACATTTTCTAAAAATAATAAACCTTTAAAAAGTGTCATGTCTATTTCCTAAAATACCAAAAAATATAAAAATGGCCTTAAAAATTCCGTAAATTTTTTAATGTCTATTTTTGTGTATTTTCATCTCAGTGCAATTTTTGTTGCATTATCTTTTATAAAAAACCCAAAAAAGCTAAAAACTCTAAAAATCTTTTAAAAATCATTAAAAATTCTAAAAAATAAAAATATAGGATTTTAGTTGCTGCTTGTAGATTTTTTTTTTTTTTGCTTTTTCATAAAAATCACAAGCAGGATTTTAAGGTATTTTTGATATTTTAAACTTGCCTTTTAGTCCAGGTTGTACATTATTTCCTTGTTTTGATTTTGTTTTGTTTTTATAAAATCATATAAAATTGGAAAATCCTATAAAATCACCAAAAACATCTGCATATTTGAACAATATAAAAAATTTTCATTTCTAATTTTTAAGTATTTTCTATCTTAATAAAAATTGTTGAAGTGTGTTTTTACCTTGTTTCTTTCATTTTCTTTGCTTGTTTTCTTACTTCAAAAATATAAAAAAAATTGCAAATTAAAAACCACCAAAAATATGCCTTTTACTTTCTGATTAGGACTACTTTGTAGGTTTCACTCGTGCTCTTGTGTCCGACCCTGGTCGCTATACCAGGATAAATAAATAGCGGAGACCACTGACATTCATGTATTTTAATTGATTTATTTTGAGTGGTTTCTTTATTTTCTTGATCGATTGCGCTTCGCGGTTTGGGTTGCAATGACCTCTCGAGCTTTATCCGATACCTTAACCCGAGTCGCGAGGCGCGGTCATCACTAGGTGTTGATCATATACATTCCAAAAGCATATATCAAACCTTACAAATTCAAGCTTCCAAAGCGAGACGACCACGCGTGGAATTTGATTCTTCCCAATATCTCATGAGTGAGCTCATGTCTCCCGGTTCAGTAATGAACTTGTATGATCCTGTTGAGAGATCGTATTACTCATATACCCTTGCATGCACACCAGCGCGTCGGTGTATAGACCTTGGTTAGGTCATCAACCTATTGGTCTGCCAAATGTACATACTCAAACACATAGTAACACATCTGTCTCCGGTCAGAGGACGTGTGCCTATATCGTGACAACATACGACATAGGACTTTGGTTATCTCAATCTCGTTTAGTCAACTCTTTGACCTAACGAATATGACGCCTCCAAATCTCTATTCCCATGCACAGGACCTGCATCAAGAGATCGGTCATATATATCAACCAAATGAGAAAGGATTTCCATCTCCTACACAGGTTGGAGATCATCTCTTAACAATCATTTGATGATGTTTGATGAGTCCTCAATCTAACTCCTTAGATATTCATCCAAGCATCAACCTCTATGATTCAATAATTAAATCAACAGTTGTATGATCATTAAGATGGCCATGGTACATAATCCTAATTGTACTAAGGGACCTATAATGCAAATTAGTTATTCTTCATTTCAGATCAGGGAATGATATTTGCAATAACATTTATTGCATAATGGCTTGCCATGGGATCGCATGTTCAACAAGTAGATCCTCCGAACGCCAATGGAGTTGGGCTTCTTCTCCAACCTCCGAGCATCAACATTCATTCCAAGAGCAAGAAGCCCCATTCATGGCTTCAACATCTTCGAGCCCCTCCATCTTCCAGGAGCTCCCCCAGAAGCCCTCCTCTCCGTCGGAGATCTGCCTTCGACTCCACGCCAAAAGCCCCCACCGTCAGGCACACAGCCCGAGGCCCCCTCATGTGATCCATGCGCATGGGGGGAACATTTGCAACAAACCCCCAGGATTTGCCATATTCCCCAAACGCACCCGATTAACCAAGGGTCGTGTGCTTAGCATGTGGCCAATTAGAATTTTTGCAAGACCAACCCTGGCCTTTTGGTAATTCCTGGTAGGCCCATGCTAAGCAAGTTTCATTTTATTTTATATTTTGTAATTGCAAGCATACCCTTATCTTCTTTTGCAATTTTTAACCTCTATTTTACATTATTTTTATTATAAAATAACACATTGTTCTTCAACTAATTCTTTATATTATGGCATCCATTTTATATTTTATGCTCCATGGTTATTTTCTAATAATTATTTATGTGGAAATATTGCATATTGTGCCCACTTTACGCTATGAAATTCATAAAGAATTAACCACTGCTCGGAAAATTACCAAAAATTTACGATCATAGATTTAGTTGTATTTTACAATGTGGCCAAAAATCAGTGCAGTTGCATGCATTTTTATTCTATAAAAATTATTTTATGCATTTCAATAAATAATTTTTAACAGGTATTAAACTTTACATTTTTAGGGTTTATGATTTTTCTGAGATAGATTGCATATAATAGATATGAGCTAACTTTATCCCCTATAAATAAGTAGGTTTAATATTTATTATAATTAATTATAGAGATTCATTATATTTGCATTCATTAATTCATAAAAATATATTTTTCATCAGAAAATTCCAAAAAAATGCATAGCATCTGTTTCATTATAATTAACATCTTGGCCAAGTTTTATAATTTTCGGACATCGCTTGATCGACGTTAATTTCTCATCTTTAAAATTGGCCACATTTGCATTTGCATTCAAAAATTGCATTAAAAATACCAAAAAAAATCATCTCAAAAACCGTGCATAGAATTTAATCGATTAAACCTAGGTTGTTCCTCTGCCTCATTGAGTTCAACCTTGGGGTTTGCCCATGCTAAATAAACATTTAACAGCCTTGCATTAAATTTGATTGATTACATAATTAAGCGATTTTTTTATTGATATCTAACTACCTGACTACAACATAAAGACTACAGATAAATAGGATGATTAACGTTCAATCACCTTTCTGCGTAAAACTAAAGCTATCAATGATTGCGGGGCAGATAAGACAACTTTTCACTCTCACAGCGAATGTGTTATTGTAGCGACGATCTCCAAGCCGAAAGTGAAAGCTGCATCAGATGAGAGTGTTTCTGATTCATCCGACAAAGAAGGCTGTAATTTTGTAGTTGAGATCATACATGATCCATTATCTTTAGATGATATTGAGACGTAAGAATTCCTCTTTAAAGAGGAAAACTTGGAAAGCACAGTGTTCTGCAGTCCACATATCAAAGATGTGAGTATTGTTGATGACATGCATAAAGTGTTTGAAGAAGATTCAACAATTCGTGAGTACATCAAATATATGATGATGGTTTATGGATGTGATATTTTTGAGGCCAACTTTGATTCACTCCTACCTCTTATGCATGTGCCCAATCATTACAAATACATGGAGTACTTTCACCATGTTGACTCTAATCAGGGGTTTGAGGATTCAGATATGGATGCATCTGAGGATGACCCCGATGTCGACATACATCTCATCGACTCCATAACTCAACGGACATGAAAGAAGGTCAAGCTTCTTCCTTCTTGAGCATTGTATATTATTTTCACCTTGTATATTCCTTTCGTTTTATTCTTTCTTACTTTTGTTTTCATCATTAGCCTCCTTTCCATGTGTGTGTCATACTTAGGATGACTAGATCCTAATTATAGGGGAGGTGAATGACTTGAGGTGTTCAATTTTAGTTTTGTTACATTACTACTGTTGTTGCTTATACTTAGGGACCTTTAACCTATGTATATATAGGGGGCGGTGATGTTGTTCATTTCTTATTGTTTATTTTCATTTTATTTTCTTATATTCCCTTGCTTGTCACTCAACCATTAATATTCTCTTTTATACTTAGGTATATTTTACCCTAAGTATATGGGAGACAAGCTGAGTTGTTGAGTTTGTACATTATCTTCTTTGATTATCCTCATTTGTAAAATATTCTATTCTTAGGATTATTTTATTCTAAGTATCGGGTGATGATCAACTTCTACTCATTTTGTTCTCTATTCTTTGAGTCATTGTAGTATAGGATTCTTTTCACTTTTCTATACTTAACATGAGTTATGTCTTCCCTGTCTCTTCTAGGTCACTATGAGGACATAGTTCGAGCAAAGTATAGGGGGTACCATATATATTGTTTATATACTTTAAAAACCATAACTCGTACTTTATTGTATTTATTATAATATGGCTCATCTTTAAAAAAAATGAAAAAATGTAAAATGATTTATAAAATATTTGTAAAAATTATTTTGAACAAATATTTTCTAAAATATTTTGAAAATTCTTTGTTCTGAAATGGAGGTCAAAGGAGCATGGCGGAGGGGGGATTGCAGGGGGGTTCAGGAAAACCTCGTTCCATAGAACAACATACCCCACTCCAAGCACACCTCTGTAACCTTTGTAAAATTATTTTTGTAGAAAATGTTGTAAAATATGTGTAAAATCATTTTGTTTGTAAAATATTTCATGAAATTATTTTTGCATAAAATTATCAATTTGTAAAGTGTTTGTGAAACGCTTGAAAATAAAATGTTTTGAAAAATTGATTTGTAAAATAGTTTGTAAAAAGTGTTGTAAAACTCTTATAAAAATTTTGTACTTTTTGAAAGGTTTTTGTAAAATTATTTTTAAAAATCTCTTATAAACTTGTTTTGTAAAATTATTTTCTAAACATGCATATAAATTATGTTGTGTAAAATATGTGTATACACTTGATGTGAAATTTGTGCATACAAAAACCATAATTACTTGTAATCTATGCATATATAATTCTTTTGTAAATAAAATTCTATCATAAAAGGTTGTATTTAAAATTTGTAAATAAAGCCCCTTTGTAAAAAATTCTTTATAAAATTTGCAATTAGTTTCTTTTGTAAAAAACTTGTAAAATTTATATAATTCTTGTATATACATTTACATAACAATTGTTGTGAATGTCTACATAATCCTTGTTAATACTTGTAAATACATTCAATTCTCTAACTCTTTTAAAAATACTTGAAAAATTAAAAAAGTTTAAAACTCATAAAAATTAGCAAATCTCCTTAAAACCAACATAAAAAGTTTAAACCATAAAACACACTTCAATAAAAATTGTTGCACTTGCATTAGCATTTTTCAGGATGATGTTGATAATTGAACTAGTGTGGAATAAAATCTGAAGAGTGGAGCTTGGTTAAGACCTTAATCCACTTAATTTCAGAGGAATCTTATAGGAACTAAAGTTGAGACTTTTCAGGTCGAGCGACTTAATTCTTTGAACCCATAAGACTCTGTTCGCATGTCATCTTGATTGGTCTAAGTAGAATATTTCATGACACACACATGACTCTTTTAGATAATGGCCTAACTTCGACAAGCTCTTTGCACATAGCTCAATACATACGAGGCGGTGAGGGGTAAAATACGATAGCTTGAGACACATACGAATGGAAACATATGGCATACAATCCCTTGCAAAATACATGTAAATTGCATTAATTCTCATTTCTTAACAATCTAACATCATCTGTTAATAGTGTACTAATATCATTATTTTAACCCAAAATAAATAAATAAATAAAAGAAAAAGATCAAAGAAGGATGTATATATAAAATAAATGCAGATGATTCTGACTCTGAGAGTAGGTCAAGACTTGACCTAATCGACAAGGAATAAAGTAGGGGGGATTGGGTCATTAATATATAAAAATCCCAAAAGACCAATTCACATTGTATATATTCATCACTATTATGTATGTACACATCTTATACTATTTTATTTACCGTTAATTTAATCTCAAATAAAAATACTTTCTTCATGAAACTTGTACATAAAAATGTGTTTAATATAATAATAATTGAAAAAATAAATCACGTGCAGAATAAGAGGGACAACACTATGAAAAAGCCGTGAAGTCATAATTGAAAGATTAATATGTACTCCACATGAACTCAAAATAAATCAAACTCACTTTCATTGTGTTTAAAATCAAACAAGCTTTAAAATGAAAGTAGTTTCATAAAAATTGGAGTTAAGATGTGAAAGTCACCTTTTTAGAATGTCATTATATATGTATGTGTGTATTGTACCTATTTATTTATTTTTTGAATATATTGTATTTTTTATACTTTGCACATGTTTTGTATTGTTCATATAAAATACAAATAAAAATAACAACATGAAAAAAATAACCAAAATAAATAATTGTATTTATTGTATAGGTATAATGTACATATTTCTATTTATTTATACAATTAAATACATTCATAAACAAATAAAAATGTCTTAAAAACCCTCAAATTATTGTGTGAATGAATAAAATATTAAATAATGTGTGTATTTGTAAAAATAAATAAATAAAAGTATGTATATCTTGTATTTTTGTATTTTATACATATAAAGACATGTATTTAAATAATTTAACCTTATAAATTAATTAATTTAATTTATTAAAAACACTAAAAATAATTTATTTATACATAAACATTTTTATGTTCATAAGTTTTTTAATTAAATTCAATTCTAATTTAGTTTAATCATTTTCTATTTAATTTAATGTTTTTGTCCTATTTTGTTTGGCTTATTTGGGTCGACCCCATATTGGTTGAACCTGGTTCTGTTGACCTGGGTCAACTACCCCTTCGGTGACTCAAATCGGTTCAACCCGCCAGACCCGCCTACTTCAAACAATTATCCTGACCTAATTCTCCACACATCTCACCCGATTTTGTCACCCGATTGGAAACCATCCACTCCAAATCCATGCCCGAGTGGGTTTTCTTTGAATCTGCCTCGGTTCGTGCATTGTGATTGATGAATTTTGCCCCTCCGTTGCCCATTTAAGAGCTTCAGGTTGTCCAATTCTTTCATTGATCTATCTTTGACCCCCTTTTTACCTCGATATTGAGTGAGTCAGTGAGTGAGAGAGAGAGAGAGAGATCCTGTGATAGAGGAGCGATCCTCCGATTGGGAGAGTGTGGATGGAGGATATTGGCGAGATGGCTAAAAACCACAACAATTCCATCCTCATTCCATTTTGGGTAACAATAGATTGTTTTCCTCTTTGATTTCATTTGTTTTCATTTCAGTTTTCACTGATTTTGATTTATAGTAGTAGCCATTTCCAGTCCTACGATCTACTCGATCAGAGGTCATCCTTGTTGATTTTGGTCCCAATCAGATTGCAAATTGCCTCACCTGACTTCCTCTGCTTCTCCATTCTCTGATCCATACTTATAAATTCAGATCCGTGGATATGAGTCCGATCATCATCCCCCACTTTTGTAAAGTATACACATCCACTCACCTTCATTTCTCTGCTTTGAGTAATGTTCGGTCGAGGCTAAAGAAGCTTCGAGCCATTCAATAGCACCTGCGAGGCAAGTTGAGAAGCTTTGATTGAACCACCTGAACACATACAAGATCCTTCATCTGGATCTCTAAGCAACAAGATCCAGATAGATCTACCGCGCCAGATCAATGCGTATTTGGAGAAGGAAGAGAAATAGCCCATTAGAGCTCACATCCGAGTCGAACCGAGTGAGATCTGCTCGATTAAAGCTCACCCGGAGAAGCCTTCATCTATGTTCTCGCTCCATCATTCAGCTCCGTCCGATCAGAAGGCAAAGCCCCCAGATTCAATGTGGAATGCACAATCTCCCCCCATATTGCAATATTTTGCTCCGACCTGATGGCGACATCTGGATCGCACGTCGCGTACGTGCTTAACATGCTTTATTGGTGAATTTGCACATTCGCCTCTTTTATTTTTTCTTTATCTGTAAATGTTGAAATCTGAGAAGCGAAAGCGGAATCAATAAGCAGGGAAGATAAACATCAAGAACGCAAAGATTTAACGTGGAACCCTACTCTCTAAGGAGCGAGGTGAAATCACGGGAGAAGCCCTTAAAGGGGCAGACATTCTATTGGAATTCTCAATGAGTACAGGAGGTGTGTGGCTTCTTATATAGCCTCACAAACAATCCAGAGTCCCACCACTCATCCACGTGGGACTAAACATGAGTGGGGGTAAGTGGATCTCGGTGAGATCTAGTTACCCACTTATTACATTCTCCAGCACTCCCCCTCAAGCCGAAGCTGAGAAAGCTGCAGCTTGCAACAAAAAAGTATACAACACATCTTCATACGATACATCACAAGAAGAACACATGTCCACTGTTGGTAGACGACCTCGCGCAAGGAGGGGTCTGCGACTTTCATGTCATCAGAATATATCTCTGCCATGCCTGTAGAGCCGCTGCGATATCAGGTCACCAGAACGTATCTCTATCGTGCTTGAAGGCCACCAGAACATATCTCTATCGTGTCTGGAGAAGAATCGCCGTAGAAGAAGTCCAACGCGTAGAACTGATTGGGTCGTAAAAGAAGAAGTACATGCCCTGATGAAGAATTTGATGCTCGGTGAAGACGAATGATCTGTAGAAATCTGGAATGCTGGCTGTCAGTCGTGGTCAGACATTAGAAGTTGCGAAGAATACAATTCTGACTCCCCTTTCTCCCGTACTTGATAGAATAGAGAGCAGATAGCATCAAGTTGGGAGAAATAAATGAATAACATGCAATTTTTGTTATCATTCATTTTCATTTTTTTTCACAATTCAAATTTATTTCGCACGTTTTTTGTACATAACCCTCCTTTTTTTAAGCTGTTTATTTTTTTCTCTCGATTTTTCTTTCTCTCTCTCTCTTGCAAATATTCTACATACACCTTTTCTTTGTACGTGCCTCTTTTCCCCTCTGTTTTTTAAACAAAAAATCTCTTGTCCTAATTTTAGGCTCATACAAGCCTCAACCCAATTGGGCTTTACATAGCGGACATCTCTTCATCTCTCTCTCTCTCTTCTTTCTTTCTTCTTTCTTTTTTTAAATGACCCATACATTTGGGCCCAAATGAGCAACATTTTTTAATTTCAGCCTAACTGGTTGCTCTCTCTTTCCAACAAAATTTTCTCTTTTTTATTTAACGACACAGGAGCTTTAGGGTTCCCAATTGAGAACCCTCCTTCGTAACCCACCGTCCCTGAAGGGGGGGGGGGGGGGCTTCTCATGCCGCTGCCGCTGTGAAGACGAAGGAGCCCCCCATCGTGTTTCCCATGCACCGCCAATGATGGAGATTGAGGATACCGCCTGGAGGGGCAGCTATGGAGGAGCTCTACATGGGAGTTTCTTCACTGCATGAGGGATCCCCTATGGCAGGAGGGAGTTTTGACTACCTGGATGCACGAGGGGAGGCTTCGATCGATTGGGGGGATGCCTGGATGCGCGAGGGGAGGCTGCTCGAAGGCAGCGGTTGGAGCGTGAGGGAGGAGGCACCGCATGATGCGGTGCTGCCTGATGCGGTGTCTCGTCAGCACTTGCGGGGCATCATGGCCTGGAGGTACTTCCACCAGATGCGGGGCCGATGGAGGAACTTGCTTGGGTGTGGATTGAAGTTGTGCGTGAACTGGATATGCGATGAGTCACTGGGGCCATTCAAGGTGGCAAACTTTATGAAACTACTGCAGAACTACATTTTCGACTTCGAGCTCGATGGTCTTCTTCAGCAAGGCTTCGATTCCCGGATCCACGGTTCGATTGAGCGGTCTTAAACTGATCTGCACGGTGCCTGGAAGGACGGACTGTGGGAGGAGATTCACCGAGGGGGAACGATGAGCGCCGTCACCTAGAGTTGAGAACATTAGCGCGGGGCCTGCTGTACCCTAAAAGCGTGATGCGTGAGGATCTGGATGCGAGGATGCTGCCTCTGTCTGGACTGGAGAGCATCGAATTCCATGAGACCGTGGAAGAATAATATATTGCATGATTAGGTTTTAAAAAATAAAACTTTAACACTCGAACTTTGAACCATACAAGATAATAACATTCAAAGAGTATATCTGAAGAACAAACATCGAATCTCGAACAAATATCACCCATAAAAAAATCCTCGAGAATCGACATGCTCTGATACCATGTTGAAATCTGAGAAGCGGAAGAGGAATCGATAACAAGAAAGATAAACATCAAGAAAACAAAGATTTAACGTGGAACCCTACTCCCTAAGGAGCGGGATGAAACCACGGGAGAAGCCCTCAAATGGGCAGATATTCTATTGGAATTCTCAATGAGTACAGGGGGTGTGAGGCTCCTTATATAACCACACCGACAGTCTGGAGTCCCACCGCTCATCCATGTGGGACTAAACATGAGTGGGGTAATTGGATCTTGGTGAGATCCAATTACCCACCTATTACATTCCCAACAGTGAATAAACCTTATTTTGCTATGTGTCGTGTTGTGGTTGATGAAATAATTCCTATTCAATCCTGAATGTTTTTATAATTTGCATTTTAATCTTTTAGCGTTTGACCTCAGTGCGTGTACACGTGCCTTTGTGGTCAGTTTGCAATAACTATCATGAACATTCCGTGTTAATAAAAGTTCTTAAAGTTTTTGAAATTGCATTTTAGTCCTTGCCAGCAAAGACCACCTGAATTATTGGAATAATTGCATATTTGCCCTTGAATTTCTATTATTGTTAATAATTAGTCTGAAGTTATTATGTAAATTGTGTTTCAGTCTGTTTATTGTTGCATTTTATTTTTTTCTTATATTGCTCCGAATAAACAGTTTTATTGATTCAAAAATCTACAAAAATGATTGTATATTCCTGATAATCAGATCTATAACATATAATTTTGCTTTTATAAATTAAATTCATTTTCTATTTTTAAAATATAAAGATAGTACAATTTTCACTGTTTGCTCATAAAAAATATAAAAATTCAAATATTGCTTAAAAAGTATATAAATATATAAGTATATTTATAATATTTTATCACTTATATAAAATCAAACAAAAAATTAGTGATAAAGCCTTAAAAATTTAAAAATACAGAAAATCTTATAAAAATCATATAAAATTGTAGAAAATCATAAAAATATATATTTGGTCCTATTTTAAAGTTTAATAAAAATTCTTATGTACAAAATTTATTTCCATATTGTTTTCTTTTATTTTATATTTTAAAATTACAAAAATAGTAGCTAGTTTTACTTTAAAAATTATTTTCCTTCTTAAATCAGTAAAAAATACATAAGAAATATACAATACCATAAAATCGCTAAAAACAATAAAAAAATTATAAAATACAAACCATTTGATTTTCTTATTTTTGAGTATTTTTCACATATTTTAAAAATACAAAATGCATTTATTTCACTTTCATGCATTCCTTATTCTAAATTGATTTTCAAAATATATAAAAAACTGTAAAATAAAAAATTAATAAAAAGTGAAAATGAAAAAATATTTAAAAATAAACATTTGAGAATACACAAAAAAAATAAAAAGATCATTAAAAAAGGCATAAAAATTAGGAAAAAGAAAAGTAATTAAAAATCTTCATTAATTAGCAATAATAATTTCCCTTGTTTATTTGCAGCCTCACTGAGTTTGATTCTGCAAGCTATACCTGGTTAATAATTAGGATCTCATTCTTCTTTTAGAATAAAAATATTTTTGTTTGGATTGATTTTAGGGTGCAATGTCGTTCGTATTCACATTCTATCTTCATTCGAAATGATTAAGAAAAAAACTCAAAAACCTTGAATTCAACAGGTACATAACCCAATTTGTACATAGGAACCTCATTGATGAAAAACTTTATTACATTTTATTCCTTAAATAATTTAACAATAGAAATCGTGATAAGATTTATTACATAATGTTCACCATTGGCTCACATGCCCAACAAGACCAACGGACTTGACATCAACAAACGTGATGAGTTTGAAGGGAAGGCCTGCATCCATTGTAGGTAAGGAGAGCCGGAGGAAGGGAATGAATGGAATTACTCTGTAAATGCAATTCAACAAGATGGTAGATTACGTTTCCCAACGAATATAGTTCATTTTAACAACCAGAAGGATGAAAGTTGATCAGAATG
The DNA here is from genome assembly GCA_037367405.1 of Ottelia alismoides. Lineage (NCBI taxonomy): Eukaryota > Viridiplantae > Streptophyta > Magnoliopsida > Alismatales > Hydrocharitaceae > Ottelia > Ottelia alismoides. The sequence goes on from JAZKJV010005231.1 coordinate 22,956, forward strand.
ATTGTGATGTAGTGTTAGTAAGTTTACGAGATGAAAGTTGATCAGAATGGTTGTGATGCAGTGTTAGTAAGTTTACAAGGATGGTAGGGTAAATACAAAGCTTGCAGGGATCGTAGATTAAGTATGAAGTTTGCAGGGTTGTCCTATAAATGCAAAAATCAAAATGGGTCGTTGTGTAAAAATTATATAAAAGGTTTTTTGACAATGCACATGATTATTATATGGGTAAAATGGGGCTGCCCCCTTGAGGGGGAGCTAACTTGGCTCCCCCGCCGCATTTTCCCCATTTTTTTATTTTTTTTGAAAATTTCTTCCGTGGATTTTCATCAATATATTCCTATATTATGCTGTTAAAATTTCGTGCGAAACAGAGACTCCTATGGTCTCCATCCAGACGGGGTCATTTTTAACAATTCTGTTACTGTTAAAAAATGACTGTCTGGATGGAGGTCGTAGGCGTCTCCGTTTCGCACGAAATTTTAATAACATAATATAGGGATACAATGATGAATATTCACGATTTTTTTTTCAAAAAAAGAATAAAAAAGAAGAAAATAAGGTGTGAGCCAAGTTAACTCCTCTTTCGGTTCGAGAATAAGCAGAAATAAGGATGGGGAATAAGGAGAATAAGTGTCTATTCTTTGTTCGGCTAAAGGATATGAATAAGGAGAATAAGGTAAAATAAATATAAATAAGATGGAATAAAGATAGGAATAAGAGTGAAATATGATGAATCGAGGAAGAATAATCGTACCACAGGAAATCGTGTCAGAAGGAGAATACGCCCCTTATTCCGGGGCCTATTCTCTAAACGAACAGGTCCTTAAGGGCAGCACGTTAAACCCATATTATATCCTACATCAGCCGAGTACCCAGATGAACATCACGTGAAGGGGTAAATCGAAGTGGTTCGTCTATCGTTTTGGAAAAGTGAAAGTGCCGCCGCCGTCGTTGCTCGCTTCCTTGCCGTGAGCACAAGCGTCCTTCAAAGGCGGCCGTCTTTTACAACGATAAGCTGAGGACGTTCCTTGTTCTTCCACCTCCACCATCCCCAATGGAGAGCCCCAATCCCAACGCCGAACCCGACCTTAACCCTAACGATCCTCCCCGGCCACTCAAAGAGGGCGAGGATTTCCAACAAGAGAAGGAAGAAGAACACGGAGAAGAAGACGAGGAGCCTCAAAACCAACCCCTACCTTCGCGGACGCCCTTCACCAATCTTAGTCAGGTCGACCGCGACCTCGCCCTCGCCAGGACCCTCCAAGAACAGGTTAGGGCTCGCCTCCTCTTTTCTCTAGTCGGCATCTGGATTTGAATTTACGCTCCATTTCAAATTATTTCAGGAGATGGCGTACATGATGCTCCGGATGGGCGGCGAATATGGCGCGTCCGAGTCGGGAAGCGAGTATGTGGTGGAGGACGAGGAGGGCGATGACGGGGTTGGGAACCACGGCAGTCTTGACGGGAGTGAGTACAATGAGGATGACGATATGGACGCCTTCGATGCACAGGAGATCGATCCTGCAGAGTATGAGGATGACGAGGAATTTGCGAGGGCGTTGCAGGAAGCAGAGGAGCGGGAGGTGGCAGTTAGGTTGATGGCTCTTGCAGGAATAAATGAACGCAAGTGAACCCTTTTGGGTCTTGTGCATCTCTTCTTCAACGAGCATGTATGTGACGAGTAATGGGTTTCTTTTTGGGTGGCTGCAGGGGTTGAAGAGGGAGGGGATGATCTCGGGAGCAATTCTCAGGTACTTTTTGCATACCGTCTATTTGATCCGGGAAAGCTGAAATTACAAACTATGAATTTAAATTATGAACGATGTCCCAGTACTGTGGTTAATCTGTCTTTAGTGTTGTGAATTTCGATGCACCGGCTATGTGAGCCTTTCCAGTTTACTAATTTGAGAATAAATTTTAGATTTTTGGCGGGAAAGTGGAATTAACTCTTTTATTAGAAGAAAAAAACGACCACTAGAGGTTAGTATATCCATCAAAATTGGGGGTAATTAAGGTGTAAAGTTTAGTTTAGCCCCAGGTATAAGTTTTACCCCTCCTTTTATTATACTCGTGCATAGTACATAAAAAAGAAAGACAACGTGAATGTTTTTGTACTTATTACCATCTATTAGTAGCTATTGTGGCCAACCAACAGCTTATCCCATATAAAAAATGAAGTTTTCTTCTTGTACTTCTTAAATTTTAGACCTGAGTTGAACATGTTCCAAGGAAAGACCAAGTTTATGAACCACTACCAGATTAGCTCACCGTATTCCCTCCAAGACGATGTTAGATGCATTGGCCAAATGATGTTGATAAGAGAGGGAGTTCACGGGGGGGGGGGGGGTAAATTTGCTCATGCTAGTTTGTGCTCATTTGGGTTAACTTCATTGTCGCTCTTAAACCTGGCGCCAAGGTTTTAAAAAATGTGAGGCGTATCGAGGAGTTTTCCAATATTTTTTCGAGGCGTAAGCCTCGAGGCGTATCGAGGCGTAAGCCTCACTCCATAAAGAAAATATTTTATAAAACATGCTAATTAATCACAACTATATTTTACAAGTCCTAGAATAATAAATAGCTTTGATAAAAAAACATATTCCATGACATTGCAAGGCTAATTTTATGTTATAAAACACCATGTTCGCACGATAAAGGTTCTACTTCTAAACTCAAACAAGTTCTAAATCCCAACAACAACAAGGACAAAAGTTCAAAAGTACAATGCCCATGAAGATACATAAAAAGGCTAACAAAGTAAGTTCTAAACATCAACAATCACTGCATCTCTAAACATCGACATCATCTCCACTTTCACTGCTACTAATAGGATCATCCAATGAATCATCCATATAGTTGATTTGTGCCTCGTCATCATCGTCGTCAGTGAGTTCCTCATTAGCTTGGATGATATCTTCTTCAATATCAACACCTTTCCCTACAAAGAAAAGAAGGTTTCATAGATTTTGAGTATTATATATTATAATATAATCCAAGAGATAATATATATCTTAGATTCTTACTCACCTTTACCCTTACATTGTTTCTTCTTCGCTGGTCGTTCTCCACGTAGTTCCTCAATATCCACTATTTCATCCTCAAGAGAAAGATTCGCATCGAGCTCGTGAAAAACCTCAATTTCACTCGTGCCTAGGTGGAACTCAGATATCCATTCATCATCTGAATCAATATCTTGCAAACAAAGGGGATCCTCTAATGTCTTCTTTCTTACTTCTTTTTGCTTCAACCTCAAATTGAACATGCAAAAAACCAAGTCGTTGAGCTTCTCTTGCTTTAATTTGTTTCTTCTTTTAGTGTGCACCTGTGCATCAACGGTTTGTTAATCATTATATTTGAAAATATAATGTGCTTGAAGTATGGTTGTTCGTCAATCTCTTCTGGGTTAAATTAAATTCTCACCTGATTGAACGAACTCCAATTTCGTTCACATCCCGATGCACTGCAAGTCAAACTCAAAATTCGTATGGCAAACTTCATCAACTCAGGTGTTTCAGCTCCAAATGCTCGCCACCAATCCGCTGTAATTTGTTAATACATGATGAAATAACATATTTAGAAAAAAAATTAATTAAAGCTAGATGAAATTTAAATTACGATTGATTTCATACCAGGACTTCTCTTCTTCCTGGTGTCAATAGCATTTGCCCAACCAAACAAGCCTTTTGCATTAACATATGCATCAGACTGCAAGTCAATTTTCTCTCTTTCTTCCCTATCCACGACCATCCTTTGCAGGCAAGAGTACCATCCAACTTTGACCTCATAATCATTGTTGAATGTTGGTTCATACAAGCATTGTGGATTAAGGAAGTAAGCAGCAGCATGCAAATGTGTATGAAGTTGTTTATCCCATCTCTTATCCACAATGTCCCAGAGTTGCTTGTATTTTCCTTCATTATTGCGTAAATTCCGAGCGATTTCCTCCTTTGCCCTATCCATTGCTTCATAAATAAATCCCATTGGAGGATATTTCTCAGAATCAACCATTCTCAACACCATCACCAATGGCTTGGTCGTTCGGATCACATAAGCCACACCAGGCCAAAAAGATTTGCTCTTCAAAATAATATTTTGGACACTCTTGCCTTTTTCCTTGGATGAGTAAGAACTAGATTTCCACCTTTTTGAGGTGAAAAATGACTCCAAATGATCCTTCACTATGAGTAATCTCTGCAAGGTGAGGAAAGCTGTAGCAAAACGAGTGACAGCGGGCCGCACTAAATCTCCACCTACATGATTCCTCACCATAGCCAACACCCATGCATGGTTGTAGATGAAGTTGATGATTTGCTTTGCCTTCTTAAATACAGAGTCATGCAAAGACAATTTCAAGATGTCCTCCAACATAAGATCAATACAGTGTGCTGCACATGGAGTCCAGTACAAGTGTTCCCTTTTCTTCATCAACATCTCCCCTGCTGCTTTATATGCTGCTGCATTGTCAGTGATAACTTGTATTACATTTTTTTCACCAACTTCCTCGACAACCGCATCCATTAACTTGAAAAGAAATTCCGCATTTTTAATTTGTTCGGATGCATCAACAGATTTTAGGAACCAAGTTCCTCTTGGGTTGTTCACCAAAAAATTGATCAATGTACGACCTTTGGTATCTGTCCAACCATCAGACATAATACTACATCCTATCTCTGACCAGGATGCCTTCATCATCCATCATCGCCTTTACAGTCTCCACTTCCTCCCTCAATATCCAAGTACGCAACTCATGCATGCTTGGGGGTTTAAATCCCTTCCCAAAGTTTCCAACTTCCTGAAACATTGTCTGATAAGAAGGGCTATTGGCCACGTTGAAAGGCAATGTATTTTCAATAAAGAATCTCCCAACGCTTTTGCAAACCCTCCTTCTTTCTTCTTTTTTCCACGAAGCATTCAGAGTGACTTGTTTGGAAGGACCTTGGGCACTCCCAGACCCAATCCCTAGCTTTCCACTTCCACCTTCACATGCACCTCCACCTAAAAAAAAGTCCATAGGACCTCTACCTTTGTGTGCAGCAGCACCGCTAGATCCCGTGGACACATGTTCATCAAATCCAGATGATCCAAGATTTGTATATGCTCCCACTCGACGAACCTCTTCCATCTCTTCATACAATCTCCTTCTAGCCTGATCCTTCTTGGATAAAAAATCTTTCATCTCATTTTCGACTTCAATAGGCACATTTGGACAACTTCTAACATTCTTGCGGCTCTTTACCAAATGCTCTTTAAATCTAGCAATGCCTCCTGTGACAGTTTGTCCACAAAACTTGCACTTCACATACTTGTATCCTTTCAATTTTTTGTCCCCTTCTAGCTCAACCTCTATGCAATATTTCCATGCGGGATATGTTCTTTCCTTCCCTGAGCTCCCTCCATCTCTTCTAGCTTTTGGTGCCATTTCTGAAATGTTAATCATACAATATGATATATGAATCACAATTAAAAACCATGACTAAAACAGATATTAAAATAATTTGCTTGCTAGGTTGGAGTCCTCACATCATATAAAAATCCATCTACTCCTTGACACCCATGATGCTCCATATATCAACAACAAAATAAATATACAATTATCCTCATATGAGTCATATCCAGTATCCACCATGATCGTACGTTGACAGCAATGAAGCAAGAAGGGTTTATAATTTATAATCAATCAATCGGTAGCAATTTATAAATTAGAGGGGAAGGTAGACTAAAACCATTACAAATAATTATCAGAAAATATAATTATTTGTATAAACTCGATTTGCAATATCAGAAAATAAACAAAGAAATATTTTCTGTATATAAAGATTCATAGTATTATGAAAATTGCCCCAAAAGCTTTAGTTCTACTTCAAAGAAAATTCCAACTTACCGAAGAAATCGATGAACAGTCCATAGACATAAAACTGCAAAAATCTAACTAATGGACAATTGTAAGCAGATAAATATCAGTTCTTACTTCATAGACATAAACAGTTCTTACTTCATGAAACGATTGTAAGCAGATAAATACCAGCGATGGAGCAGGCGGGAGCACCGGGCAGGCGATGGAGCAAGCGGGACTGGGAGCAGCCGAGCAGGCGAGCAGGCGATGGAGCAGCCGAGCAGGCGATGGAGGAGCACGGGCACCAGGCGATGGAGCAGCGATGGAGCAACTGGCGGCACTCGACAGAAATCGGGAAAAACCTAAGAAGAGGAAGGGCGAAGCGATATGTACTTCCACTTAAAAGTCACGTGCATGTCACGTGCATTGAGAAGTCATGAGGCGACGCCTCAATTGCGCCTCACGCCTCAGCGCCTCGAGGCGCGCCTCATGACAATTGAGGCGCACGGCTCACTGGGGCTGCTTGAGGCGTGCGCCTCGAGGCGTTTTTCCTAGAAAAACGTCTCGAGGCGTACGCCTCAACGCCTCGAGTCGCGTTTTTAAAAACCATGCCTGGCGCAAAGTCAGGGATCCTTTCATGATCTATGTTATGAACACCATTGATGAAGTGGGCATGCTGGACATCCTAGTTCCTAATTGTTAAGATATTAGTTATTTTTATTATCGTTGTCTTATTTTCAATTTCTTTCTTCTTCTTTTTGTAATTTGCCCCATAGGTTTCTCTCCTATATAAGAGAACCCTGGGGCCTCTCATAAAGCAATGAATTCTTTTCCCTTTACATGGTATCAGAGCGACGATCCTAGATCGGAGTTCCCGTACCCCACAAAACCCTAACCCTACCTGCCGCCCCATCCTCTAGTCCGCAGCCCTAGGCCTCCAGGTTGCGACTCCTGTCGTGCTAGGCCCCTGCTTGGGCCGACCAGGCCTCCCCGACCGTCATGTAGGCATCACAAGCCGTCGTCGGTTTTCCCGTGGTCTTCCTTGCCCCTCTGCAAGTCGTTGTACGGTCTGAACCAGTCTGATTTGTTCGGAAAACGTGATTTCTGATATATAAATCACATTTTTCCGGCCCTAGCAAGCAACAACAAGTGATGAGGTTGGTTGTATGAGTCTACACGTACAACCAATCCTCAATATGATAGTGTAGACTCATCTGTATCGGTCTACTCCCCAGTTGAGTTCTGTTATTTGGTCATTCTACCATCATGTCAGAGAACAAGGGTGATATTTTCTCGTCTGGAGCCTTTAAGGCCCGACTCCCATCGCTAAGATGGATGGGACCAACTATGAGTTGTGGTCCATGCAGTTTCTCATCCTAATGCAGTGCAATAATAAGGAACACATCCTGACAGATCCAGAGCCAACGATAAAATTGGGGAAAATGCTTCTTGAAGCAAGATGATGCATATGCACATGTTTGGTGGGACACTCACCATAGAGATAGCCTATGATATTTTGAACCAACCCACCGCCAAGGCGATGTGGACACTTTGGCTTCCACCTATGCTTAAGCGAAGAATGAGGCCAAGATTCTCCAGTTATAGTTTGACATCTACAAGGCCAAGCAGAATGGTCATCCTCTGCATGTGTACTACAGTTCACTCCGTGGCATGTTTGAGAAGCTACATAGCTATATGCCTATTACGACATCTCTTGAGCTCCTTCATTTAGATATCTGGGGTCCGAGTCGTGTTCCTGATCATCGGGGACATCGTTTTTATCTTGTGCCGTTGATGATTTTTCTAGACTTTCCTGGATCTTTCTTTTAAAGAATAAGTCTGAGGCTGGATCCATGATCAAATATTTTATTAATGAAGTAGGGAATATTTTTTCTGCTAATGTCAAATATCTTCGTACTGATAATGCCTTAGAATTCTGCACCTTACAGCTTTCTGAGTTTTTGAGATCTCTTGGCATTGCTCACCAGACCTCATGTGCTTATACTTCTCATCAGAACGGTGTTGCCGAGCGCAAACATCGTCACTTACTTGATGTGACCAGAACCTTGTTGATACAGAGTCATGCTTCCTCACTCTTACTGAGGTGGTGCTGTTCTTACCGCATGCTATTTGGTGAACCGCATGCCCTCGTTTGTATTGGGAGAGAAGATTCCTTTTCTCGATTGCGTTTCCGAGAAGGATATTTTCTCCCTTACACCTCGTGTGTTTGGATCTGTTGCTTTTGTTCATGATGTCTCTCCAGGTCGGGACAAGCTCTCTCATGGAGCTGTCAAGTGTGTGTTTGTTGGCTACTCTTGTACCCAGAAGGGGTATCGTTGCTTTGATCCGTTAAAGCGAAAGTACTTTGTCAGTGCTGATGTTACTTTCTTTGAGTCTGTTATGTATTTTTCTCCTACAGGTGATAGACTAGTCCCATCTGACTCTAACGATGAAATCTACATGCCTCCACCTCCCTATTGTCGTTCCTCCGCCTCCCTCTACTCCTGCTCTACCACCACCTCCTCAACCACCACCACCACTACCTGCTCCTGTGGCTCCACCTCCTACTCTGACTCAGTTTTTGCCACGTGTTTTTCCTCGCAGGCCTCGCTCGGTTCCCCATGCTTACAGGTCTTGCCCATCATCCAACACGCCTCAGGTATGTACTAAGCATATTGTTTCTACTGATGGCACTACTGAGTTGTCTGTGCAGCATGATTCCATACAGGATGAGCAGGTGTCCTCTCAAGAGGGGAATTCACAGGTCACAGACTTGGCAGACGATCTTGGTGTGCCGATTGCTTTGCGAAAGCAGAAACGACAGTGTGCTACTTATCCTCTTGCAGCCCAGGTTTCCTTGAGCAGACTATCAGAAGATTTCAGGAGGTTTACCTGGGCACTATCTGCTGTGGAGATACCATGGACATATCAGGAGCCTTTAAAGGACAATCAGTGGAGGTTAGCCATGGAGGAGGAGATGGCTGCATTACAGTTACATGGCACATGGAGTCTTGTTTCTGCTCCAGTCGATGCATCTGTTGTGGGATGCAAATGGGTGTTCACTGTGAAACATCGTGCAGATGGCAGCGTGGATCGCTATAAGGCGAGACTTGTAGCACGTGGGTTCACCCAGACATATGGGGTGGATTATCAGGATACTTTCTCTTCAGTTGCCAGACCATTCTACTCTACGTGTTCTACTTTCTGTTGCTGTGATACGCGATTGGCCCCTGTATCAGCTTGATGTGAAGAATATCTTCCTCTATGGTGATCTACAGGAGGAGGTCTACATGCAGCAACCACCTGGGTTTGTCGTTGAGGGGGAATGTCAGAAGGTTTGTAGGCCAAGGCCTCAAATGTCGGATTTCAGTTTCGTTTCGGTAATCCCAGAAAAGGAATTTCGGTGGAATTTCGGTAGAATTTCGGTGAAATGGCCGGAAATTGGGAAAATGACATGAAAACTCATTTTTTTCAAAATTTAAGAATTGTAATGTTGTTTAATCAATAAAAGAGACATAAATACAAGTTTTTTTGCTTATAATAAGATGTTATAATGTTTAGTGCCTTAAAATAATGATTTCGGTCATCATATCGATGACCGTCCAGAGTGAAATTTCATATTTCAGTACACAGTTAAATTTTGGCATTCAATTTTACTATCAATTCTCAAAAGAATAATAATACTTTTATTTAAAAATAAAATAAGACACACATACAAACACGGATATTTTAACATGTATGCCAAAATAAATGCATAGTAGGGCTTGTGATAGTAAAATGTATGTTATACGAGACACAAACAAATTAATTAACACTAAGAAATTGTGTAGCATTCATAAGCACAATCTACATCTAGCATAATAGTAGAAAAATAGTTACTGTCAAAGACTTGGAAGGTTATTAACAACCTACCACACGTACAGACACACATACTCCTTATAGTAGAGAGAAGTAACAAGAGAGTCCTAGAAAAGAACAATCTTCTAGTGTCTTGTGAGTTAAAATGATGCAATGTAATGTATTAATATGTAGGGCCTAGGAAATCCCGGAAAAGATATGCAAGGAAAAGAAGAACTCTGAAGTTGGTTAATATGCAAGGCCCTACCTAATAGTTACAGTCAAGTTGGCCTAGGAAAAGATAACAAGATGGTTATATAAAGATTCTAACTATGAAGATTCTGAACTCTGAAGTTAGCATTCAAAGATGAAAAGAATATATGTTTGGCATCTCGAAGTATATTAAAAAAAGATGTGTTATGAAAAAATATGGTAAACCTTGCTTAGAATTTGGAAACTTGGCTCTCCAAGACTTAAGTTAGGTTGTGAATTGTGACTTGTGAAGTTGTGAGATGGAATGAGAACATATACATTATATTTATTGGATTTAAAGAGGACCCTTAATGGCCTTATTTATTACAATGGTGGTTGGAATAGTGGCTTATATTGCAATGGTGGTTGAAATAGTGACCTATAAATTTCATTTAGTGATCAAATAGTACCTATGAATATCAATAAGTGGCCTAGGCATGACATATGGTGACCTAGAACAATTTCAGTCGAAATGGACCGAAATGAACCGAAATTCCGCCGAAATCCGAGAAATCTGTGAATAATTTCCACTGGAATGGACCGAAATGGGCCGAAATGACCGAAATGATCGAATTTCGGTCGAAATTTCGGCCGAAATCCTGGAAACTGATATTATACATGGTTTCGATATCGGTATCGCCACGAAACCGAATTTCGACCGAATTTCGGTCGAAATTCGCCGAAATTTAAGGCCATGTTGCAGGCTACACAAGGCTATATATGGCCATAAGCAGAGTCCAAGAGCATGGTTCCAGAAGCTCTCGGACTTGATAGAGCAGCAAGGGTTTGTGAGATCGACTGTTGATCACTCCTTGTTTGTGCAGAGGACCCAGAGAGGTACTATTGTCATTCTTGTTTACGTTGATGATATTATTGTTACAGGGGATGACGAGCAGGGCATTAAGGGTGCCAAGGACTTTCTAGGTCAACAGTTTGTGACCAAGGACCTTGGACACTTACGTTACTTCTTTGGACTGGAGTTTGCCAGTAACCAGCGGGGTCTTGTGATGAACCATAGGAAGTACGTTGCAGATCTTCTTTTAGAGAAAGGCATGGCAGATTGCAGACCTACCACTACTCCTATTGACCTGAGCATGAAGCTCTATGATGATGATACTGAGGAGGTCAACAAGAGGAGGTACAGAGAGCTTGTTGGCAAGCTAGTATATGTGACTATTACCAGGGCCGACATATCCTTTGCCGTGAGCAAAGTGAGTCAGTTTATGGAGCAACCTAGACAGACACATATGGATGCAGTCTATATGATTCTGAGATACCTGAAGACTTTACCTGGTACGGGACTTCTTTTCAGCAGAGGCACATCTCTTTCAGTTACAGCATGTGCAGATGCGTATTATGCTAGGTGTGTAGAGATTTATGTTATGTTATGTTATTATGTACCGTTTCATATTTTTTGTTTTTCTTCTGGACACTTGTGTAATTTACCCATGGGTTCTCTCTATATAAAGGAGCCTAGGGTTCTATGGAATAAACAGTTCACTCATTTCCACCAACATGGTATCAGAGCCAAAATCCTAACCCTAACCCTCATCCCGCCGCCACCCTCTCTCTCTCTCTCGGCGTCGTTGCCCACTCATCCCGCCGCCGTCCCTCTTCCGCCGGTCCCTCCAGCCCCGCTCCTCCCTTCCGCCGGCCCCTTCCAGCCCCCGGCGGTACCTTCCAGCTCCGCCCCCCCAACGCGGTCGGCCACTATCTCGTCATGGATTTGAGTGCATAAAAGTCTACATATGCACTAAAATCCTATCAAGTTTATGTAGACACCGGTTTCTTGTCTACAATCCCTAGTTTTCGTCTCTGGCAAGATGTCAGAAAGTAAAGTCGATATGCCCTCCATAGGCGCATTCAAAGGTCCAACGCCAATAGTCAAGATGGATGGGACGAACTATGAGACTCTGGGCGATGCAGTTCATGAGTCTCACGAAGTCAAACGGTAAGAAGCATATACTTACCGAGGATGAGCCGGCAGAGAAGACTGGGATATACGCCTTCTGGGAGGCCGATAATTCTTATGCCAAGGTTTGGTTATCAGGAACACTGTTGATGGAGATTGCCAATGATGTCCTCCATCAGCCTACCGCCAAGGCGATGTGGGATATTCTGACTGCCACATATTCACAGGTGCGGAACAAGACCAAGATGTTACAGCTCCAGCATGATATTTTTACAATGAAGCAGAATGGGCGGTCGCTTCACTCTTTGTACACGTCCTTGCGGGGGATGTTTGAGAAATTATATAGCACTATACCATTCACGGTGACTCCAGAGCAGCATAAGACCTTCCGGAATGCTACCATGGTGGGTGTACTACTAGCAGCACTTGATCATGAGTATGAGGCAGCCCGCTCTCAGATACTTGCCGATGCTACTATTCCTCCTATGGAGGAAGTTTACCAGAGGCTCGGTCGCATTTCTGTTTCTTCCAGCACATCTACTCCACCCCCTTCGGCGATGGCGGTATCGCGAGGGAGAGATGGTCAGTCTTCGTTTCGTGGACGTGGATCTCGTGGCCGAGGAGGTCGTTTTCGCCAGCCGTGCTCTTTCTGTCATCGCACATGTCACTCAGAGGATACATGCTATTCTAAGCATGGGTTTCCAGCATTGACGTGTGATGCAAACTGCGTGCGCAAAGTCCCAAATAGGGTGGCGATGTTGAAAGCGGGTAGGGAAGATGGGGGAATTGGTGGCGGCGTGGATGGGTTTAGGGTTTTGGGAAAGAAAGAATCGGGAGGGGAAATGGGAAACGGGAGAGAGAGAGGGAGAATTAGTGGGAAGCAATAATTATTCTCATTCCATCATTCCCATAGGGTGGGGATGCCTTTATATAGGCTAAATCCCACCAAACATGCAACTAATTACCTTAAATAGAATAGAATAAAAGGATAATAAGGCCTTATATAATGAGCCTTTTACATAATTTAAAAAAATCGGACTCAATTTCTTAACAAAAAATCACGTAGCATCGTGCTGCATCAGCTCCCCCCTTCTGAGAAGAATCTCGCTCCGTCGAGATGGCGTCACGATAATTCTGAAGTATATCAGGGCGGAGCTGTCGAAGCTCATCCTTGTCAATCCATGTGCAATCTGTCAAAGGTCGTCCCTTCCACTTGACTAGATAAGGTCGGAAGAGGCCACGTCCAGTCATCATATCTCGCACATCGGCAAATCTTTCTATCTGATCGGCATCAGTCGCGGCTGGTGGTTGGTGTGTATCATCAGCGGAATCTACTGATGTGGTTGCATCTGTCTGCTCCTCTCCATGATATAAGAAGAGATCTGAAACATTAAAAACTGGCGACGTCTGGACATCCGGCGGTATATCAAGTAGGTAGGCATTTTGCCCAATTCTCTTGAGGATTCGGAATGGACCAAACTTTCGGACACTCAATTTTTGGTGGACACTCAAAGGGAACCTCTCTTTTTTTGGTAGACCATCACTAAATCTCCAACTCTGAACTCGCTCTCTCTACGATATAGGTTGGCTTGGGCTTGGTATTTCTGGGTCATGTCTTGAAGTTTGGCTCGGATTTTGGTATGGATATGGGTTGGTGTTTGACCAGGTCCTCAGCTGCTGGACTACTCCTCCCATGCATGATTGTGGGTGTAAGGTTTAGAAATTGGGGAATTGGAAAGCCGTACACACTCTCAAATGGTGATTTTCCGGTGGATCTATTAGTGGAACTGTTATACGCAAATTCGTCTTGCGGAAGAACTAGATCCCATTTGGTCGGAGAGTCCCCTGCAAGACATCGCAATAAATTTCCTAAAGATCTATTAACTACTTCGGTTTGTCTATCTGTTTGTGGATGATAAGCAGTGCTGTATTGTAAACAAGTACCGAGACGAGACCAAAGCGTGCGCCAAAAATGACTCAAAAATCTGGTATCACGATCCGATGTAAAAGAATGAGGAACGCCATGCAATCGAACGACATCACGAAAAAACAAATCAGCGATATGAGATGCATCTGAAGTTTTTTTGCATGCAATGAAATGTGCCATTTTAGAAAATCTGTCCACAACTGCAAAGATAGAGTCAACTTTCTGTGCTGTGAGGGCCAAGCCCAAAACAAAATCCATAGTCATGTCTTCCCATGGTCGTAGAGGGATTGGTAGAGGTATGTACAACCCAGTATTCTGCTTATGGCCTTTGAATCTCTGGCATATTTGGCATTTTTGTACAAATCTTGTAACATCTTTTCGTAATTGTGGCCAGTAAAATCGCTCTTGGAGGAGAGCCACGGTCTTATCCCTTCCAAAGTGTCCAGCTACCCACCGTTATGCAGTTCTGAAATTAGATTCTCTCGAAGGGAAGTGGCAAGAATGCACAGTCGGCGTGCCTTGAACAAGAATCCTTCATAAAGGACATAAGTGGCTGTTGAATCCTGTCCAGTATCAACACACTCTGCATAAGTAGATCCGAAGTCGGGATCAGTGGGGTAAAGATTCTTGAGAGCATCAAATCCCGTTGTGCTTACTGTCATTGTGGCTAAGACATGTGTTCGTCTGCTTAACGCATTGGCCACGCGATTCAGGGTCCCAGCCTTGTGCTTAAGGTGGAACGTGTATTCTTTGAGGAAAGTAACCCACTTTGCATGACACTTGTTAAGGGTTTTTTGAGAGTTCAGATATCTTAAGGCTTCATGATCAGAGTTAAGGACAAATTCACGCTGAATTAAATAGTGCCTCTAATGCTTGAGAGCTTGCACCACGACATAGAATTCGGCATCACATGTGGAGTATCATGACCGAGCTTCATTCAACTTCTCACTGAAGAATGCCACAGATCGTCCTTCCTGACTCAAGACAACACCAATCCCGACATGTGAGGCATTACAATCAACTACGAAGACCTTGAAGAAGTCAGGAAGTGCCTAGACAGGGGCATTGGTCAACTGATGTTTTAGCTTTTGAAAGCTGATTTCTGCTTCAGGAGTTCAAGTTGATGCACCTTTACACGTGCAATCTATTAACAGAGCCGCACAAGTACTAAAGTTTCGGATGAAACATCGATAGAAAGAAGCCAACCCCAGAAAGCTACGAATCTCGGTAAGGGTACGGGGCACTGGCCAGCTTTGAATGGCTTGAACCTTGGAGGGATCAACTTTGAGTCCGTCGGCAGTGACAATGTATCTCAAGAAGAGGACCGTGTCAGACATGAAGGAGCATTTCTTAAGGTGGACAAACAATTGTTGAGTTCTCAAGGTTTCCAAGACTTGCCGTAAGTGGACTAAGTGGTCATCTTTGGTCAAGTTGTATATCAATATGTCATCAAAGTACACCACCACAAATTTACCGATGAAGGGCCGCAATACATGATTCATGGTTCGCATAAAAGTGCTGGGAGCGTTAGACATGCCGAAGGGCATTACTGTCCATTCATAAAGGCCCTCTTTGGTCTTGAAAGCGGTCTTCCACTCGTCTCCAGGTCGGATGCGAAACTGATGGTACCCGTTGCGAAGATCCATCTTGGAAAATAATTTGGCACCTGATAGCATGTCGAGCCTATCATCAAGGCGTGGAATCGGAAAGCGATACGTGATCGTTATCTTGTTGATAGCACGACTATCCACACACATCCTCCATGTGCCATCTTTTTTTGGGGTAAGTAGAGCAGGAACCGCCACATGACTCTTGCTCTCTCGAACATACCTACGTCATAGAAGATCAGTGACCTGCTTGCTCATCTCTTCGTGCTCACTTGGGCTCATCTGATAATGTGGCAAATGTGGTAAGCTTGCTCCGGGAACTAGGTCAATGTGATGTTGAATGTCACGTAATGGGGGTAGTCCTTCAGGTAACTTTTCAGGCATAATGTCAACAAACTCCTGAATGATTAGTTTTACCTCAGACGGAGCTTCGGGTAAGGTCGTCTCTTGTTCGCTCACTTCACGTCCCACCAATGCGTAAATATTGGAGCTCTCCTGAACTTCACGTTGGAATGTCTGGGCTTCCATTAACAATACAAGACCAGAGGTCGAAGGCTTTGACGATGGAGTACTTTTACCAGATTGTGTGGTCGCAGATCGAAGAGAAGCCACCTGTCGAGGGCTAAGGGCCTCGCGTTGTGGTCTAAGGGTCACGCGTACCTTGTTTATAAGAAATGAGTACGTGTTCAATTTTCCCTTGTGTTCAGTGTCCCGATCAAACTGCCAAGGTCTCCCAAGTAGCACATGATAGACATCCATAGGAGCTACATGGCACTAGACCTCGTCTTTATATGAAGGGCCAATAGAGAAGCTAACGAGGCTCTGACGGTAGATCGGAAGTTGAGTGCCACCTCGAAACCATGCCATACTGTACGGTTTCTCGAGTGGTTGAGTTGGCAAGTCCAACTTGTCGACCATTTCTTGAGACATGAAGTTCTCAACGCTTCCTCCATCAATAATCAACGAGCAGCGACGTCCTCCTGAGGTGCATGTGGTTCGAAATATGCTGCGTCGCAACCAACTATCAACGTCATTGACAACGGGGGTGAGCAAGATGCTCGTGGGTGCGCTGTCAGGAGCGATAAAGTCCTCATGTTCAATCACCAGGAAAGGTTCGGATATATCTCCATCCACTCCAAGAAGTTCATATTCATCAGCTCCCGAAGTGACAACAGTTAAAGCGGCTTGATCCTCTTCAGATGCTTCCTGATGATCAGGAGCAGGATCTTCAGGGTCTTCGATGGTGCATAAATGGGCAAGCATAGCCCTAGGGTTTGGGCACTCAGCCGCTCGATGTCCTTTTTGATAACACCGGAAATAAGTATCAGGTCCCACAACAGGTCGACTTCTCAAGATGCCCAGTCCAGGGTTTCCAGTAGATGGGCGTGCGGCGGCAATAGTTGATGGTTTAGTTTGGGGTTTACCTGCAACAATCGGTGGAGGAACTATTGGTTTGGAGGTCATCATAGATGTACTAGTTCGTGGGACGGAGTTCATTGAAAAAGACGTTCTCCTTGTCTGGGCTTTAGCACGCTTAGCTTCAGCCCGTTCAACTTGTTTATAGGCTTCGTCGACGTTTAGACAATTGTGGAGGTAGAGTTCATCTTGGATAACTTGACGAAGTCCTTGCATGTAGCGGGTGACTTCCTGGACAGGAGTCTCCTGCAATCGGTTGCGATGCATGAGAGACTGGAATCCTTTGGTGTACTCTTTTACGCTCATGGTCATGGTTTTTAAAAACGCGCCTCGAGGCGTTGAGGCGTACGCCTCGAGGCGTTTTTCTAGGAAAAACGCCTCGAGGCGCACGCCTCGAACAGCCCCAGTGAGGCGTGCGCCTCAAAGGTCATGAGGCGCGCCTCGAGGCGCTGAGGCGTGAGGCGCTATTGAGGCGCCGCCTCATGACCTTTCAATGCACAAGACATCACGTGACATTTAAGTGCTCTAAATCGTGTCGCCCTTCGTCATCTTAGGTTTTCCCCGATATTTGCGAGTGCCGCCAGTTGCTCCATCGCCTGCTGCCGGTGCCCCATCGTTGCTCCATCGCCTGCTGCCGGTGCTCCTCCATCGCCTGCTCGGCTGCTCCACCGCCTGGTCGGCTTCTCCTGCTTGCTCCATCGCCTGCTCGGCTGGCCTGCTCCATTGCCTGGTATCTAACTTTGTGTGTGCTAGTCTCAGTTATTAAGATTGGTTAATGCTGTCATTGGTCTCAAAAGTGTCAAAAGATTGATGGGTTCATGCAATGCTTGCTAGTTCCTACCTAAGTTATTACCAGTTTTTTTTACCTTAAGTATGCTGACATTGTTCAAGAAACTACAACCGTCATAACTCCATTTAATTGATTATATTCGATGATTGAAAGAATGTCTGGTGCCCTCTATGCCATCGTCTCACAGACTCGATATATTCATTTTGATATGGATATTCTCTGTAGTGGAGCTATAACTAGCTGGGACATAGAAAAAAGATTGTTATGTGGTTAAAAATGCTAGGGTTAAGGATTTCATAAGCATGATTTAATTGAGTGATTGTTTTGCTGCAGTAGTTGTAGTGCATTTCTTGCAATTTGTAGATTTGTTTGTTTTATAGTAAATAACTATACTAAAGTATCTAATTTTGCAAAGTACATGATTTTCTTGTGTTTTGGGTGAAAGTGGGATGGCTCCTTTGTGCAATTGACAGATCAATATTGTCAAAGTGCACCGGTTTTTTAAATCTTTTTGATGTCGCTATGCTTCTTTATTAGTATTAGATGCATACTTTGAAGACTTTAGCTGTTTTAATTATAGATCATTTTCGGACCATTGCTTGGTTTAGTTTAGACTGGAGACCTCCACCAATTACATAGTGCTAGGTCCTTCCCTTTCCACGGGATAATGATGCCATCTTGTTTGTTATTGTTCAACAATTTGTTTCTGGATTGCTACATAACTTCTGCAGAACATTTATAATTACACAGGTGGGCTTTTGTTGTAAAGCAAAGACTCTTTTCAAAAGAAGACTTACTTACTTTTAGTATCTAAGCATAAAATTGTCCAATCTAAAGGATTTTATTTCACGGTTACAGTTTATATGAAATTATGATATTTTGCTGGGTATTTTTTTAACATTAATTATAAATTTATAATCAAGTATAGATCAATATTTTGTTGTTGATATATGGAGCATCATGAGTGTCAAGGAGTAGATGGATTTTTATATGATGTGAGGACTCCAACCTAGCAAGCAAATTATTTTAATATATGTTTTAGTCATGGTTTTTAATTGTGATTCATATATCATATTGTATGTTTAACATTTCAGAAATGGCACCAAAAGCTAGAAGAGATGGAGGGAGCTCGGGGAAGGAAAGAACAGATCCCGCATGGAAATATTGCATAGAGGTTGAGCTAGAAGGGGACAAAAAATTGAAGGGATACAAGTATGTGAAGTGCAAGTTTTGTGGACAAACTATCACAGGAGGCATTGCTAGATTTAAAGAGCATCTGGTAAAGAGCCGCAAGAATGTTAGAAGTTGTCCACATGTGCCTATTGAAGTCGAAAGTGAGATGAAAGATTTTTTATCCAAGAAGGATCATGCAAGAAGGAGATTGTATGAAGAGATGGAAGAGGTTCGTCGAGTGGGAGCATATACAAATCTTGGACCATCTGGATTTGATGAACATGTGCCCACGGGATCTAGCGGCGCACACAAAGCTAGAGGTCCTATGGACTTTTTCCTAGGTGGAGGTGCATGTGAAGGTGGAAGTGGAAAGCTAGGGATTGGGTCTGGGAGTGCCCAAGGTCCTTCCAAACAAGTAACTCTGAATGCTTCGTGGAAAAAAGAAGAAAGAAGGAGGGTTTGCAAAAGCGTCGGGAGATTCTTTATTGAAAATACATTGCCTTTCAACGTGGCCAATAGCCCTTCTTATCAGACAATGTTTCAGGAAGTTGGAAACTTTGGGAGGGGATTTAAACCCCCAAGCATGCATGAGTTGCGTACTTGGATATTGAGGGAGGAAGTGGAGACTGTAAAGGCGATGATGGATGATGTTAAGGCATCCTGGTCAGAGATAGGATGTAGCATTATGTCTGATGGTTGGACAGATACCAAAGGTCGTACATTGATCAATTTTTTGGTGAACAACCCAAGAGGAACTTGGTTCTTAAAATCTGTTGATGCATCCGAACAAATTAAAAATGCGGAATTTCTTTTCAAGTTAATGGATGAGGTTGTCGAGGAAGTTGGTGAAAAAAATGTAATACAAGTTATCACTGACAATGCAGCAGCATATAAAGCAGCAGGGGAGATGTTGATGAACAAGAGGGAACACTTGTACTGGACTCCATGTGCAGCACACTGTATTGATCTTATGTTGGAGGACATCTTGAAATTGCCTTTGCATGACTCCGTTTTTAAGAAGGCAAAGCAAATCATCAACTTCATCTACAACCATGCATGGGTGTTGGCTATGGTGAGGAATCATGTAGGTGGAGATTTAGTACGGCCCGCTGTCACTCGTTTTGCTACAGCTTTCCTCACCTTGCAGAGATTACTCATAGTGAAGGATCATTTGGAGTCATTTTTCACCTCAAAAAGGTGGAAATCTAGTTCTTACTCATCCAAGGAAAAAGGCAAGAGTGTCCAAAATATTATTTTGAAGAGCAAATCTTTTTGGCCTGGTGTTGCTTATGTGATCCGAATGACCAAGCCATTGGTGATGGTGTTGAGAATGGTTGATTCTGAGAAATATCCTCCAATGGGATTTATTTATGAAGCCATGGATAGGGCAAAGGAGGAAATCGCTCGGAATTTACGCAATAATGAAGAAAAATACAAGCAACTCTGGGACATTGTGGATAAGAGATGGGATAAACAACTTCATACACATTTGCATGCTGCTGCTTACTTCCTTAATCCACAATGCTTGTATGAACCAACATTCAACAATGATTATGAGGTCAAAGTTGGATGGTACTCTTGCCTGCAAAGGATGGTCGTGGATAGGGAAGAAAGAGAGAAAATTGACTTGCAGTCTGATGCATATGTTAATGCAAAAGGCTTGTTTGGTTGGGCAAATGCTATTGACACCAGGAAGAAGAGAAGTCCTGGTATGAAATCAATCGTAATTTAAATTTCATCTAGCTTTAATTAATTTTTTTTCTAAATATGTTATTTCATCATGTAATAACAAATTACAGCGGATTGGTGGCGAGCATTTGGAGCTGAGACACCTGAGTTGATGAAGTTTGCCATACGAATTTTGAGTTTGACTTGCAGTGCATCGGGATGTGAACGAAATTGGAGTTCGTTCAATCAGGTGAGAATTTAATTTAACCCAGAAGAGGTTGACGAACAACCATAGTTCAATCACGTTATATTTTCAAATATAATGATTAATGTACCGTTGATGCATGCACAGGTGCACACTAAAAGAAGAAACAAATTAAAGCAAGAGAAGCTCAACGACTTGGTTTTTTGCATGTTCAATTTGAGGTTGAAGCAAAAAGAAGTCAGAAAGAAGACATTAGAAGATCCCCTTTGTTTGCAAGATATTGATTCAGATGATGAATGGATATCTGAGTTCCACCTAGGCACGAGTGAAATTGAGGTTTTTCACGAGCTCGATGCAAATCTTTCTCTTGAGGATGAAATAGTGGATATTGAGGAACTAGGTGGAGAACGACCAGCGAAGAAGAAACAATGTAAGGGTAAAGGTGAGTAAGAATCTAAGATATATATTATCTCTTGGATTATATTATAATATATAATACTCAAAATCTATGAAACATTCTTTTCTTTGTAGGGAAAGGTGTTGATATTGAAGAAGATGTCATCCAAGCTAATGAGGAACTCACTGACGACGATGATGACGAGGCACAAATCAACTATATGGATGATTCGTTGGATGATCCTATTAGTAGCAGTGAAAGTGGAGATGATGTCGATGTTTAGAGATGCAGTGATTGTTGATGTTTAGAACTTACTTTGTTAGCCTTTTTATGTATCTTCATGGTCATTGTACTTTTGAACTTTTGTCCTTGTTGTTGTTGGGATTTAGAACTTGTTTGAGTTTAGAAGTAGATGTAGAACTTTTATCGTGCGAACATGGTGTTTTATAACATGGAATTAGCCTTGCAATGTCATGGAATATGTTTTTTTATCAAAGCTATTTAATATTCTAGGACTTGTAAAATATAGTTTTGATTAATTAGCATGTTTTATAAAATATTTTCTTTATGGAGTGAGGCTTACGCCTCGATACGCCTCGAGGCTTACGCCTCGAAGAAATATTGGAAAACGCCTCGATACGCCTCACGTTTTTTAAAACCTTGTTCCATACGAAAAAGTGTTCGACCGTTTGGAGCCAATCCAAAAATACATCAGGATCTCGTCCTCCATCAAATTCCGGAACATCAAGACGGATGCCTCGATCCCATCTGTCATCGTGCCTAGGACCATGTCGGGGTGGGAATTGATAGCCACTAGAGGGTTGTGACGTATATCCTGGGGTGTGTGGTTCTTGGTTCTTTGAAATGAAAGGAGTTTCATTTCTTAATTCTTCTCCTTTGCTTTCCTGTGAGTGATAGTCGCTAACGTGTCCATCGGAGGTAGAAGAACTAGAGTCTCGGGATGTATTACTCCGTGAGTGTCGTCTCCGACTAGTACGCTGACCTTTGTTTGACGTTTCATCATTATGATCCCTTCCAAGCATACGACTATTTATTGTGGCAATTTGTCCGGTTATTGTGGCAATTTGTCCGGCGAGGTGATCGAACATTTGTTTCATTTGAACAGACAAGGATTCTAATGATAGCTCAGTTTGTGTGGTATTGCCGGCTTTACAGGTATTCGGTTTTTAGCCATGGGAGTTCTATACTTTTTTTTGTGTTTTATTAATTTCTTTGTTGTTTTTTTATGATATGTAATAAAACAAAATGAAACGGACCGATACGCTCTATACCAAATTGATGCAAACTGCGTGCGCAAAGTCCCAAATAAAGGATAAAACTATTACTGAAATAGGAAACTGACGGAATATCAAGGAAATAAGACTTCAGATTTTAGAAAAAAAATCAAATTATATGACTTCTGGAAAAGTTAATTGAATGCCAGGCAATACGTTAAATCTGAATTGAATTAACTGTAAATGCTTGGAAAGGGGCCACTGCATATCCACAAGCAGAAGTCAAACCAGAATAGTAATTAGGGCCTTTAGGTATTCGTTCCGAATACTACATGTAACAGGAATCTAAATACTACCCAAACGAACTAGCGATTAACAACACAATAGGAAAATGTACGAGGAATTTTTTTAGGATTTTTTTAAAACAAAAAAGTGCTAAAACAGAGACTCGTTACCACAACCGGGGGAAGGGAGATGCAGATCTGTGGGCCGACACAGGATACATGGGCAGTGAGCAGCAGCGGCGTGTAGGTGGAGACGAAGGTGGCGTATGTTGGCGAAGGCGGCGGATGCTGATAATGCGGATCACGATGGCGTCGTGGCAGTTTGCGGTGGTTGTCGAGGTGTGAAGGGCTGTGGCTGGAGAGATGGTGGTGGGGTGAAAGGGAAGAGAGAGAGAGAGGTCACGGCGTCGTGGGCGGTAGGTGGAGGGGAATGGCGGGCAACGACACCGGTGAGTATGGGGGGGGGATCGGGGTGGGGCTGAGAAGGAGAATACAAGCTGGAGAAGCCGAGGAAAAGGAGGAGATGGAGGCTGGCGATGTTGAAAGCGGGTAGGGAAGATGGGGGAATTGGTGGCGGCGTGGATGTGTTTAGGGTTTTGGGATAGAAAGAATCGGGAGGGGAAAGGGGAAACGAGAGAGAGGATTAGTGGGAAGCAAATAATTATTCTCATTCCATCCTTTCCCATAGGATGGGGATGCCTTTATATAGGCTAAATCCCACCAAACATGCAACTAATTACCTTAAATAGAATAGAAAAAAGGATAATAAGGCCTTATATAATGAGCCTTTTACATAATTAAAAAAAATCAGACTCAATTTCTTAACAAAAAATCACGTAGCATCATGCTGCATCAACGTGTGTAGCCGAACATGTTACATCTCAGTCGGCATCCACTACAGATCACCGGTTCGAAGAGCTTGTGGCGCGTCTGCGTGATATTATGCCTCAATTATGTACCGATTCTCCAGGTGAATCCTCAGATGTTGCCGCTTCAGCATCTGCCAGTACTTCTGCCGCTGCTAGTACCTCAGGTAGTGCTACTGCTTTTACATCTTGTCATGGTCTCTCAGATTGGATTATGGATTCTGGCGTCACCCATCACCTCTGCCGTGACAGAGATAGACTTGAGTCATATATGGACATCCCACCTGGACGCTCAGTGCTCATAGTTGACGGGACTCATTCCCCCATCGTTGGACAGGGGGAGACCACCTTGTCATCTTCTATGCATTTACAGAATGTTCTACATGCTCTTGAGTTTTCCATGAATTTATTATCCATTAGTCAGATTACGAAGGATTTGCACTGTCGCGCTATATTTGACCCATCGTCTCTCATTTTTCAGGACATACTAACGGGCAGGGTGATTGGCTGTGGCTCTGAGCAGAATGGTCTCTATCGTCTAGTCCGGAATTCATATGCTGGCGTCTCTTCCCATTCAGCCGGATCAGTCTCTCCGTACATGTGGCATTAGGGATGAGCATGGGCTGGGCTTTGAAGGGCCCATGCCCAAGCCTGTTTACAAAATTCGGGCCTTAGGCCGGGCTTAGGCCTGTAATTTTTTTTTGTTCGGCCCAAGCCCAGGCCCGACCCATCTCCACCAATTAGATATTATTAACTTTGAGTCTTTTGTTTCAAGTTAATCTCAACTCAAGTTACACAAGCCAAAATTGTTTAAAACATGTACCATAATACTTGTGAAATAACTAAAATTCAATTCTACCAAATCCGGAGATTTCTCATTTTACACGCGTGCACTTAATGCTAGATACCATGAATGTCTCTCATGTATAGAGATTGAACGAGTGAAACAAACTTACCCAGTTAAAAACAACAGGCGCACCGGACCCTATATGTTAAAAAATGGGCATAAGGCCCATATTGGGTAAAGGTACAATAATAGAAAATATTCTGATTGAAAAAAATAAATACTAACATATTGAAGAATAACCAACAAAATCTTAACCAAAGACTAATTAAGGATTCTTAATTGAAATACAATGATCATCAACTCATGTCACACGCCTGACCTTCTTGATTTATAAACATTATATGAAGACATGATACAAGAAGAGATTGCACGTGAAATAGGTGGGAGTTTTCATGCATGTAGGATGTAGGAAAGGGTTCGGGCCGGGCCCTTGGGCCGAGTCAGGCTGGGCCGGGCTTTTTGGGCTGGGCTTCGGACTGGGCCGGGCCAGCCCAGCCCAATGCTCATCCCTGCCTGGCATCTTCGCTTTGGTCACCTCCCACTCCAGAAAATGCGTCATCTCTTGCCTCAGATCTCCCCGAGTTCGTCGTTTCGTTGTGAAGCTTGTCAGTTGGGAAAGCATCATCGTTCTAGCTTCCCTAGTCGTCAGTGTCGGAGCAGTAGCTCCCCATTTGAGTTGTTTTATATTGATATTTGGGGTCCGAGTCGTGTACCTGATCATCAGGGACACATGTTCTATCTAGTTGTAGTTGATGACTTTTCTCGTGTATCTTGTGTTTTTCTTTTAAAGAATAAATCTGAAGCAGGAATCTTATCAGTGAAGCGCAGAATGTTTTTTCTTCTGCTGTCAAATATGTTCGTACGGATAATGCATTGGAATTCTGCACTCATTCTCTCTCCCAGTTTCTTTCATCCAAAGGTATTATTCACCAAACCACCTGTGCTTACACATCTCAACAGAATGGAGTGGCAGAGAGAAAACATCGTCACCTTCTTGATATCACTCGAACCCTGCTAATCCAGAGTTGTGCGCCTATCACCTTTTGAGGGATGCTGTCCTTACAGCCTGCTACCTGGTCAATTGCATGCCGTCCTCTGTTCTTGGTGAGAAAATTTCCCTTCCGTTATTTTCCCCGATAAGGAATTATTTTCACTTACTCCTCGTGTCTTTGGTACTGTTGCCTTTATTCACCACTTGTCTTCTGAACTTAACAAACTCTCTCCTAGGGCCGTCAAGTGTGTCTTTGTAGGTTACTCTCGGACTCAGAAGGGTTATCGTTGTTTTGACCCCATAAACAAGCAATATTTTGTCAGTGCTGACGTTACATTTTTTGAGTTCGTTATGTACTCCCCTGCATGTGACAAGTTGGTCTCTTCCACATCTAATGATGATGTCTATGTTCCTCCTCCTCCTAGTCTGAGTCCACCTGCGTCCAATCCAGTTCCAGTTGTCACGCCACCACCATCACCACCACCACCACCTCCACAACCACCTATCCCACCATTACCTAAATTCTATACACGTCGGTCAGGTCCTGCTCAGACTACACGTCAAGCACCCATCAAGCCTCAGGTATGTTCAGATGCTATTACTAATGATGGATCAGATAATGTGCATGTGCAGGATTCTTCGTTGCAGGAGGAGGATGCACCATCGAGTACAGTGGACAGTGACCTCGATGTCCCTATTGCTATTCAGAAGCAGAAACAGACTTGCGCGTCTTATCCATTTGCTTCCTAGGCTTCCTTTCACCGTCTCACAGGTGACTTTCAGAGGTTTGCTGCGGCTTTGTCTTCCGTGGAGAAAACATAGACTTATCAAGAGGCTATGAAAATTGACTGCTGGAGATTGGCTATGGAGGAAGAAATACATGCTTTACAGTCCCGTGGTATATGGAGCCTGGTTACCGCTCCAGCTGGCGCATCTATTGTTAGCTGCAAATGGGTGTTCACAATTAAATACCATGCAGATGGCAGTCTTGATCGGTAGAAGGCAAGACTTGTTGCGAGAGGTTTCACACAAACCTATGGTGTAGACTATTTGGATACATTCTTTCCAGTGGCTCGGCACTCTACTCTTCGCATTCTTCTATCGGTTGCTGTGGTACGTGACTGGTCCGTATTTCAACTTGATGTCAAGAGCGCATTCTTGTATGGAGATCTGCAGGAGGAAGTCTACATGCAACAGCCACCGGGGTTCGCTGCTGAGGGGGAGAAGCATATGGTGTGTAGACTTCACAAGGGCGATATATGGTCTTAAACAGAGTCCAAGGGCATGGTTCCATAATCTTTCCTACCTAATTGAACGATAAAGATTCAAAAGATCAAATGCGGATCACTCGTTTTTCATTCAGAAGACTTCTAGAGGTACGGTTGTCATCATGGTATATGTTGATGATATTCTGGTTACAGGAGATGACGTTCAGGGAGTAGAGATGACAAAAGCATTCTTGGGCCGTCAGTTTGTCACGAAGGATCTCGGTAACCTAAGATATTTTCTGGGGTTGGAATTTGCCAGGAATGCACAGGGTCTGGTGATGACCCAAAGGAAATATATTACATATTTTCTGGTTGAAACATGCATGGTTGGATGTAGACCATCGAGCACTCCTATGGATCCAAGTATGAAACTGTATGACAATGATACTGAAGAAGTGGACAGGAGAAGATATAAAGAGATGGTGGGTAAACTTCTTTATATCACTATAACTCGACCCGATATAGCTTTTGGAGTAAGTCAGGTGAGTCAATTTATGGAGCAACCAAGACAAGTTCATATGGATGCCATATACATGATATTAAGGTATCTGAAGTCTTCTTCAGGCTCAAGGTTGCTGTTTAGAAAGAACACAGATTTATCTATTTCAGCTTGTGCAGACGCAGATTATGCAGGGTGTCCTAAGGATCGTAAGTCTACTTCAGGCTTTGCCGTTTTTGTGGGGAGCTCTTTGGTTTCTTGGAAAAGTAAGAAACAAACTGTTGTGGCGAGGTCTAGCGCTGAATCTGAATATAGGGCTATGGCGCAAGCGAGCACGGAGATGATGTGGGTTCGAGCCGTATTAGAAGACTTACATATAGATGTACCTTTACCATGCAACTTCAGTGTGACAATCAAGCAGCTTTGTTTATTGCCAACAATCCAGCATTTCACGAAAGAACAAAGCATATCGAAGTAGACTGCCACTACACTAGAGATATGATCCAGAAGGGCTTGATTTCTACTTCACATGCTAGTTCAGAGGATCAGACTGTCGACATATTTACCAAGCCATTATTCAGAGGACCATTTCAGAGATGTTCTTCCAAGCTGAGCATGATTGACAACTATGCTCCATCTTGAGGGGGAGTATAGAGATTTGTGTTATGTTATGTTATTATGTACCGTTTCATATTTTCTGTTTTTCTTCTGGACTCTTATGTAATTTACCCATGGATTCTCTCTATATAAGTGAGCCTAGGGTTCTATGGAATAAACAGTTCACTCATTTTTTTGACTAGAAAAAGGGGGAACCCTCCCGAGGCGGGAGTCACACACCAAAATATTCATTAAGTAGCCAAACAGTACATCAGTTAGAGATCCAGAAATTGTACATAGCATTACAGTGGGCAACAACATTTTCCCAGTAGAAACGCTGCCCCTTGAAAGTACGATCATTCCTGCCAAGCTAGATAGCCCACAACACGGGGAAGGGCCTGGACACATCCCCAGAGGACCCAAGCCCCACCGAACGGATAGACCTCCAGAAAGGACCCAGGCCGGATGCCTGGACCCACGAAGTCCCCACAACATTCCAAACCTGCGCCGATGTCCTGCAACCGAAAAAGATGTGGTCCGCGTTCTCCACCTCTTCCTCGCATCTGTTACACTGTAGGTCCGCCGTGCCCAGAATCCTCCCCCTCCTCATCTTATCACACAGACGGTTTCTCCTAAGGCACCAAAGGAAGACTTTGTCTCGAGTAGGAATCTTGGCCGCCCAAATCACTTTCATGTCCGCGCAAAGGTCTTCATCAATTACCATTGTTCCAGCTCTCAACTTCCTGTACACCAGCTTCATCAAGAACTTACCATCTGCCCAAACGAAGTGGTCTGGGACGCCAAACATACGCCTCAACAGCGGGGATCTCAGATAGCATAAACAGTTTACTCATTTCCACCAACAGGGTGTCCAAAGGATAGAAAGTCTACATCAGGCTTTGCCGTGTTTATAGGGAATTCTCTTGTCTCATGGAATAGTATGAAGCAAACTGTGATTGCCAGATCAAGTGCTGAGTCGGAATACAGGGCCTTGGCGCAGGCTAGCACAGAGATGATGTGGGATAGATCTGTACTTACTGACCTGATTATAGAGGTGCCTCTTCCCATGCACCTCCAAAGTGATAATTAGGCTGCTCTTTTCATTGCCAACAACCCAACCTTTCATGAGAGGACGAAGCACATAGAGGTGGACTGTCACTACACTCGTGACATGATACAGAAGTGTCTTATCGCCACTATGCATGTCAGCTCTGGAGACCAGACAACAGATGTACTTACAAAGGCCTTATCCAGAGGACCTTATCAGAGATGTTGTTCCAAGCTGAGTCTGATCGATATCTACGCTCCAGCTTGAGGGGGAGTGTTAAGATATTAGTTATTTTTATTATCGTTGTCTTATTTTCTATTTCTTTCTTCTTCTTTTTGTAATTTGCCTCATAGGTTTCTCTCCTATATAAGAGAACCCTAGGGCCTCTCATAAAGCAATGAATTCTTTTCCCTTTACACTAATCATCATTGCACATGGTGCAGGATGATGGGTGACTATTTGTTACAGTGCTTCTTAACTTTGTTGAGGCACTATAGGTCTTGAAAGTGGCCCCATTGTCAAGGTTGCTTTTGATATAACACAAAGTTGGCATGGTTTTATAGAGTAAATGGGGATTTTGTTTCCTACTTCAAATTTGTGGACTTGGTTGCTCGAGTTGGGTTTTTGAGATATGATTTGAGATCATGGAGGCTTGTCTCAAAGGAAGTTCTTGCACTATGATTTTAACTACTAGGTTGAGGTAGCCACACTTCTTCCCCTTGGAGTATTAAAGATGAAGTTGCCTAAGGGAGGATGTGTTGTGTAAACAAACCTCCACTGCCTTAAATATCGAGGGTATGTCGATGATATGCCAGGGTCGTCGATTCAGTGATATTGATAAGCAGGCTATAATTTTTTCAGGGTAACGACGACATGTTTGCATTACCAGGGTCGTCGATTCAGTGATATTGTAAGCAGGCTATATTTTTTTCAGGGTCACGATGACATGTTTGCATTATATCACTGATATAATTGATATGTTGCCGACATATCAATAATATAATAGAACAAAGAAAATTCCTTTTTTTATATATTTTGCATATTAATATTGCTGGTACGAATCACTTGTTTCCCCCATTTAGCAAAGTGAACATCTGTGTGAGCGATGCCATTATTTACCGTGGCGAGCACAAGATATTTGAGATCATGAATATCATCGATATTGAGCAAATTATCCTCGAATTGGCTTCTTCATGCATGTGAGCGTCTATGAACATAGGCACTATATATAGGATTACTAAGCCGTGTACAATTACCAGACATGGGAAAATTATGTGATCTATCGAGATTCAATCACAAGAAGATAATAAGAAAACAACAAACATGGAAAATGGAGCCAGCCGAATAGTCTTGGTTTTGAGGAGTGCCGAATATATATATTTATTTATGTAGCAAGTATTGTCCTTGTATACACTATGAATAATGAATTTCAAGTGTTATTTCAACTAATTTATGTATTCTTCATGACTAATTTCTTGCACGCCTCAAACGGTACTACATATCAACTTGTGCGGTGATTTTGATATCGATACTACTATGGCGAGCAAAACGAAATGGATACGATTATCGGGTTCTCATGATGCCATATATTATTTGTTAGGCACATGCTTTTTAACATATA
This sequence comes from Ottelia alismoides, assembly GCA_037367405.1. Lineage (NCBI taxonomy): Eukaryota > Viridiplantae > Streptophyta > Magnoliopsida > Alismatales > Hydrocharitaceae > Ottelia > Ottelia alismoides. Next base: position 53,166 of record JAZKJV010005231.1, read on the forward strand.
TTTAATCATACTTTTAGAACAACAATATTTCAAAGACACATATGTATTGTTTAATTATTTCGCAATGTTTATAGACAATGAATTCCTCTTTGATTGGATGAAAACATGTAGAATGTGATACAAAGTTGTTCTATCTTCTCTTTTGGTGTTCTTATCTCTTTTATTTCTCATATCTTATAATGTTAAGTATTATATGTGAGCGTTTGTGCCTGCAGGGGGTGTTTGTGCCTAGATCATATCATTTCCCCGGAGAAATCGGCGTTTGTGCCTAGGAGAGCTATGACAGATGGTCTGGTCACGATGTCTGAGTTGGTTACGAATTGCAAGAGGTCCAAGACAAAGGCTGTTTTGTGGAAAGTGGATTTTACAAAGGCATACGATTGTGTGGATTGGAGTTTTTTGTGGGCCTCTTTGCAGAAGAGGGGATTCTCGGAGATATGGATCGGTTGGGTCAAGCGGTGTGTCACGATGGATGCTGGTCAACGGTCAGTCAAAGGGGGGCTTCTTTCAGGACATCAGGCATGGGTGTCCTTTGGCTCCACTGTTATTTTATTGTGGCGGATGCGCTGGTGGTGATGTTGAAGTTGGCGATGCCTGATGGTTGGTGGTTTGGTTACAGGAGAGAGGAGATTTCCATTCCATTACTGCAGTACGCTGACGACACGGTCTTTTTTTGGGGGGCTAATCAGGAGGAGATCATGAGGGCCTCGTGCGTCATGGATGTTTTTGTTGACATTTCGGGCCTGCAGGTTAATAGAGACAAAGCCGTGGTGGTACCGTTTGCTCTATCCAAACAGTAGGTTCGAGGGGTGGTGGAGGCGTTGGGTGCCCGGTGGCCACCTTGCCAATCACGTATCCGGGATTGCCCTTGGTGGCAGGGAGGCCGAATGTGAAGGACTGGAGAACATTGGTGGAGAGATTGGAGGGGAAGTTGGCTGGGTGGAAGGCGAGGATGCTTTCAAAGGGAGGGAAGCCAATGCTTCTGAAGCACGCTCTTTCGGCAGTCCCGATTTTCTTCTGGTCCCATTTGTTCTATCCGAACAGGAGGTTCAAGGGACGGTGGAGGCGTTGGGTGCTCGGTGGCCACCTTGCCAATCACGTATCTGGGATTGCCCTTGGTGGTAGGGAGGCCGAATGTGAAGGACTGGAGATCATTGGTGGTGAGATTGGAGGGGAAGTTGGCTGGGTGGAAGGCGAGGATGCTTTCAAAGGGATGGAAGCTAATGCTTCTGAAGCACGCTATTTCGGCGGTCCGGATTTTCTTTAGCTCTACTAGAGTCATACCGGCAGGGGTACAGACGAGGATCGAGGCCCTCATGCGGAGATTTTTCTGGTCGGATGAGAGGCAAGCTGGAAGGGGTATTCATTTGGTAAGTTGGGATCGGGTGACGACGTATAAGAGGAGTGGTGAACTGGGTGTCAGGAGGTTAGGGGAGATGAATAAAGCTTTCATGATTAAATGGGTGACGCGGATTTGGGGAAAGTCAGAGGACATGGTTTGTAGGCTACTGAGGAAGATATATGGGGTGTCTATGTCGCTGGAGGTTGAGCTGGGACGCATCCCTTCTGCTTTTTGTAGGGGTGTTCAGCAGGTGGTGTCGGAGATGGTGAGCTAGCTGAGGCCCTGTCTAGGGAATGGAGGGGGATTTTGCTTTTGGCTGGATGACTGGACGGGGGAGGGGACTTTAAGGGAGCGTTTCCCGAGGTTGATGCAGATGGCGACGGATAAGGCGTTGGTGGCAAGGGATGCATGGGGAGAGGGGGCTTGGTCACCGATTTTTGTGGCAGAAATTTTAGACTAGAGAGTTGAGGAGTTCTTGAAGTTGCAGATCGAGTTGGCAAGCGAGATGATTCCTACGGTGGGCAGAGATAACTATGTCTGGGGAGATAGTAGATTTTCAGTAAAAAAGGCTTATTATTTTTTTGTGGCGGATGGGGTGGAGGTGGATGATGACGAGGGGGTAGACCTGCGTTTGATATGAAGAAGCAATGTGCTCTACATGATTAAGGTGTTCTTATGGCTGTTCAGACTTGGAAGGATTCTTACGAAGGCCGCGAGCTTCTGTTGGGGGCGGAGGATGTTTCCTGTGGTAGATGCGGCTTAACGGTGGAGGATATGAACCACTTGTTCTTCTATTGCGAGTCCTCGGCTGAGGTGTGGAGCATGGCCATATTACCTGGCTCAGTTCTCAGGATGTTTCGTGCTTTTGGAGGGATATTCGTTCTGTTTGCGGGTTTGGACATGAGGACAGTGCATTTCCCTTCGCAATGGTCTGAGCTATTTAGTACGCACGAAACAACATGATTTTTTGGGGAAATTGTTTTCACTCGTGAATGTGTTAGAACATTGTAAGGCGATTTGTAGATCTTGGATTAAGTCAAAACCCGTAATATACGTTATTTATATAAATACATGCTACTCGAGGTGGGTCCCAACTTGGGAGGCCACCAGCGTTTTTCTTCAAAAAAAGGTATTATATGTGGGCAGAAAATATATAATTACATTGACATATATATAAGTATAATTTTATGCATATTTTTTGCTATAAACTGAGGCTTACGCTTTGACTGCCTTGAGGCTACGCCTCATCTTGATTATGAGGAAAACGTCTCGTTCCACCTTTTGTTTTTCAAACCCTGGAAAACGTCTCGTTCCACCTTTTGTTTTTCAAACCCTGATTAAAATGATTGCTTATATAGGTCAAACAAGATACATTAGAAGGGTTCTGCCTTCGTTTAGAACATGCAATAAATTTTTTGATTAAAAATAATATTTTTTGGAGCTCAATTATCCCCACTTTAATGGTTTGGTAGTAATGTGGTGTGCCTACCACCCAAAAGGCTAGGGTTGAAATCCCCTTTACGTGCATTAAGTAGGCGACATCCAGCGTAAAAAATAGTTGGATCTTTCAACATGGATTTGAGCAAGAATCCACATAGCCGGCCGTACTTAAAATGGGAGAAGGCTCTGCCATTTTTTTTGAGCTCGATTGCCTTATTCCTTCTTATTTTTCTATCTAGCTATTGCTGCACTTCGTTTCAAACCCATGCACAATTAACATGTTACCTTGTCTCTTCATGTCATTTTTTCAGCATCTGTTTTATAATTCAGCGTCAACATGCTGATATTATGTTGGATTTTGATATTTTGTTTCTTGAACAAAATAATCACTATGGTCACGTTTCACTTTCTTTATGATTTCTTTAAGAGATCATACATCTCATGCATCATTGTATATACACTATCTCGATGATGTATGGTCCTTATTCAAGGCATCAACCTATTCGTATGCTTAATGTAAAAATTCAAAAGCATACTTATCTGTCTCAAGCCTAAAGAAGATTCCTTCTCGTTGCACCAACATGATCAGACTTCCATATCTTAACTTTATCAACTTAACCATTTGACTTCACTGATTTGATACCTCTGAGTCTTTATTACTTGCATTGTGGTCGTGAATGACAATTTATAGAAAAGATTGACATCTTTTCTCAGGCTTGAAATTTTTTGATAGGTGTGTATAACTTTTATCTCGATGTCGGTTGAGTCTTTGATCAATCTTCATAGATCATCAACTGCAGTATGCCATCCAATGTGGTCATGATATATATCCCTATTTATACACATAAATTGAACTAATCGTGCCATGTAAATAGATTTTATACTAGATAAATGCATCATGTATCATTAGAGTCAAGGGCTCATAATTCCAGCATTTTCCCATTAACCTTCGTAGTCATTCTTCAACCTACGTATGTTCCATACTTATCATGTGCTGGTAAAATGACTTGACTAAATACATATGGATTGGCTGATCATGTAGGATGTTTATGGGGCTGATTTCTCTCCTTTTTTCTTGATTCCATGTCATACTTGTTATCGATTAACATGTTTTTGGACTGTCCAGGAGACCTGGCAAGATGTGGACCCTGATGACTTTTCATACGAGGTACGTTTAACTCTACAAATAAAGTAGACTTCAAAAAATCATCACCTTGTTTCACTTGAATGTATCTTAGGAGCTGATTGCCTTGGGTGAGGCTGTTGGAACTGAAAGTAGAGGACTTTCACATGCTGAAATTGCATTGTTGCCTTCAGTTAGTTACAAGACTCAGATTGGTCATGATGAGCATCCTGATCAGTGAGAATACCTTGTTACAGTGATATAGAAATCATATTCTTGTAAGTAGTGCATTCGATACTTGAGGTGGTGATCATACTTTTTTTGATGTATTTCTAGGTGTGCTATTTGCCGCTTGGACTATGAAGATGATGATTGCCTTATTGTACTGCCTTGCAAGCACACCTATCATTCTGAATGTATCAATAAGTGGCTTCAGATAAACAAGGTACTGTGTTTGCGGTATAAGTTGGTTAGAGATGTTTATGCATGTAATATGTATAATCTCTAGTCATTTTCAATAATGGTTCAAATTCTCATTATCCATAGTTGTTGTGCATCACATGTTGGAAAATATTTTTAGCTTGTATATGCATTTCCACATATTTTAGCTTGATGGAGGGAAAATGACAGGAGATGGAGAGGGAGACAACATGAGAGGAAGCCCCTGGGATTTCTTCGGAGAAGGGTTGTATGTGGTAGGAGGGGGGGGGGGTGAAGAGGGCCACCACACATGGGTGAAGAGGCAGAGGGGCTCTGGGAGGTGGTGAGCCATCATAGGTGACCTCGCATATGTCTGCAATGTTTTCAATGTGTGTCTCTCATGGCCACCGAGCGTAGGCCTACTTTGCAGCGGCTCACTGATTTGGTTAAGGCTACAATTATCACGACGCTTGCTTATCTCAGCGTGAGATCCTTTATCATCAGTTGCAGGGGCTTGATTTCAAGTACGAGAGGACCAACGAAGATTGCCATGTTTATCAACAATGACCTGATGGAGCATAAAACCTTCGTCGAGGTGGTTTCGTGGGCTTCCTTCAGTTCGCCAGACCTATATGTTTCTGAGAAGCATGGATTCCCTGTGGGCATACCTACCTTAGAAGGATTGGATATTTCCTTTGGAGGCAGACATTGTGAGAGGAGTAGGGCTCTCCTTCTTAGGGGACGTGGTTAATTTTGAGCGAGCACTTTGTTTGCGTTTGAGGGCTTAGGTGAGACCTACGGAGTAGCGTAGACGAGCTGTAGTGGTCAGCTTCGGGGGGTCCACTCTGGTGAGCGCTAAGCGGGATCAGAGGTCAGCGACTAAGCGAAGGGGTGAAAGTCCGGAAGTAGGCTCGCTTATAGGGAGAGGCAGGAGGGGAAGGGCTTCAGGAAGAGTAGGGCTAGGCCTGAGGTTCGCGCTCGGGCTAAGGGTGAGGGAGGTTCAACCGGGCGTGTTCATCTGTTCCTGAATGAGAGTCCTCTCCTCTCTTCCTGTGCTTCCCAGTCTCAGTGTCAAGCGCAGGCAGCATAGACTCAAGCCCTGGAGTTCGCGATAGTAGTTTGCAGGGTTTCACATCCCAGACACCTATACCCACCCTTGAGTCTTGGTTTGACAGTCGCGGATTATTTGATTGGGGGTTCATCAGTCTTGCTAAAGATCAGAAGGTCTCAACAATTCAGAGAGCTAAGGAACCCAGGTTTGTATGAACAAGAAAGATTTCCCTTTATCATCATTTTACTGGATTTTGTTGGAATAGTGGAGTGGGGTGGATAGCTGCTACCTTGGGGAGACCCTTTCGGTGTTTTCGAGCTTGGAATTTGGAAGGGTCATATGACTTCTATCTGGCTGGAGAATACGAGGAAAAGTTTTGATGACGAGTGGTTGGTGTCATTGATGGAGAATAGGAGGTGAGTCGTAAGGTGACGTGTAAGATGTGTTACCTTTGCTTTCAAGAAACCTGGTGACTCGAAGACCACCCTTAGAGATCAAGGTTGAGGTGAAGACGATTCTTTCAGATGATCTTGTACCGGGCAAGGTTTAAATATCGACATCGATATCATATGGGTCCGTCCGAAAAAGTATATATCAGGGCTATATCGAGATATATTGATAATATCGGTGGGAATATAAGAAATGGCTCAAAAATGTTATTTTCCGTAAATTAAGATCATCTCAGTTCTTAAAATAATAAATAGCATACAAATACATATTTATATGCAAGAATGATGTGTATTTAGCACACCATTAGACATTATATCATAGATACTGTTGCTGTTAATGTTGACTGTTGATCGTTGACTGCTCAGAGATATTAGAAAGGAAACGATGAATTTCAAATGATAACAATTTAGGGACACCAATGAGTTGTATTTAGCGAATTTACTTTACATAATATCACATATTATAAATATATATAACAAATGCTGAGCTATGGGTCTCATGCGGTGAAGACTCCTGGGGTGGCTGGAGGGCTGATCACTGTTCTGCGGTTCGAGGGAGCGCGCAGCACGGAGCTGACACCTCGACTCCAGCAATCGATCTCTTTCGGCGCGATATCCGCGTCTCAGGTCCCGATAAATGCGCCGGTCTTTGCCCATGGGGCTTTGAGGGGTAGCGACTTTTCAAATTTAGAGGGCGATGGTGGGTCGAAGGACCGTACCCGATTATCTTCGCGCCCGATGGGTTCAGATCTTGCATTTGGTGGGCGGATGGGTCCGACAAAGGCAGATGTAATTGGGACCCGTTTGGGGTTCTTGGTTTCAGCCCGTGAAGACGCGGGTCCGAACAACGCTTCGGGTGTTACGATTCCTCTTGGGGGCGCACTGGACTTCTTCAAGGTCGCGCCGGGACATGTCATTTCGTTATTGCCTATCTCGAAGAGCACTGCGATGTCGTCTCAGGGGGAGTGGGATGACAACGGTGTGGCGACGCTCAAGAGCGGATCTTCGGTGCAGCGGTGTTTGCCCAATCTGATGGCGGCTGGGGGTGCCGGGACAGAGGCCCAGGAGACTTTCACGCCGGTGGAAGTCCGGGTGGGCACGAAGGTGGTTACTAATGGCCCGAGGTCTACGGAAGTGGTGGTGCATGTACCTGGAGCAAAGATCGGGGAACTGCGAGATGGGGGCGCGGTCTGGCTGTCCGAGGAAGGGACTACTGTGGCTGACTCTGAAGAGATGGGGACCCGGGGGGAAACCGTGTGGTGACGCCCACAGGTTCGGTGCTTCTTATGTACGGAGAGGGATAGTGTGGTCGGAGAGAAGGAAGCGGAGGGCTGCGATGTATGCTTCCCTGCCACATGAGATGTCGCCGCGTAGACTGCAACCGTGTCCCAGTGGGTCGACGAAGGTGCAAAACCGCTTCGAACTGCTAGACAGACGCATTGCAAAAGGCTGGGGGTGATCCCTCCAAAGACGTCAACACGTGATGCCCCTTAATGAAGACACTCTCATGGAATGGGAGGGGGTTGGGCCGCCCCGAGAAACGACTGGGGATTAAGAACCTAATAAAGGAGGATGGAGCGGATATTTTCTTGCTTCAGGAGACGAAATTGTCTGGGAGTGTGGATAGGTTCCACAGGGAACTCGGTGGTCGGGATCGGTTTGGGATTGCGGAGCTGGAAGCTCGGGGCGCCTTGAGGGGTATTCTCACGGGATGGTCGAATGATGTGTATGAATTGGTGGGGGGTATCAAAGACATCTTTCTATCTTTCGATGTCCCTAAGAAGGAGGGGAGATGGTGTGGCTCTCGTTGTGATAAACGTGTATGACCCCACTGGGTCGGATGGGGGGTCTTTGGCGGCGGAGCTGGAGGTTGTGGGAGAAGTTTTCTCAATTGGGATCTGGATCATTGGCGGAGATCTCAACGTTACTCTGCTTCCCCAGGACAGACCGCATTCGGGGGGTGGAAGAGATCCGGGGTCGGAGAGCTTCAGAAGAGTGGCACATTCTTTGGGTCTATCCATCTTCGACGCGGCTGGTTGTGCCTACACTTGGCTGAATGTCAGATCGAGATCCAGACTGGACTACTTCCTGCTATCTACTGAGGCGATGGACTCGTTCCCTTTGGCCCGGGCGTGGGCGTTGCCGCGGGCATACTCGGACCACACTCCCATTCTTTGGTCGTCGGGGGAGGTGAGAACCAAGAGGTCCCGCTTCCATTTCGAGCGCAGTTGGATGTTAGAGGATGGATTCAGAGAGATGGTGGTAGCGCATTGGAGAGGGCCTTGCTCTGGTGGGATCAGCGGTCTCAAGGTTTGCAGCAAAGTTGAGGCTCCTCAGGTCTTCCCTTATGAACTTCGGGAGGGAGGTGAGGTTCCATCGCAAGGCCAGGAGAGGGGAGGCCCAAGCGGGGGTGGTAAGGTTGGATGGCCTGGATGATGAGAGGGGCTTAGATCAGGACGAGGTAGCAGAGAGGCTGTGCTTGCTTGAGGAGCTGATGGTGGAGGACAGAAAGGAAGATGTGGAGTAGAAACAAAGGTCGAGGCAGAAATGGCTGAAGGAAGGTGATGCCAACACATGATTTTTTCACTCCATGGCTTCTGGGCGAAGGAGGAACTTTCTGCATGAGGTGGAGGTTGGGGGATGAGGGTGTCAGAGGAGGATCAGATCGGTGGGGCGTTGCGAGACCACTTTGCGGAATTCTCGCCTAGGAGGCAGAGGGGCGGTTGGGACTTGGGGGTGACTGGGTGTGGGGGCGGGAACCTTGACCATGGGGCAGGAGGAAGGTCTGGTGGCTGCTTTCTCAGAGGAGGAAGTGAGGAGGGCTGTATGGGGACTTAATGCAGATGGGGCACCTGGGCCAGATGGGTTTCCTGTCTTTTTCTACCATGAGTTCTGGGAGCTGCTGAAGGAGGATGTCTTTGAGGTTCTTAATGAGTTTAGCGAGGGCAACAAAGGCTTCGACAAAGTTAACCGGGCATTGATCTTCCTCCTGCCAAAGAAGGAGAATCCGTTGACTGGTGATGACTTCAGACCGATAGCGATCTCCAACGTGATCTATCTTATCGCGGCGAAGGTGCTTGCGAACATGCTCAGATCGGTTATGGATTCAGTGGTGCTCCAGGGTCAGTCCGCCTTCATCCCGGGGCGTCAGATGACGGAAGGCTTGGTTGCGGCATCGGAGATTTCCCTTGAATGGAAGCGATCGAAGAAGAGAGGCGCGCTTTGGAAGATTGACTACGCCAAAGCTTATGACTGCGTCGACTAGAGTTTCTTGCGGATCTCATTGTGTCGGAGGGATTCCCGATAACCTGGATACAATGGATGAAGATATGTGTCACGACATCCTCGTACTCCATCTTGGTGACTGGCAAGCCGGATGGTGGTTTTGTGCAGCCTCAGCGGGGGGTTCGTCAGGGATGCCCACTTGCTCCCATGCTTTTTGTTCTGGTAGCGGACTGTCTGGCAGTGTTGTGCAGGCGCGCGGTGGAGGCTGGTTGGTGCGATGTCTTCCGACAGGGAAGTCTGTCTATCCCGCTGCTTCAGTATGCGGATGATACGATCCTGCTCCTTGGTGGCTCGGAGGAGCAGAATGGCAACGCGACGCACCTTATCGATATCTTTGGCAGTCTCTCTGGACCTTGAGCTTAACAGGCAGAAGTCGGTAGTCGTGAGCTTCGATATGGATGCGGGTGAGCGCAACAGGCTTACGGATGTGGTGGATGCCCTTTGGGGGAACTACCTATTCCCTACTTAGGATTACCACTGATGGATGACCAAACCGAGGAGGTCGGATTGGGACAGTGTGGTGCACAGAATGGAGGAAAGGCTGGCTGGGTGGAAAGCGATCGCCATCTCTAAGGGTGGGAAGGACACTCATCAAGCATGCCCTTGTTGCCATCCCTATTTTCTTCTACTCGACTCGGTTGATGCCAGTTGGGGTGAGGAAAAGGGTGGAGTCTATGATGAAGAATTTTCTCTGGTCGGGCGGAAGGCAGTAGAGATCCGGGTTGCATCTGTGAGCTGGGATGATGTCGCGCAGGGACTATGCGATGGTGGCCTTGGTGTCCGTGATGTTGAATTCATGAACAAGGCTTTGCTTGCTAAGTGGGTGATTCAGATTTGAGTTCCTCGACCTCGTTGGCTGCCAGATTATTGAGGAGTATATATGATGTCAGCGGGGAATTGAGTGCCGGCAGGAAAAGATTTGAGTCGCCGCTCTGGGTCGGAATACACGTCGTCTTGCTGAATATTTCACCTAGGTTGCTGCCCCGTGTTGGGAATGTCCGGAATTTAGATTTTGGAGAGATGACGGGACGGACGAGGGTGCACTTGGGAGGAGGTTTCCTAGGCTGGAAGCATTAGCGGCAACGGAAAGATGCAACTCTTGCTTAGGTGGTGGATCATGAGACATGGGCACCATATCGTCGCGGATCTATCGGATCAACGCTTGGGAGGACTTCATGAGGATGATGGCAGAGGTGCCCTGTCGGGGGAGCTGACTCAGGAGGCGGACCATTTTTTGTGGATGGGGGGAGGTTCTCTGTAAAGAAGGTGCACGAGGCAATGAGGGGGTCGACGACGGTGCATGAGCGGATGAGGATCTATGTCAGGATATGAAGATCATTTGGACTGCGAGGATCCCACAAAGGGTGAAGATTTTCCTTTGGCGTCTCAAAAGAAACCGCGTATGCGATAAAGTGAGGAGGGGAAGATTGTTTGGCATCGACGACACGCGTTGTGACAGGTATAAGGACTCAGTGGAAGATGCGGAACATTTGTTCTTTGGATGCGCGACGTCGAGGCAGGTTTGGAGGGACTCGAGGATCGCTTGGGTGGAGACCAATGGGATTTAGCCGTTCTGGAGGTCGCTTCGCTCTGTGGGCATGGTTCGTCGGATGACTGCTCCAAGCCGTTTGCGGTGCTTTGGGCCATTAGCTAGGACGGAATGGCATGATATTCAAACTCAGAGGTTCTACTCTGAGAATGTTGTATTTCATTATAAGGCCTTATATAACTTTTGGGCCTCTTCGTAATGTAATCCATCTTTCTAATATCAATTCCATCAGTGGTGACTCTCGCCTCAGGAGTCCACCCTATTTTCATCTCAAAAAAATATCAGATATCAAACAAATAAGCTATTAACTGTTGGAGTATATGCGTCATATGTGGTAGATGGGCGGATCCATTTACCACATCCAGTGTTTAGTCCACATCTACCAGCGGTGGGACTTGGGAGGGTCTGTGGAGGCTATATAAGAAGCCCTGACCTCCTGTATCAGATGAGAAAATTCAGTGAACGAAATCAACCCTTTGAGGCATTCTCCAGTGGTTTCATCGGGCTCCTTAGGGAATAGGGTTCCACGTAAAATCTCGGTATTCCTTATTGTTATGATTCTTTTCTTTGATTATGCTTCCATATTTCATATTTCTAACCATGGTATTGGTTCGATTCTCAAGGAATTATTTTATGGTTTTTGATTTAGTCGAGATTTGATTCTTAGTTGTTCTTGAAGATTATTATTATTGTTCATTCAAGACCAAGAAGAGTTCTAGGGTTTGTTTCTTGAAACCCTAACTCTATATCAAACGCATGTTTTGATCTGTTCATAATCAGTTCGTGCACGATTTCTATTGGAACCCTAATTATCCAGGGTTTCTTTTCTCCAAGGCCTACGCATATTCAGTATCACCAGGCCCGATGGACTCTAATCTGAGAAATCAGCGTTGACATCTCAACAAGCAACAACAACAATGCAATCCTCCAAGCAGAACATGGGCAACAACTGCATCCCTAGGCAGCACTGCCCTCTTACTCCAGATTCTAGGCCACCGCAAAGCAACGATCTCCATCGTGCAAGCCCCGATTCCAATACCAGGCGGCTCGCCTGAGCGCCATCAAGCCCCATCTTCGGCACATATTCGTGCCTCCTTCGATATCCTCTAGAGGCGACAGATCCCCAAGCGTGGCAGCCGCACACAATGCACCACCTCAATTCCAGGAGGTGTCACCTCCTCTCCAAACTCAAGGCGGCGGTGCCTTGCAATCTCCAGCAAATATCCGCTACCCTTTCATGACCAAGCCGCAGTGGGTTTCCCCAAAGGGAATCCGAGTTCGCACTTCCAGACAGAGCTCCATGGTGAAGCTCCATGGCAGAGTCGCCTTCCCTCTTGCCTAAGGGAAGAAACGTGTCCAAATGCTCCTCCCATTCAAAGCTCCTTCTAGCGACGAGCTCCATTAGCGGCAACTCACGTATTCCAGGCGACGCCACCCTCGAGTCCATCATCAAATCTTGCGATGCAAGATGCCCACGTGGAGATCTCGAAGTACGCACATCTCCCTTGCGCGCCTCCTGCGAGCCACAGGCGGCGATGCCTCCTTTCAGCAGGGGGCTGCGGCGCAGTCGATGGGCTCGTAGCTGTAGCATGTCGATGAAAGAAAGAGTTCCCAAGTGGGAACCCTAAATAGAGATCCCCAAGTGGGATGCTGTTATAAGTGCCCAAGTGGGACAAAAAAAAGGAAAAAATAGAAGTGAGGCTGTGAGTTCCCAAAAAAAATGAAAAGCCAAAAATTTTTTTGAACGACTTTTAAAAAAGAGGAGAGAGAGAATTTCTTTGAGAGAAAAAAGAGGCGCGTATAAAAAAACCGTACGCGAGGAAAAATGAAAGAGATGAATACTAAAGAGAGAGAAGGAAATAATCGATAAAAAAATTTGAGAAGAAAAACCAAGAAAAAAATTTGTGAGATCGGCTTATGTGATGTTTTTTGTTTCCCCATGTTTTCATGTCATCTCCCAACTTTGTCGATGCCATTGTTTTCCGACAAGTATGAGAGAAAGAGGAAGTATTGTGTAGAGTTACATGTCGGATTTAGATGTTCCAGATTCTAGACTAGCCAAATTTTCAAACTTTACAGTTCGATTTTAGACTCTGTGGATTGGTTCAAAGTTCAAGTTCGAGGCACTCCATATTTGAGTGACCCAGTTTCTTCGAGTTCTCCAGAGAGACTTCTTTTCGGACGCACATGTATGATATCAATTTTTTGTGTTCCCCATGTTTGTTTTTGGTCTCAAAGTTTTCATGTGATCCATAGGGACTCCAGAGTAGGGATCCCATTCCTTGTGCCATGTGGGTTAAGGTTTTCATGTGGCTTCATACTATAGAGTAGAGATCCCACTCTCTGGGCCAGTATGGAGAGACCCAGTTCTTCGACGAGGGGACTTTTCAGACTCCATTCTCCAGCAACCGTGGACTCCGACGAGGATGTCTCTATGACTTTTCAGTTCGACCTTTCAAAGACGGAGCGGTTGTCCACATGATTGTGGCAGGCCAGAGTACTCCGACGAGGAGACTCATTTCAGTTTTGATGACTTTGACATGCGCATGGCCTCAAATTTCAGCGAAATTCGGTCGAATTTCTATCGAATATCGATATCCAGTCGAAATCGAAATTCGACCGAAATGACCGAAATATGGGGGTCCAAGTAGAAAAAATGTTCGAAATGACCAAAATTTCGGTCAAAATTCCACCGAAATTCCATCGAAATTCTGTTTTGGCCGATACCGAAATGGTGATCGAAACCGATATTTAAGGCCTCGGACATGCGCAGTATAAAGCACACCTAGTTTGACTCACACTCCAGCCTGTTTGTTCCTCCTCACCTGCACGTTATGAGAAACAATGTCCTCGACAACAACCGACAGTTGTGTATGCGTTGAGTTGATATTGTCTATAGTGTCTTGTATTGTGAGTTTGAGTGATTTCTTTCTGTTTGTCCAAGCTGAGCATTGCGTGCTCCATCTTGAGAGGGAGTGTTGGAGTATATGCGTCATACGTGGTAGATGGGTTAAATGGATCCCTCCAGGATCCATTTACCACATTCAGTGTTTAGTCTCACATCTACCGGTGGTGGGACTTGGAGGGTCTGTGGAGGCTATATAACAAGCCCCAAACTTCTTGTATCAAATGAGAAAGTTCAATGAACGAGTCAACCCTTTGAGGCGTTCTCCGTGGTTTCATCCCACTCCTTAGGGAATAGGGTTCCACGTAAAATCACGGTGTTCCTTATTGTTATTATTCTTTTTCTCTGATTATGCTTCCGCATTTCCATATTTCTAACATTAACTATTGTAACATATATGTATGCAATCATTCCTTGATTAGCTCTAGAGTAGATAAAGAAGCAAAAACCCAAACAAATTGACAAGAAATTTTAAAAATCGGTGATATTGAGCAATATCAACCGATTCAACCCCATAACGTTGGTATCGGTCAATATCGATCGATATCTTGGAAGTTTCGTACTGAAATCCTCAAATTTTGACTTATTTGAGCCGACCGATATCTCCCTGATAACTCGCGAGATATCGGGTGCCATCCTAGAATACAATATACATTTGAATATCAAAATCTCCCCTCTAACGATAGTCAGCTATATATCACAATATCTCGAAGCATACTCTCAGACTCCGATCATAGTTATTACGAGATAGAAGAGGCTGCCACCTGCAGTTGAGTCTTCGATGAGGATTTCCAGAGCCACCTCTAGACTCATGGTCTCATAGATATATGCGCCACCACATCCTGAAGTGTTTTGCACGGAAGAGGGAGAGTTCGTCGGAGAAGATGACTAAGGCAACGACGTTGGTTTTGAAACTCCTAGATTTGGCGAAGTTGACTGGTGATTTGGTGGTGCTAATCGCGTACAACTCACAATTGAAGGCTAATAAGATTAACCTCAGCCAAATTTCATGATGATGATGGAGCGAGATGGATGAAAGGTAAGGCATGAATCCCAACTGCATGAAAGGATGAAATTCCATAGTTTCATGTAACTTTCCAAGCAGTTAGGGGCCTCGCTTCCGTGACTGCATAGGAATATTAGTCGAATGCTATGAGAGTCAGTGTCTGTTGGAGATATAGGCGGATCGATGCCCTTGGCTTATCCCCTTGGAAAACTCTGGAAAGGTGAGGCAATGAAGGGCAATCTATAATCTCAAGAGGGAGTTGTTTGGAAAAAAAATTTCCCGAGTGATTGATACTGTAGAGAGTAGTATTATTATATGTGTTATGTACTATTTAGTATTTCCGTATTGTTCTCTGGACTACTCTGTACTTTACCCATTAGGTCTCTCCCTATATAAGAGAGGCCAGGGTTCTCTTGAATAATAAGTTATGCAGCAGAAGACGTTTCGGAATGCCACCATGGTGGGCGTTCTACTTGCAGCCCTGGATCCTGAGTACGAGGCTGCCCGCTCTCAGATTTTGGCCGATGCAGTTATTCCTCCAATAGAGGATGTTTATCGGAGGCTCAGTCGCATATCAGTGCCTTCCAGCTCATCTACTCCACCCCCATCGACGATGGCAGTATCGCGTGGGAGAGGTGGTCAGTCTTCTGGTCGTGGACGTGGACGTGGAGGTGGTAGGGGTGGCCGCTTTCGTCACCCTTATTCTTATTGTCACCGCACAGGCCACTTGGAGGGTACATGTTACTCTAAGCATGGGTTCCCAGCATCGGTGCGTGTAGCTGAGCATGTTCTGCCCCAGTCAGCATCCAATGCAGAAAACCGTTTTGAGGAGCTTGTGGCACGTCTACGTGATATTATGCCACAGTCTACTGCTGATTCTCATGTTGGACCTTCTGATGTTGCTGCCTCTGCCTCTGCCAGTTCCTCGGCTGTCGCTAGTACCTCAGGTAGTGCTACTGCATTTACCACTTGTCATGATATATCTGATTGGATTATAGATTCTGGTGCTACACATCACATCTGCCGAGATCGAGAGAGACTTGAGTCCTACAGGGACATTCCCCATGGTCGTTCAGTACAGATCGCAGATGGTACTCATTCCCCCCTTGTTGGACAGGGGGAGGTCTTCCTATCTCCTTCTATGCGTCTACAGAATGTTCTACATGCTTCTCAGTTCTCCATGAATCTGTTGTCCATTAGTCAGATTACGAAGGATTTGCACTGTCATGCCATATTTGACCCTTCTTCTCTTATTTTTCAGGACATACTAACGGGCAGGGTGATTGGCTGTGGCTCTGAGCAGAATGGTCTGTATCGCTTGGTCCGGAATTCTTATGCGGATGTCTCTTCTTATTCCGTCGGACCAGTATCTCCGTACATCTGGCATCTTCGCTTTGGTTATCTCCCGCTCCAGAAAATGCGACATCTTCTGCCTCAGATCTCTCTCAGTTCTTCCTTTCGCTGTGATGCGTGTCAGTTGGGAAAGCATCATAGGTCCAGCTTTCCTAGTCGTCAGAGTCGGAGCAGTAGCTCCTCGTTCGAGTTGTTGCATATTGATATTTGGGGTCCAAGTCGTGTTCTCGATCATCAGGGACACAGGTTCTATTTGGTTGTAGTGGATGATTTCTCTCGTGTATCTTGGGTCTTTCTTTTAAAGAATAAATTTGAAGCAGGAGATGTGATTAAAAATTTGATTAATGAAGTGCAGAATGTTTTTTCCTCTACAGTCAAATATGTTCGTACAGATAATGCTATGGAATTCTGCATACGGTCTCTCTCATTTTCTCTCCTCAAAGGGCATTATTTACCAAACTACTTGTCCTTACACATCTCAGCAGAATGGAGTGGCAGAAAGAAAGCATCGTCACCTTCTTGACATTACACGAACCCTTCTTATTCAGAGTTGTGCTCCTATATCTTTCTGGGGGGATGCTGTTCTAACAGCTTGTTACCTAGTCAATCGTATGCCGTCTTCTGTCCTAGGTGAGAAAATTCCTATGTCTATCCTTTTTCCTGATAAGGAATTATTCTCACTTACTCCTCGTGTCTTCGGTACTGTTGCCTTTGTTCATCTTCTCACTCCACGACTTGACAAACTCTCTCCTAGAGCTGTCAAGTGTGTCTTCGTTAGTTACTCTCGGACTCAGAAGGGCTATCGTTGTTGGTTACTCTCGGACTTAGAAGGGCTATCGTTGTTATGACCCCATAAACAAGAAATACTTTGTCAGTGCTGATGTCACGTTCTTTGAGTCTGTTATGTATTTCTCTCCTGCAGGTGACAGGTTGGTACCATCCACTACCAATGATGATGTCTATGTTCCTCCACCTCCTACGTGGGGTTCACCTAAGTCTACTCCTGCACCGGTTACTACGTCATCTTCACCACCACCACCTCCGCCACCACCACCTCCACAAGCTCCTATTCCACCTTTACCAAAATTCTATACGCGTCGGTCAGGTCCTGCTCAGGCTACACGTCCGACATCCAGCACACCTCAGGTATGTGTTGATGGCATTACTACTGACGGGTGCAGGATTCTTTACTGCAGGAGGAGACTACACCATCCGGTTCAGTGGACGATGACCTAGATATTCCTATTGCTATTCGGAAGCAAAAGAGGACGTGTGCTTCTTACCCATTTGCTTCTCAAGTGTCTTTTCATCGCCTCACATGCGATTTCCAGAGATTTGCAACAGCTTTGTCATCCGTGGACATACCACTGACATATCAGGAAGCTTTGAAGATTGATGTCTGACGATTGGCTATGGAAGATGAGATGCGGGCCTTACAGTCTCGTGGCACATGGAGCTTGGTTACTGCTCCTCCTGATGCATCCATTCTTAGCTGTAAATGGGTATTCACAGTTAAATACCATGCAGATGGTAGCCTGCGCTACAAGGCTCGGTTGGTCGTTCGAGGCTTGACACAGACATATGGTGTGGATTATATGGATACATTTTCTCCGGTGGCTCGTCATTCTACACTTCGTATACTCCTATCAGTTGCGGTGGTACGTGACTAGACTATATCTCAACTTGATGTCAAGAATGCTTTCTTGTATGGAGATCTGCAGGAGATAGTCTACATGCAGCAACTACCAGGGTTTACTATGAGGGGGAGAACCATAAGGTGTGTAGACTTCACAAGGCAATTTATGGCCTTAAACAGAGCCCGAGGGCGTGATTCCAGAAACTTTCTCATCTGATTGAAAGACAGGGGTTCAAGAGATCGAATGCAGACCATTCACTGTTTATTCAGAAGTCCTCTACATGTACGGTTGTCATCATGGTCTATGTTGATGATATTCTGGTTACATGAGATGATGTTCAGGGAATAGAGAGGGCAAAAGCGTTCCTAGGCCGTCAGTTCGTCACGAAGGACCTTGGAACCCTAAGATACTTTCTGGGGTTGGAATTTGCCAGGAATGCACAGGGTCTAGTGATGACCCAAAGGAAGTACATTACAGATTTCTTGACTGAAACATGCATGGATGGATGCAGACCATCGAGTATTCCCATGGATCCGAGCATGAAGCTGTATGATGATGACACTGCGGAAGTAGACAAGAGGAGATATAGAGAAATTGTGGGTAAGCTCCTTTATATTACAATAACTCGACCTGATATTGCCTTTGCAGTAAGCCGGGTGAGTCAATTTATGGAGCATCCAAGGCAAGTTCATATGGACGCCATATACATGATACTGAGGTATCTAAAGTCTTCTCCAGGTTCAGGGTTGCTATTCCAAAAGGGCACAGATCTATCTATTTCAGCATGTGCAGATGCCGATAATGCATGTTGCCCTAAGGATAGAAAGTCTACCTCAGGATTTGCCGTTTTTGTTGGGAGCTCTTTGGTCTCTTGGAAAAGCAAGAAGCAAACCGTTGTGGCAAGGTCCAATGCAGAATCTGAATATAGGGCCATGGCGCAAGCAAACACAGAAATGATGTGGGTTCAGTCTGTGCTAGAGGATTTACATGTAGCCATACCTGTACCTATGCAACTTCTGTGTGACAATCATGCAACATTGTTTATTGCCAACAATCCAGCATTCCATGAGAGAACAAAGCATATTGAAGTTGACTGCCACTACACTAGAGACTTGATCCAGAGAGGCTTGATTTCTACATCTCATGTGAGCTCAGGGGATCAGACTGCTGATATACTTACCAAGCTGTTGCTCAGAGGACCCTTCCAGAGATGTTCTTCCAAGCTGAGCATGATCGACATCTATGCTCCACCTTGAGGGGGAGTGTAGAGAGTAGTATTATTATATGTGTTATGTACTGTTTAATATTTCCGTATTGTTCTCTGGACTACTCTGTACTTTACCCATTAGGTCTCTCCCTATATAAGAGAGGCCAGGGTTCTCTTGAATAATAAGTTACTCATTTTCTTTCAACAGATACAATATCATATTATTTGACAACAATAGTAGTTTGAGTACCTTCATTACTGACCCAGCACCATTTTCAGCTCGGCGAGGGATGTGGTTGACTGAGGGCTCCATTTCTAGTAAGGGCCAGTCTCAGACTCATAGCTAGGGTTGTTATAGGCTCAAGTCTGAAAGGTAGAATGTGGAAGCTCTCATATGTTTGCACTGATGAACATGCTGCCAATGAGAAAGCCTTATTTGTGATACCTACATCAACAACGAGTAAGCCACGACCTGTGGAAAAGCTAGTGGGTGAACTACACACGTCTCTTCATTAGTAAGTTAGGGCATGCAGCCCTATTGTAACGCTCCTTAAAAGGAGCATTTCGTATCCACATGGCTAGACCCAATTACTGGACTCGCGTATTAGTCCAAGCACCATTTTGGTCTGGTATTTTCTGTACCCGATTTGTGGGGATCTGCTAAGCATTACTGGTGTGAAACTATCATCTTCATATGCGAATCAAAGGTGCAGTACTATGATCCGATTACAATTAACGCTTTTGTTGTGGGTGAGCCCACTCATGGTCCCGTGAATGAGAAGGGCACCTCGGAGGCGGTGACTGCTGGAGATCAAATATGCACCTGTGATGGGGTTCTCCCCTTGGAAAACGGAGGAGCTTTCCCACAGAACCCGATGGGGCGGTTTACACCACAAGATGTGTGACTTAGTCCTCCAAGAGCTCCAAGGAGGAAATTAGGCCGCACAAAAATAAACAATACAAGCCATGGAGAAAAAGGTTGAAGCTGCAACAAAGGAGTACACTAGAAAAAACATTGTCCATGTTGATTAACACAACTACATATGATTCGCTACAAATGCCTCTGGCAGCTGCTGGAAATGACTCGAAAATGCTCCTTCAACGGACCACTAACATTGTGCGAATAGTGCCAACTGTAGGGTCTTCCAAAGTTTTCTTATGGAAATTATCTCATGGCCAAGGTTTCCCCTCATGGAATGCTATGGGGATGAGAGACTCGGAGAATGTTGGTCTATATATCGCTATTGAGCACGCACTTTAGAGACATGGTCCCGTTACAAGAGACAAAGTTGCATGATTGTCCGGATTTTTTTGTAGAGGTCTGTTAGAGTACCTGCTCTAGTCGAGTTTAGAGCGAGAGACGAAATTAGTAGTGCAGAGGCATTGTGATTTCTTGGAAGAACGAGACTTCTTTCAGGTTTTGCTGGTAAATCTGTGCAAATGATTGTCCTGCAGATACAATAGACAGATTCCCCTTTGGTCGTGTCATGCGTATATGGATCAACAGATTCATCATTGAGATCTTTGATGCAGGCCAAACTTCGTGAGGTTAGAGAAAGATTCTCAAGTATGGCTTGGCTCATGGGGGGTGGTGATTTTAATGTGACCCTTTTCTCAAATCGTCGTCATCTTTGTGGAGGGCAGGATTTGAGATCAAACGACTTTGCAAAGTTCATGGGCGAGTTTGGAGATTATTGAAGCGGGGGATGCTTGATATACCTTGGTTTCGTTGAATTTATGGAGGCTTTCCCTATGGTGAATGCATCATCCTATTCACATATGAGATCTGACTACACTCTATTGGTTTGGGATTCATTAGAGAGGATCATTTGTCATTCTTTTTTCATGTTTGAGAGATTATGGCTTCTGAAAGTGTGTTTCAATTTGGTTGTGGAATAATGGGCATCAATTGATTGCATTGGCTCGACGACAACTCTGTTGGTCCAACAATTAATAAGTTGCGTGGGTGGCTTTGCAGTTATAAAGAAGAATTGCGGGAGCTACGGAGGAGTCGATGTGCCATTGCTCAGAATCAGAAGGTTGTCCTGGAAGAGGATAAGAAGCATGTGACAGAGTGGAAGAAGAGATTTGGGCAGAAATGGATCAAAGAATGGGCCACAAACAAACAGAGCTTTTCATACAGCTGGCAGTTGGAGGCACCGTTGAAATTTAATACACATGGTAGTGGTGGACGACACGTGTGTGGATGAAGAGTGGGAAATGGGAAGAGCAATGGTGCATTACTTCCACAAAATCTCTTGCAGAGAGGGGAGTGGACCTTGGAGATTGGCAGGTGTGGGCACCCTCTGCATTTATGGTCTTCGAGGAACCCAACTCATGAAGCCTTTTGGGCAAGACGAGGTGAAGGATGTAGTTTGGAGTCTAACTGTTGATGGCACCCATGGCTGAATGGTTTCCGGGTTTTCTTCTATTGTGAGTCTTGGGATGTGTTGGGGGGCGATGTTATGGTGGTATTGGAGGACTTTGCGCATGCCAATGCAGGTTTTGATAGGATCAACAAAGTGTCAGAACGAGTTGTAAACTTTTGCCCATTTGCTCTGTCAAATTCCATTTACCTAGTGGTTACTAAGGTTTTTGGCAATTATATTCAATGCTGTTATAGGCGAGCTTCTCTCTCCAGTGCGATTCACCTTCCTTCTCGAGAAACAGAGAGGGGATAACTTGGCAATGGCCACATAGATTATTGTTGACAAGAAAAGATAGAGGACAAATGATTTACTCCGGAAAGTAGACATCTCTAAAGTATACAATATAGTGGACTGGCGATTCATGTGGCCAACCTTGGCCAAACATGGATTCCCAGATGTTTGGATCTTATGGATAAAAAGATGTCGCTATTGCATCCTACTATGTACTGTTGGGTGCCTCGAGGGGATTTCTTCCAACTACAATGAGAAGTTCGCCAAGGTTGCCCGATAGCATCCATGTTGATTGTTTTAGTAAATGATATTCTTGCACATATGGTTGAGAGAGTGGTTAAAGACGAAATCTCGACAGGCTATTCCTTGGGAGATCTCTATTCCCATTTTACAATATGCGAATGCCACTATCTTCTTCATTGAGGGAGGGAAAGAGGAAGCAATGTGAGTGTCTGCAACAATCGGCATTTTTAGTAACCTTCAATGTTGAGACTCGATGTAAGCAAATCGATAGTGTCTCTGTGAACCGCTTAGGATCCGGGTACCCGTTTACGACACAATTCGCAATATTCCATTTATGACATCGCATTAAAAGCATACATTTATGGGAATTTTTTTTCATTGTAATCATTGGCATCTGACATTCACATCTATAACCACAAGTTAATAGAGATGACAGACACCAAAATCTTATTTCATTAATTTCCATATGATTTTACAACATGTACAATGTCTGTCAATACATACAACATCCCAAAAATTTGACTGAAGAGAAGAAGCATTTTACAATATCAATTGAACTAAAAACTGTAACAAAGACCACATACCGTCTGGTATAGACCTTGTCTCCTGGAACCATGTATAACTACTAAACAACAGACTGTTTGCCTGCCAAACATGTTAGGAAAGAAGAGGCGTCAGCAGGCGCTGGTACCTCCCAAAAACTTATAAAAATAACAGGCATTTATTGTGATCAAAAGAAAGCAAGTAGAGAGGCATGAGCAACTCAAATTAAAATTTAATTCTACTTGCAATTGAAAAAGGTTTCCAAATTTCTAGTAAGCACCTCTCATGATTAGCCATTAACCCAACATTTCTCACATAAGCATATTTATATTGTAACTAATTGATCATAAGTAAGTATATTTAATTCTCATATTACTTAGAGATCATATTTGGGGATTTTGATGATGGGAAAGATGAGATAAAAAGATATAATGATTTATTAAATTCTTAAGTCTAGTGGACAGTCTGTGGTCTTGGTTCGTGTGAAACCTCACACTATGACTCTAAGACTTGAGGAAAGTCTTAGGGTTGGGGTGCCTCCGTAGGCATGTGGTGTAGTATAATGCATCCTAACTAAGTTCTCAACACGTCCTCTAGCTTATTAAGATTTCGAATTCAGATTATAGTCACTTCCATTTACTCAACTTAAACTGTGATCTTTATAGGGATTTGG
This sequence comes from Ottelia alismoides, assembly GCA_037367405.1. Taxonomy (NCBI): domain Eukaryota; kingdom Viridiplantae; phylum Streptophyta; class Magnoliopsida; order Alismatales; family Hydrocharitaceae; genus Ottelia; species Ottelia alismoides. The sequence continues at coordinate 76,052 of JAZKJV010005231.1, forward strand.
AAACAGATTATAGTCACTCCCAATCATCTCAATTTTCAATTGTAATTTCTCCAAACCTTTACAGTAACTCTCTCAGATGTACTCTCAATGATGTAGATATAGATGTAGATATGGATGATCTGGATGTATAATCGCCAAGTCTGTTGGCGAAAGAAAACTCAAGCGGTGAAGAAGCCTACAAATGGCTCTTCCGTCTCGCCCTCTAGTTGGAAGGATGGTACAATAGAGGGATAGATCTACTCCCCAACTACGCCACTGAGACGGGTGAGAGAGACTTCCCGGAAAAGTCACTCTAGAAAAACAACCCGACCGGTAACGGGCAACCGAGCTCTTACGAAAACTGAAAACCGAGGATCCCCTGCCTGGGTATCCTAAAACAGATGGTCAACGGAACTGGTCTAAAGTCGGGATCCCAACGAGGCGTAAAAACACTGCGAGCTCGCGTAAAAACCGAAGAGGGACTGGGATCCTAGACCCGCGCACTTGGCGGCCGCTGCCCTAACTGGGCTTCTTTCCTCCGCCCAGTTGAGGGTCACCGCGCCCTCGCACAGTCAGGTGTAAGGTTACCATGACCGGCACTAAAATTTATAAATCATCCCTGATTCACGATCATCTTTACTTGCTTATCTACTCGACTCTTTTTCAACTCTTGATGTAGTCAATCATAAGATCTAGGTATTTTGGTCTTAAATTATAGTGATCAAAAGATAGTAGAGTATTCCTAAAGGTTGATCTATACAGATGATCAATCCTTGTAGTTATAGATCATCATAGATGATGTAATCATATTTAAAATGTTACTTTTCTTTTCTTTTCTCTCTTTTTTTTAGGCATTGTACCTTTAATCGGGCCAATGTTTTGGTCAATGGTAAAGATTTTATCAAAAGCGAAAGTCTAAAAGATGTACATAACGTCTTTTATACAAGGACTAAAGATGATACAAAACTAAATGGTACCATGCCTAATTGTAAAAGTTCCGAGTCCTGAGTCTAAATAGAGGTTAATACATGTATCAACAATACATAAGTACCAATTTAGTTTCATTCTTGGCAAGTCTAGAGGTGACGACATTCTCATATTTAGGTGTTTCATGGAAGTCTTTACGAAAAAAAGACATTGATATAATACTGGCAAAAATCATTATTATCACTGTTTAACCTTTTTTTTCTCAAATTCTGTTATGATAAACCTTTTTGATCTAGGCATTCAATTTCAACATATGATCAAATTATAACAGCAATACTCAAAAATAAAAATTCAGACTTTTATTTAAATTCGGACTGGCATTCTGAACTTAGTCTAATAAATTCTTCTTATATACCATTTTACCTTTACTAATAAAAATCATAGCAACATTTTCAATTATCATTTGTTAAAACAAACATCTTCCAACTCTTAATTTTGAATGGAAATCAGATCCAGATTTAAAACGTTATTGCATAAAAATACAATTACTTGAGGGCAGCAGATAATGATTATAAATTGTTCTTTGGAATTGAAAAAAAAAGCAATTAATAATTTGACAATCATCAACTCTACAATCCCTTTAATGGCAGACCACAAACCATAAGCTTGTTTATAGTTTACTTTTATTAGAAAGAAACATGGACCTAACCAAAGACATGATCATGACATAATAAGTAGAGGTAATAAGGCACAACAAAAATATTATAATTCTATAATGCTATGTTCAAATGTGTGGTCAGAACATAGCATGCAGAAAGAGAACCACAAAAGACATATCTCTTTTTAGTTATAATGATAACAAAATTTTAATTGACAATCAGTATTTCAAAACCATGGATAATTCGAAATCATAGCTCAAGATTACACAAGATTACAGTTTTTTTACATTAGGTCACAAAACAAATTCTGGACTGAAATTTGGCATAGCAGAATTATGTAACAAGTCATGTAACTTCAACCATTAAGATTTTTATATATATATATATATATATTACATGGATCTCATAGTTCTTATATTCCTCATAAAAATATTATAAAGCTTATACAGTGCTAACAACTATTCTACATGACCATAGATCCTTCATTAACATCTTATGTAAAATATATATATATATATATTGAAATATAGAACGACAATGAGGCAATTAATTGCCCCCCCACCAGATAGGGACATTTACATGTATGAAGAGATGGATATAAGTAAATTTAAAATAAAAAACTGATCATGATCTCCCTGAAATGTAAAGTAGACAGGAACTATAAATCAGAATTTCATAGGGATACTTTAATCCTCAACACTAGCAACCATGGGATTAATTGTGTATAGACAACATGCATGACAACAATTTAGGAGGGCTGGGGATTGTACCTATTTGGATCTTTTGTTCTTGAGGATTATATTGCATGCATGAGAGCTTCTTCAAGGGGCTTTCAGCAGTAGATATGAGCAACAAAAAGACCTTCATTTTCTTGGCAAGGAGCAATTGGTTGATTTCTTGAAGACAGCTGCTCCTGCTGCTCTTTCATGAGCAGAAATGGTTGCTCAATCAGTCCTGGCAGCTGCTGTAGCAGCTCTAATTGGCAAGAGATTGGAGAGATATTTGAGGATATTTGGTCAATAGAAAAGAGGGGGATTTCGTAGAGGAAAGAAGAGCATTTGGCTCTTAACGTTGGAAGGTTTAAATAGGGAGAGGGGGGACTTAATTTGCTTGCCATGTGGTGGAGAGTGGACTGTTAAGTGGGAATGAGGGAAAAGCCAAGTTGCTGGAAAAGAGAAGGAGAAATACCACAACAGCTGGACTGTGCACTGGCTGTGCACAGTCAGAAAAAAATTTAAATTTTGATTTTTTTCTTCTTTTATTTTAAGTGTTAAAATTGTCCGTATGCGCATTTCAAGCTTCCGATTTATACGCGCAATATATCAATTTGATCGTCTCTGCACGACGATCAAAATGAGTATAATGTTGATATACTTCCGATTGGGTTTTGAATCTCCGAAATTTTCGGATATGGTTTTTGTTTAAGATTAAATTTTATGATTTAAAATTATCAAACGACCTCCGATTGACGAACGGTCAATTCCGTTGGTCTTCTTTCGTCAAATCGGATCTCATGGTGGTCTCGGTTCGTTTCGCAGTTTCCGAATTTGCGTCGTGGCTTTTTCACGGCGCGTATTACGATGCGATCGATTTTCGCTCGATTTCGTCCAAACGACTTTTGATTTACGATCAATAGATCATTTTAGGTTATCTAATACTGTCAGATAACTTTATTGGGTTATTCGGACCTTATGCGGGTCAAGTTCGGTTTTATGCGGATTCGGATGTTACAAATATAAAAACCTCAATGGGAGTCTCGTCCTCGAGACTCGAGTTAAGGCTGTTAGGTGTCTTGTTTGAATTTCATATGTCCATAAAAACCTCAAAGGGTTTTGAGCCCATAAAAACCTCAAAGAGAAAACAAGCCATATATTTGAACATATATCTAATTATAAAAGCTTTGTTTTAAATATTACCTCAGAAAAGCTGTGGGTATCGTGCTCGCATGTCGGCTTCGGTTTCCCATGTCGCCTCTTCGACTCCGTGATGGTGCCAAAAAACCTTGACCAATGAAATCTCTTTGCTGCGAAGCTTCTTCACAGCACGGTCAAGTATCTGGACTGGCTTCTCCTCATAAGTCAGATCCGACTCTACATCTAGATTCTCGTAACTGATGACGTGTCGAGGGTCGTGGACATACTTCCTCAGATTGGGTATGTGGAAAACATCATGAATAGCTGATAAATGTGGAGGAAGGGCTACTCGGTATGCAACCTTCCCCACACGAGCAAGAATCTCGAATGGTCCAACATATCGTGGCGCCAACTTGCCACGGACACCGAATCTCTGCACTCCTTTCATGGGAGATACTCGCAAAAATACCAATCTCCAACCTATAATTGATAGGAATGTCATTAATATGAAGTCAAGTTAATTTTGTAATAAAGGAAGAGAAGAAGATTGGATACCTGGAATTCCAAATCTCTTCTTCGACGGTTTGCATAACTCTTCTGGCGGCTCTGTGCCGTCATAAGCCTCCGTCTCACAAGATCAACAGCTCTCGCGGTCTCCTCCAAGAGATCTATGGAGTATAAAGCATGATCACCTACCTCACGCCAACTGAGAGGTGTGAGACATCTCCGCCCGTATAGGGCTTCGAATGGTGCCACACCAATACTGGAGTGATAGCTGTTGTTGTACGTGAATTCCACCAAAGGCAAATAGTCCTTCCAGGACCCTTTCCACTCCAAAGTGCAAGCGCGAAGCAAATCCTCTAGTGTCTGAATGGTGCGCTCACTCTGACCGTCAGTCTGTGGATGATATGCAGAACTCATCTTCAGTTCTGTCTGTAGTGCTGACATGAACTGATGCCAATAATGAGATGTAAATCTCGAATCCCTGTCAGACACCACCTCTCGTGGTATATCATGCAGTCTGATAATATTCTGCACATAGAGCTTGGCCAATCTGGATGGAGTGTAAGTCGTGTTGACAGGTATGAAATGGGCTGACTTGGTCAACCTATCAACAACGACCCAAATAGAATTATGGCCTCCTGGCGTCTTCGGCAGACCTGTGACAAAATCCATAGAAATGCTCTCCCACTTCCACTCGGGAATGGGGAGAGACTGCAGTAATCCTGGCGGTCTCCTGTGCTCAACCTTGACCATTTGACAGGTCATGCATCTGCTGACATGTTGCGCCACATCGCGCTTCATCCCATCCCGCCAGAAATGTCGACGCAGATCACAGTACATCTTTGTGCTACCTGGATGAATAGATAACCGTGAACTGTGTGCCTCATCCAAAATGTCTCTGCGAAGCTGCTCGTCATTGGGTACAACGACCCGTCCTGTCTTCCATAAAATAGACTTCGCCACAACAAAATCATCAACCTCGTCCTTGACGGCGCGCATGTATCTATCTCGGATCCAAGGATCTATCTTCTGTCCACCTACAATACAATCCCAAAGACTGCTATATCGTGGAGGCACGGCGGTAGAAATGGATGTGCTCTCCTGAGGATGCCAATCGGTCAAAGAGGCAAGCGTATCCCATGTATATAGCCAGTTCGCCGTACCATCAGCATGCGCTCTCCTGCTGAGTGCATCAGCCACCACGTTTCCCTTACCAGGATGGTAAGAGATCGTGCAATCATAATCCTTCAGCAGCTCGAGCCATCTGCGCTGCCTCATGTTCAGCTCCTTCTGATCAAAGATGTACTTTAGGCTCTTGTGATCCGTGAAAATCTCGAAATTCACCCCATAAAGATAGTGGCGTCAGATCTTCAAGGCGAAGACAACTGCTGCCAACTCCAAATCATGTGTGGGGTAGTTCCGCTCATGCGGTCTCAACTGCCGTGATGCGTAAGCAATCACCTGTCCTCTCTGCATCAATACTGCACCTAGACCTTCTCCAGATGCATCTGTGTAGACTGCATAGTCCTGAGTGCCTGAAGGAAGAGCAAGAATAAGCGCTGTAGTCAACCTCTCCTTCAGTGTCTGGAAGGCATGCTCACATGAATCGTCTCAAATGAATGGAACTCCCTTCTGCGTCAACCGTGTCAGAGGGCGAACAATACGTGAAAATCCGCTGACGAAGCGTCTGTAATGACCTGCTAGCCCAAGGAAGCTCCGAATCTGTGTAACAGTCTTGGGCTGCTCCTAAGACATAACTGCATCTATCTTTGCAGGATCAACTGCAATACCTGCTCCAGAAATGATATGCCCGAGAAATGAGACCTGGGATAACCAGAACTCACACTTGCTTAACTTGGCATATAGCTTGTGTTCTCGCAATGTATCTAAGACAATCCGTAGATCATTCGCACGATCCCATTCATTCCATGAGTAAATGAGCACATCATCGATGAACACCACTACAAACTTGTCCAAGTATGGACGGAAGATACGGTTCATCATATCCATGAAAGCCGCAGGTGCATTGGTGAGCCCAAACGGCATCACCACAAACTCGTAGTGTCCATAGCGAGTCCTGAAAGCTGTCTTTGGAATATCAGACTCTCGAATCCTCAGTTGATGGTAGCCTGAGCGAAGATCGATTTTCGAGAAAATCGAAGATCCCTGGAGCTGATCGAATAAATCATCAATGCGCGGCAAAGGATAACGGTTTTTTCACCGTTATCTTGTTCAGCTGCCTGTAATCGATGCACAGTCTCATGAATCCATCCTTCTTCTTGACAAATAGAACCGGAGCACCCCAAGGTGAAGTGCTCGGTCTCACGAATCCCACATCAAGTAACTCCTGCAACTGCTCCTTCAGCTCCCTCAATTCGGCTGGTGCCATGCGATATGGTGCCATAGAGATCAGCTGTGTATCTGGCAGCAATGTGATCTTGAATTCGATCTCTCTCTCTCTCTCAGGAGGTAATCGTGGTAGTTCATCAGGAAATACATCTGGATATTTTGACACTACTTGGATGTCATGTGTCATCGGCTCCTGGTCAAATACCTCCCGAACAAATGCAAGGTATGAATCACAACCTTGATCAACAAGTCGCTGGGCTCGCAACACTGAAATGTACTCCATGGTGGAGTCATGTATAGTACCCTCAAAAGTAAACTCGGGTAGATCTGGAATCCTAAAGACAACCGTCTTCTTAAAGTAATCAATAAGTACATGATGAGCGGATAACCAATCCATGCACAAAATCAAGTCAAACTCTTCAAGCTGTAGGAGTAGACAATCTGCGATCATCTCGTGACCGCCAATCAGTACAGGCAAGTGACTGACTATCAGTAAAATAATGAACATCTGGCCACTTGGCCCTCGGATGTGATATGGAGAAGAGAGAGTCTCTGCGACTCTATCTAAAGAAGCAAGTAGTCTCGAAGTAAGGAAAGAATGTGTCGCTCCAGATTCAAATGAAACATGGAAAGGTCGATAAGAGTAGTCAGTATGCGTGCTAGTTTGTTAGTCATCTTCTGGTCTAGTTGGGATGCCATGGCTCTGTATGAGAACCATAACTAGTCATAGAAGTACCATTTGAAGATACTTATAATATATGTCTTTTCTCTTCTTGGGATATAATATGAAAATTAATGAAATTGGTGACAACTGTGGTGATTGAATCTGAATGTCATTATTCCCTTCTCGGATTCTCGACAAGTCAGAAGACTGCCGCTATCCGAGAACTTAATGCGATCGGAATTGAAATACTGCGAATGTGCGTATCGGGGTACCACTGCTCTGATACCAAAAATGTGAACCCCTTAGGATCCGGGTACCCGTTTACGACACAATTCGCAATATTCCATTTATGACATCGCATTAAAAGCATACATTTATGGGAATTTTTTTTTCGTTGCAATCATTGGCATCTGACATTCACATTTATAACCACAAGTTAATAGAGACGACTGACACCAAAATCTTATTTCATTAATTTCCATATGATTTTACAAAATGTACAATGTCTGTTAATACATACAACATCCCAAAAATTTGACTGAAGAGAAGAAGCATTTTACAATATCAATTGAACTAAAAACTGTAACAAAGACCACATACCGTCTGGTATAGACCTTGTCTCCTGGAACCATGTATAGCTACTAAACAGCAGACTGTTTGCCTGCCAAACATGTTAGGAAAGAAGAGGCGTCAGCAGGCGCTGGTACCTCCCAAAAACTTATAAAAATAACATGCATTTATTGTGATCAAAAGAAAGCAAGTAGAGAGGCATGAGCAACTCAAATTAAAATTTAATTCTACTTGCAATTGAAAAAGGTTTCCAAATTTCTAATAAGCATCTCTCATGATTAGCCATTAACCCAACATTTCTCACATAAGCATATTTATATTGTAACTGATTGATCATAAGTAAGTATATTTAATTCTCATATTACTTAGAGATCATGATGATGGGAAAGATGAGATAAAAAGATATAATGATTTATTAAATTCTTAAGTCTAGTGGATAGTCTGTGGTCTTGGTTCGTGTGAAACCTCACACTATGACTTTAAGACTTGAGGGAAGTCTTAGGGTTGGGGTGCCTCCGTAGGCATGTGGTGTAGTATAATGCATCCTAACTAAGTTCCCAACACAGCCACTAGCTTATTAAGATTTCGAATTCAGATTATAGTCACTTCCATTTACTCAACTTAAACTGTGATCTTTATAGGGATTTCGAAACAGATTATAGTCACTCCCAATCATCTTAATTTTCAATTGTAATTTCTCCAAACCTTTACAGTAACTCTCTCAGATGTACTCTCAATGATGTAGATATAGATGTAGATATGGATGATCTGGATGTAGAATCGCCAAGTCTGTTGGTGAAAGAAAACTCAAGCGGTGAAGAAGCCTACAAATGGCTCTTCCGTCTCGCCCTCTAGTTGGAAGGACGGTCCAATAGAGGATAGGTCTACTCCCCAACTACGCCACTGAGACGGGTGAGAGAGACTTCCCAGAAAAGTCACTCTAGAAAAACAACCCGACCGGTAACGGGCAACCGAGCTCGTACGAAAACTGAAAACCGAGGATCCCCCGCCTGGGTATCCTAAAACAGAGGGTCAGCGGAACTGGTCTAAAGTCGGGATCCCAACGAGGCGTAAAAATACTGCGAGCTCGCGTAAAAACCGAAGAGGGACTGGGATCCTAGACCCGCGCACTTGGCGGCCGCTGCCCTAACTGGGCTTCCTTTCCTTCGCCCAGTTGAGGGTCACCGCGCCCTCGCACAGTCAGGTGTAAGGTTACCATGACCGGCACTAAAATTTATAAATCATCCCTGATTCACGATCATCTTTACTTGCTTATCTACTCGACTCTTTTTCAACTCTTGATGTAGTCAATCATAAGATCTTGGTATTTTGGTCTTAAATTATAGTGATCAAAAGATAGTAGAGTATTCCTAAAGGTTGATCTATACAGATGATCAATCCTTGTAGTTATAGATCATCATAGATGATGTAATCATATTTAAAATGTTACTTTTCTTTTCTTTCTTTTTTTTAGGCATTGTACCTTTAATCGGGCCAATGTTTTGGTCAATGGTAAAGATTTTATCAAAAGCGAAAGTCTAAAAGATGTACATAACGTCTTTTATACAAGGACTAAAGATGCTACAAAACTAAATGGTACCATGCCTAATTGTAAAAGTTCTGAGTCCTGAGTCTAAATAGAGGTTAATACATGTATCAACAATACATAAGTACCAATTTAGTTTCATTCTTGGCTAGTGTAGAGGTGACGACATTCTCATATTTAGGTGTTTCATGGAAGTCTTTACGAAGAAAAGACATTGATATAATACTGGCAAAAATCATTATTATCACTGTTTAACCTTTTTTTTTCTCAATCTCTGTTATGATAAACCTTTTTGATCTAGGCATTCAATTTCAACATATGATCAAATTATAACAGCAATACTCAAAAATAAAAATTCAGACTTTTATTTAAATTCGGACTGGCATTCTGAACTTAGTCTAATAAATTCTTCTTATATACCATTTCACCTTTACTAATAAAAATCATAGCAACATTTTCAATTATCATTTGTTAAAACAAACATCTTCCAACTCTTAATTTTGAATGGAAATCAGATCCAGATTTAAAACGTTATTGCATAAAAATACAATTACTTGAGGGCAGCAGATAATGATTATAAATTGTTCTTTGGAATTGAAAAAAAAATAACAATTAATAATTTGACAATCATCAACTCTACAATCCCTTTAATGGCAGACCACAAACCATAAGCTTGTTTATAGTTTACTTTTATTAGAAAGAAACATGGACCTAACCAAAGACATGATCATGACATAATAAGTAGAGGTAATAAGGCACAACAAAAATATTATAATTCTATAATGCTATGTTCAAATGTGTGGTCAGAACATAGCATGCAGAAAGAGAACCACAAAAGACATATCTCTTTTTAGTTATAATGATAACAAAATTTTAATTGACAATCAGTATTTCAAAACCATGGATAATTCGAAATCATAGCTCAAGATTACACAAGATTACAGTTTTTTTTACATTAGGTCACAAAACAAATTCTAGACTGAAATTTGGCATAGCAGAATTATGTAACAAGTCATGTAACTTCAACCATTAAGATATATATATATATATATCACATGGATCTCATAGTTCTTATATTCCTCCTAAAAATATTATAAAGCTTATACAGTGCTAACAACTATTCTACATGATCATAGATCCTTCATTAACATCTTATGAAAAAAATATATATATTGAAATATAGAACGACAATGAGGCAGTTAATTGCCCCCCCCCACCAGATAGGGACATTTACATGTATGAAGAGATCGATATAAGTAAATTTAAAATAAAAAAAACTGATCATGATCTCCCTGAAATGTAAAGTAGACAGGAACTATAAATCGGAATTTCATAGGGATACTTTAATCCTCAACACTAGCAACCATGGGATTAATTGTGTATAGACAACATGCATGGCAGCAATTTAGGAGGGCTGGGGATTGTACCTATTTGGATCTTTTGTTCTTGAGGATTATATTGCATGCATGAGAGCTTCTTCAAGGGGCTTTCAGCAATAGATATGAGCAACAAAAAGACCTTCAGTTTCTTGGCAAGGAGCAGTTGGTTGATTTCTTGAAGACAGCTGCTTCTGCTGCTCTTTCATGAGCAGAAATGGTTGCTCAATCAGTCCTGGCAGCTGCTGTAGCAGCTCTAATTGGCAGGAGATTGGAGAGATATTTGAGGAAATTTGGTCAATAGAAAAGAGAGGGGGATTTCGGAGAGGAAAGAAGAGCATTTGGCTCTTAACGTTGGAAGGTTTAAATAGGGAGAGGGGGGACTTAATTTGCTTGCCATGTGGTGGAGAGTGGACTGTTAAGTGGGAATGAGGGAAAAGCCAAGTGGCTGGAAAAGAGAAGGAGAAATACCACAACAGCTGGACTGTACACTGGCTGTGCACAGTCAGAAAAAAAATTTAAATTTTGATTTTCTTCTTCTTTTATTTTAAGTGTTAAAATTGTCCGTATGCGCATTTCAAGCTTCCGATTTATACGCGCAATATATCAATTTGATCGTCTCTGCACGACGATCAAAATGAGTATAATGTTGATATACTTCCGATTGGGTTTTGAATCCCCAAAATTTTCGGATATGGTTTTTGTTTAAGATTAAATTTTGTGATTTAAAAATATCAAACAACCTCCGATTGACGAACGGTCAATTCTGTTGGTCTTCTTTCGTCAAATCGGATCTCATGGTGGTCTCGATTCGTTTCGCGGTTTCCGAATTTGCGTCGTGGCTTTTTCACGACGCGTATTACGATGCGATCGATTTTCGATCGATTTCGCCCGAATGACTTTTGATTTACGATCAATAGATCATTTTAGGTTATCTAATACTGTCAGATAACTTTATTGGGTTATTTGGACCTTATTCGGGTCAAGTTCGGTTTTAGGCGGATTCGGATGTTACAGTCTCCTTTGGTCCCTCTATCACAGAGGCGATGCAACAATTTGCAATACGAAGCTAGGCACTTTCTTTGTTGTTATGGTACATTGGCTTGCCCTTGACTTGTGGTTGTCTATGGTCGACATACTACTTGCTTGTTATCGAGAAGTTAGATTGGAAATTAGCTGGTTGGGAGGTGTTTATACTGGCTTGTGGTAGTAGATTGGTGCTAGTGAAGGCGGTGCTAGCAACAATCCCTGTTTTCTTCATGCCATTGTGAAAACTACCAACCAGGGCGTACAATCGTTTGGAGAAGATAAAACAAAGATTTTTCTGGGCTGAAAGAGTCCGAGTAATTCATGCATTCACATGGTCTATTGGGATATTGTTACGCTCCCAAAAGAAGAGGGAGGTATTGGTATTCCTCGCGTGGAGACCGTGAGGGAGCCTTGCTCGTGAAATGGGTTGCAAGGATTGAGGGGGTAACAAGGACATGTGTTGCAGATGAATCCATGGTAGTTATGGCATGCATGCTCAACAGACCCTAGTTCGCCATCCACACAATTTTTTGCTCCTCTTTCTGAAAGGGTATTTGCACCATCCTGTCCTAGCTACCTTTGCTTTTCCTCCCAGTCCTCAGTGGCAGTTGCTCTTTTGCCGTCTAGACTGACGATTGGACAGATGGGGGGATATTGACATCTCGTTTCCCACATATGTTTTCTCTGGTAGTAGACCGTAATGCTTTGGTTTTTGAAAAATGGGTGGATGTTACATGGTTGTCAACCTTCAATTCGGACTTTTTAGATCAATGCATACACGATTTCATGCATATCTTGGATACTATTAGCTGGTTGGAAGGGCCCACGGATGGCAGAGACCATTGGGCGTGGAGAGATGGAGATTTGATGATGCGAAGAACATACAAAGCCATTGACATTCAGTCGGGACCAATGCCCAAGATTTGATTCGAGATTGTTGTTTTATCTCAGATTTGAAAGTCCAATACGTATCAAAATTTTTCTTTGGTTGTGTTGGTGTGGGAGAATCGTGACCAAAGAGAGGTGGTACATGCACTTATTAGTCACCGATTATAATTCTCTATGTGGAGGGAAGGTGGAGATGATTGACTACCTTTTCTTCCACTGTAAGAAGGCAAATGAGACTTGGGTGGATTTGGAAGTTGTTTAGTTAGATTCTAGAAATCACAAGTTTCTGGGACTTTTTTTGGTGCCATGTTCCGCTCAAATAGGATGATGCTACTTCCGGTTGCTGTGATTTGGGTAGTCTAGTTGTAGAGAAATGGGGTTATTTTCCAATCAGAATGCTTCTATGGAGAAAAAGTGACTCATTTAGCTAACACCTCGATTCATGGCTTTTGTAATTGGTTTGGTCCCTTTTAATTAATACTTTTGGGGCAGATACCTTTTTCTTTTGGAGATGGTCATCAAATTTCTACTTATTTGTTCAGTTATACGTTCCCTTATTTTGGATAGGGTTTTGTATCTCAATTTATATTCCCTTCTTAGTGTCATAGTAAAACTTTGAGTTGGTAATAACGGAGCCCTGTTCTTTAATTCATTGATTGTAAAAACACATTTGTAGGGGGTTACACTATTGGTGGAGCTCTACGTTCCCTTATTTTGTATAGGGTTTTGTATCTCAAGTTATATTCCCTTCCTAGTATCATAGTAAAACCCTGAGTTGGCAATAACGGGGCCATGTTCTTTAATTCATTGATTGTAAAAACACATTTGTAGGGGGTTACACTATTGGTGGAGCTCTCCTCTCATTGATGGGTCTAGAGGTTTTCTCAAGGAGGTGGCTTTGTGAGGCATTGGAGAAGGTGACTTCAGGAGGCGACTTCGTGTGGTGACGAGATTTCTTGGGTAGTGGGATTCTCTTGAGGTAGAGGCTAGGTTGGTTTATCCTAGGTAGTGGTTTGGAAGGTAATGGAGGGTTTGTTCCAAACTTTCCGCTCGTGGAAGGGACCATGTTGTTTCTTTGGGATGGCGAAGGTAATGCAATAGAAGGGGACAATTGCAAGGGACCGTGATGGCATTGGAGAGTTTTTGGATGCAGAGGCGAGAGGTTGGAGGAGGATGGTCGAAGGAGAAGGGACGTGGAAGGGAGGGTGCGAGGGATGAGGTAATGGAGGAAGCTGATGCTATGGATGGAGGGACTTGATAACATGTCCAAAAGAGGAGGAGGCCTTGGTCAAGGATGAGGGGTTAAGTTGTCGATGGCGAAGTCTCGACATAGATGACCTATTACTTCAGATAAGGTGACAAAGGTCACATTGCCATGGTTTACAAGGGGCAACTGACCATCTTCAAATGCGAGGACAACAAGCATATGAAATTTTCACTTCTGTGGAGGGGGAGTTGGCATAGATGGTCTTCCTTCATGAAAATTGAAGCTCTCGTACCACTTCATGCCAAAAAGTGAATGTCCTTTCTGGTACCACTTCTTGTCGACGAAGTGAGCATCTATTTAATCTGATACCACTTAACACGTGATTGAGTTGTAGCTAGGCAATCGAGACATTTTTACCATGTCCTAGCGCATCGATGCTAGGCATCCATCTTTCTTGATACACGAGCCCAACAAATACGCTTGTGGTCCTCGAATATAGTGAAGGATCTCTGTGTTCGAGGGAATATGCGGAGTTATGCAAGACACTCATGACATATCTCAAAGGTACACATACCCACAGACTCACCACTCAAGCAAGATATTAAGCACAATATACAAAATAATGGAACACTAACTCATATTGACAACTCGTTGATTCGGATTTGGTGACGAGGATTAAGTTGTTGGGTTTGTAAGGGGGATATGACCCTTTTCAAATGCGGGGATAATGAGCATAAGAAAGTTCCATGTTTGGGGACGGGGATCTGGTATTAATGGTCTTATAGGCGATGGACTTGGCATTTGATATTGCAAAGGCGGATGGCTCCCTTCATTCCTCCCTCGTGTATTATAGCTTGGGGGTGGACCATGTGCTCATGAGACATTGTACTAGAGTTGATGGGGGATTGTGAGTGGTTCTTGCCTTTGTTGGTACTCTCCCGGACTAGATGTTTGCTAGGGACATAGTGTTGTTTAGGTATTCACTGGTGGATGTTCATGGGTTCACTGACATTGAAGTTGATCAACTTGTTGCAAAGTGCCTAAGGTAAAGTTACACCTAGATCATTTGGCAATGGCCTCTTTTCAAAGATGGTAAAAAATGGCGAAGCCTTCTCCCCCTATAAATAGGGTCGGCTACATGGATTCTTGCTTAAATCCATGTTGAAAGATTCAATTATTTTTTACGATGGCTATCAACTACCTAACGCAACTTCCACAAGGGGGGATTTGAACTCTGGTCATTTGGGTGGTAGGCACACTGCACTACCACCAAACCATTTAAGTGGATACTCTTTTCAAAGATAGTTTTTCGAAAAAAAATCTGTTTCAATTAGTCTGGGTTGTTGCAAGGGTCCCTTTTTTATGTAGAGCCTTGATGTTGGTTCACGCTGCTCTTCAGTCAGCGTGAATGGCGACAACAGAGGGTAGTAGTGGCTTTTATATCTGGGGATACAATACATGATAACATAGCTTGTGAGTGTTCTCGATTTTTCTATCGGTGTCGATGATCTTACACGAGGGATATTAATTCTTGCTTTGTTTATTGGAAATGGTGGAGGGGGGTCTTCTCCCTTGGTTGGAATATATGATAAGGCGTCGACTATGACAAATGTGGTTTTCACAACGAAGTTCCTAGAGCCGTTATTGGGAGAAGATACATTGAAATTTGTTGGGTTGGATACTGAAGTATCATGGATCGAAGGTGGTCCTAGTAGTCTGCCCCACATCTTCCTTTCTAGGGATTGATGCTCTAGTTACTTTAGGGACATTCCATATATTTTTTTGGGATTTTGGATCACGGGAAACTGAATATTGTCCTTTGTTGGTTCCACGAGCTTCTCAAAACCAATCAGTGGAGGAGGCCGAGGCCCAGGATAAGGCAATATGTTGGGTGTCATTGGCTGAGCTTGGTGAACATTTGAGAACAAAGAGTATCTCTTTGTTTGATGTCGAGGTTGGGGGTTTGAACCCTTAGAAGGCATCATCAACCGATGGCCCTCCTTGGTTTGATCGAGGATTCGAATTTTATGGACACATTCTTCTTGGGTGCTTGATATCTATAATGATAAGTTGTTTGTAAGGAAGCATTGTCATAGGCATGTGAAGGCATTTTTGGTTACTCTTCGGATGGGGCAGGCCCTTTCTCTGGTTTAATCAGGTCAATGAAGACTTCATATCGTTCCTTTAACAAGTTTTTCATAACTCATCGGCAGAGGAGGCCCATGCTTAGGCAGTAAGGTGTACGTCTTTATTTGCCAAGTTAGATGAAATACCGAGAAGCGAGAGGATCTCCACATGTAATGTCGAGGCATGGATCCCTTTGAGGTGGCAATAACCTAGATTACTTGTAGTTCATTAGGTCCTTCGTTTGGATCAGGGATCTGTTTTGTGGGGATACTTTATTCGTGGGTGCTCACCTTCTGATAAGAAGCTGGTTGCAAGGAATCATCGTCCTGAATCTCGGAAGGCAATACTGAGTGGGGATGAGCACATGCATGCGTGCGATCATGACCTGGAGGACAAAATATGGATTAAGACATCTCAACAATCAACTTTTAATGGAGGGATGGTGGAGAGAAGGTGTTTGATGTTGTTGAGGGGGCGGATGATTTTCGTGCAGAGATGGCCAAGTACGTTGGCATGGTTCTCTTTCGAGATTCACCGTTGGTTACCCAATGATGCTAACCTCTTGGAACATTCGGGGTTTCAGGGAGGTTGAGAAAATGTGCGATAGTCGTCACCTTGTTCAGTTGTTTGCGAAGTGGTAGGCATATATGGCTTGTTTGCAAGAAGGGGAAATCAAGGGCCAGGACAACAACTCATGTAATTGTCTTGGTCGGAACTATATGAGTTCAAAGCTGTCAATGTTGTGGGAAGTTTCCGGGACCACCTTATTTAGTTGAATGAACAACTATTTCGGGTGGAGGATGGGATTACTAGTTGTAAGATTGATTTTAGTTGTCATCTAGAGGAGGTCTAATGGGATGCATATTGTAGTTATGAATATGTATGTGTCGATAGAGGTCTAAAAGAGGCGAGAGCTTTGGGATGAGCTGAGGTTGTCTAGGGCTAGGTTTCCTCATCTTGTGGATTGTGGGTGGTGCCTTCTCTTCCCCCCTTAATCGAGGATTGACCATAATTAGTTGGTGTTCAGGAACTTGGCTCTGGGTATTTCTTGGCTCTTGCGAGTGATTTGTGCATGGAGGTCATGGACGCATTAGAATGCATATGCATTCAGAGGAACTCCTCAGGTTCACGCCTTGATTGCTTCTTTGCATTTATAGACATGCTAAAGATGTTCCCACTGGCCTTGATGGAAGTCCTTACCTTGTTTGGATCATACGAGCTAATTGGATCAAGGCAAGGACAATCGATTGTTTTGTTTCTTCAGGTTAAAACGTTCTTGGATATTGGAGGACGGATTTCCGAGGGTTGATAGCAGAGTTCTGGATGAGTCACCATGGAGAGAGGTTGTCAACCAGGAGGAATGGGGCTGAGAGTGGAGGTTTCAAGGAGAATGCTGTTAACCTTTCGATGAGAGATTTGTACGTGTATGGAGGAAAGGAGGGGAAAGGCCCTAGTGGATACGAGTGGATAGGTTGGAGGATGGACACAAGTTGACTATTGCAAAGATGGAGAAATGTTTGGGGGCAAGGAAAAATCATCCAATGGTAGGACAAAAAGCGAGAAATTGAGTGGACATAGAGATTAAAGCAAATTTGATGGAGAGAGGGGATGTAAATACTAAATTATTCCATGCTATGGCTGGTGGGCGGTGAAGAAGGAACCTCATCACTATATTTTTGGGTGGCAAACACTTTTATGGGGAGCAAGCCATGAGTTGAGTAGGTGTGTGCATGATAGTGGACAGTGTTGTCTGGGATATGTAGCTTTGAGGTCATCTTGGTGCAAGAAGATATGGCCGTTATTCAGTTTGATGGTTGGAAGGTTTACATTGCGGTGTTTGATTTGAATACGGTGACTATTTGGATGTTGATGGATATCCTATCTTCTTTTCAATGAGATGTTGTAGAGAATGATACCATTGAGGATATCAATGAATTTAGACATGGTAATCAGGGTTTTAATTGTTTGAAAACAATTCATTTTTTCCGCAAAAGAGAGAAGTTGCTGTTTAGGTGGAGGAATTTATGCGAATATCTTTTTCTAATACTATTTATCTCATTGTGGCTAAGAAGCTTGCAAATCACCTTTGTGGGGTGCTAGGTCCCACCATTTCCTCAAGCTAAATCACCTTTGTGGGGTGCTAGGTCTCACCATTTCCCGGATGCAGTTAGTTTTCATTCCAGGCAGATATCTTATGTAAAGTATGGTTATGGATTTTAAACTTTTTGATGTTTGAAAGCAGTCGGAGGTCAAGAGGATGTTGCGGAAGGTAGATTTTTCCAATGTGTACGGTTATGTGAAGTGGAGGTCCATTTAGATTTCATTACACAATAAGAGATTTACATAGATTTGAAATTCGTGGATGAAGACGTGCATCACCACTACATTTTACTTGGTGCTAAACAACAAGCAACCCGAGGGGGGTTTCTTTCATCAACAATACAGGGTCATGTGCCTTTCATTTTTGTTTTGGAGGTTGATGCTTTAAAGTTGTGGAGTTTTTTGCTCGAGGTACAAAAAGCTCTCAATTTTGATGATGCAATATGCTGATATACATCTTTTTACATGGAGGATGAGGTAAAGGATGCAAGAGTGATTTCCATGGTTCTGGAGATTTTTGGCGAAGACATTTCGGGCCTAGGGATCAGGGATGTCAATCTGAGTCTACCCATTGGATACTTGACTCGAACCCACCCATTTAAGGATCTGAAATCCATCTCATTTACTTTAAAATGGGTTTGGGATTTGAATTTACTAGCCATGCATGTATGGGTATGAGTTTGGGATTGCCTTGTATGTATCCAAATGTGAACCCATCCCAAATCCGAATAATATGTGTGTATGTGTGTGTTGCATTTCAATCAAACTAGTCAAATCTGTTACATATCTAATAGACATTGATCTACTTAGATAAAAATCCAATTTAATTTTTTCCTCTCCATCCATTTATTCATATTTAACTATCTTTTTGTATCTTTAATAAATAAAAATCAACCCAAAAGAGTTAAATACCTAACATACATAAACCTTTAATATTCCCTACACATTGCACATCTTTATGTAACACCATAATACATGATCTCCCTCTGTTTAGTCAATGCGTGAAAATTTTGTGTATCGAACATGTGTATACCTATTGGGTGCACAAGTATCCGACAGGTATATGGGCACCCACTAAAACTTACCCGTTTAATGAATGGACGGGTATGAATAGTGATTTTATAAATGGGTACGGGATTTGGGAATATTGATACCTGTCCCAAACCCGATCCGCTGACATCTCTACTAAGGATCTATCAAATCGAGAGAAGTCAACCTTTGTACATTTTTGGTTGATAACATATGGGATTGATGGATTTGGAGCAACCTTGGGCATTGAGGAACGTTCGCCTGAATCCTATACGGGAAACACTATTCACAATATGTGGTGTCAATTTTTTTATTTTGTTAAATACAGTAGTGAAGCCATCCTCAAGCAACAACTTTCTTTATAAGGAAGCCGACGCTTGAGGCCACGACTCCAAACCCCCATTAGTACCTAAGCAGCGCCTTGAGGCAACAACTTAGGTGGAAGCTATTTCCTTAAGAAACGGCTAGGGCTCTGCTCTCTTGTTTGTCATCGCTGCAGGTGTTCTGAAACATCAAATCATTTCTGAGCATTTTATTTCCCAAACAGAGTATGAAATCGATCATAAACACAATGACTAACACAACAATTAAAGTAATCAGAGCATGAAATCGATCGAAGCTTCAAACTACACTTCATCCATTTCCAAAACACACTTCATTGATTTGTCAAAGAATGAATTTTACATTGCATACATTAGTCTCAAGTACACAAAAAACTACATTGTTGACTTTTGTTCCTACAAAAATATTTTAAATTTGTTGCTATGGCTTGGATGTTTGACGTGCTACCCCATCAGTAGCCCATAAATTACCATCATGATCAATCTGTGAAACCTGTGAAACGTCATTGTCGTCGATATCCTCCATGTCATGTTCTGATAACGGGGAGTGATGAGAAGAGCCAACGTCGAGATTTGCTCTCTTCTTTCTCGGTGTTGGCAGTGTCAAAGGGGTACATGATGTGGCACACTCATGAAATGAAGTTTCATATTTTGATGCGATGGGTGTGATTTCCTTGGCTTGGTGATGTTGGATGCGAACAAAGAGATCGAAGGGGTGGCATTGGGTGCGGCTCTCAAGAGATTGTGTGGGTTGGAGACAGCAAGGAAATGTAGGAGAGGGAGATTTAGGAGGAGGTGATGGGGGTTTTGATGGTGCCAGTGAGGGTGGGGAGATGAGAGAGATGGGGGAGTTGCTCGTGGTGACTCTCGATGGGGGCAATTTGTTGGATTGCTGAGAATGTGTTGGAGTTAATAGTGAAACAACTCCTTAATTGATGAATTATAAAATGACCTGATTTGATCGCAATTAGGCAAATTATCTGAACAAACATAAATATTACAAAACAGTAAATAATTTCGGGTAAAATATGAACCAGAAATAGGAAGATATTTTATCAAACTTTCGGCCTCACACATGACATTAAGCACAAAGTAAAGATACTCGAAGCATAAAAAATAGAAAGACACTTTGCTCACATCATTCGAGCCATAGATGAAATTGTCACCTCTATCATCAATTGACATAATCAGACAACATTACGATTTCGTAATCTCACAACTATCAGACGAGACTATTGAAGGTGAGAGGGACAAAGGCAAGGAGGGTTTCAAGGCGTTAATATGACCACCCAGGAGTTCATGGCATCGAATGAAGCACTTGAGAGGTTGGCACAACTGAGAGTTTGCGACGTTGGAAGGGGCTTGAGGTATCGGGTGGAGATGGGGGTGTAATGATTAATCTTGTGAAAAGATGTGTTGAATGAGTCGGAGGGATTTCAATGGGCCAATCAAGATAAGTTGGATTGACGAGTTGGGGTTAAAGGGTTAGTATTTAATCATATAAGGGCACACTTTTTATAATTTGAGATAATTTATGCATCATCTAGTCCTATTTGTGTATTTGCGGGTACCCATAGAAACTTGTTCGGATTACTTGCGTAAAATGAGTTGGCTCCGACCGGGTACCCGATCCATATCATTTGAATGGATATTCAGATGTTTAGGGTCATCCTTCATAATTCTAAGTGGACACCCGCTCAATTCTGTACCATGAATACCCTTACCCATTCGAATTGTGTTCATCAGGTTTAGGGCCATGGGTACTTGAGGCAAACTGAGCTTTGCTTAAGATGCCAGGAGACAATCCCCATGACATCCATATTTCGGATATTAGTTGTTGGGGTTGAAAGGTATTTTAAGTATGGAACGATTTCGGTATTGATTGGTAGCTTTTGCTTTATCAGGAGATAGTTTGTTCTCCTGTTTTATACCGCATGGAGTTTGCAAGCCTTGTTCTTGTCTGCTTTCTTTCAGCCTTCATTTAAACCTATTTTGTTCCTTCCTTTTTTGCATCCCTTGCACCCTATGTGCTGGACCTGTTTTGATTGGTGGGAAGGCCCAGCGAAGTATGCATGTAGGGAAAAGGGAAAGAGATACAGTGAAGGGAAATGTGCAGAGACCTATCATGACCGAGTAACGGCGATTTTAGTGATCAGTCGGCAGGGCCTTCAATCATAATTTGTGCCATGCCATCCCTAAAAAAATCAGTCAATTTTCACAATGGCCACCTTATTGGTGTCCAAGTTCTATGAATGGCTGGTGCTGGCATCCATCTACTCTAGGAGGCATTGTTGACCTGGCCTCAAAGTCTTTGCCCGAAGGTTGTTTCTTTGCCTAACATGTTGAAAGGTCTGACGCATCCCTCACATTGCATTGGGAGATGGGACCATCCTTAGTAGCCATGGCTTCAGCCGTCATCAAGGTAAGTGGGAAAAACCTTATATTTAGCAGGCCAACTGTTGCCACCTGCTGAAAATTTGATGAACCTCACTGCCACAAGGACATTTTCTGTGGCCCATCCCAGCAATCTGCAATTCCCAAACTGCATTTGCTCAATTACCCCATCCCCTACGAAGAAGGTGGTGCCAGTCTATGGTCACTCCTTGAGTAATGCAAGGGTTGAACAAAGGAGATTTGAGCTGCTGAAGGTATCAGACCTGAGAAAGGAAAGAAGTGGTGGCAAGGGGATGACATCACCTGTCAAGGCTCTGTGACTAGACCTGGCCAATGGGCCGGGAGCCTGCCCGCCCAGCCCGCTCATGGGCCGGGCTTGGGCCAGGAGGATTGAGGTATGGGTCGTCCCAGCCCGGCCCACAAAAAAATGTGCATGTAGAAGTTAGATAAGACATGTACTAATATAATACACTTCAAGTTTTTCATATGGAATACGCCTTCTACATTAAATTTAATTGTTTGCATCTCAAGTAACATGTAAACTACTTATATTAGTTATATAAAGTATAAATGGTGGTAACAAAATCATTTATGTCTATTAAATAACGTTAAAAAATCAATGGAAAAAAAATAAAGTTGGCCCATGTGCCGGCCCATGGTGGGCTTTGGACAGAGGTTTTAAAACCTCGGCCCGTTCGGCCTGGCCCGCATTTTGGCCAGGCCTTGAGTGTCGGGAGCAGCTGAGCAAGGAAAGAAGTCGGCACACCCTGAGTGTCACTTTCATCTTTTTATAAAGATATTACGAATGCTTGTAAGTCTTTTGCTCTGTGGGTAATTTCAATTCTTAGCTTTCTGGTTGATAGTAAAATTGGAAAAACTTGATGGTTTAAGCTATACCCTAGGTAATAAAATAAAAGATGGTGCACTGTCAATGATTGCTGTAGAATTGTTTCCTTTGAAGGAACCTTGGCCATTATATTTTTAATTAAATCCCAATAGCCATAGCTAATTTTCTGTCATGCAGGTATGCCCAATTTGCAGTGTAGAAGTGGCCACGTCATAAAAATTGCAGAGGAAAAAAATCTCCACAAAGCAGGCTAAGCTCTATTGTCTCCTCATCTCAGCTCTGCACTGTAATCTTTTCTCTAAGAAATCTCATACTTTCATACTTTATAGCTATAAACATTTATTTGTACATTGGTTCCAATGTGAACATTTATTTTGCTACTCCCATGAAGCCTTTGGAATTGGAACAGTTGGCATCTGCCAACAGTTAAAGGCTGGGAATTGCATGTTTCTCTCAGTCCATGCCATATGGAATTAGAGCAATAATCCATCATTATTCATCAGATATGTTCCCTCCACTTAGAATTCAAGGACAGATTCTCTATTCATGTGTTTATTTACTAACATGATGTCAAAAGAAGCCTAGCCTAATCAGCATTGTTTTTTCCACTTAATTTTGGATTAGTAGAGAATTTTCTTGATTTGAGAACAATTTGTCTTTTTTCCCTGTGGGAATGGTCATTAGAGGTACTTGAACTCCGGTCCTTGAGTGGAAGACACTGCTGAACCACTAGATGATTGAAGTGGGTTAAGTTGCAAATTTGCGATAGGTGATTTGACTGGGATTTTTTGTCGAGGAAAATATGATGTGCTTGCTTATGGATGATGTTTTGTTGCATTGGTATGTTTATTTTGTGGAATTGGCAGATTCTTGAGTGTATTTTTCTAAGGATCTGAACCTCGGCTTCTTATTCTCATGATTCTACGAAAGTTGGCTCTTGGAGAACAAATTGACAACAGACGCAAATGACGCTGTTTGGCAATATCACCTTCTCAAACTGAATATTACATGAACTGTCAAATGCCTGTTAGACTTCTTTGGCGGAAGTTGCTATGGTGATCAATTATAGCACGCTGAGCCTACGTGCTCGAAGAAATGCATTGTGGCACCTTTTCACAGTGAGCATGTGTGATTTCATGCCGAGACTAACGCCCGGTTGTAGTTTGTGCAGTTGCAATGGAAATATATCTTGAGGTTTACATTTACTATTATTTACTGTTCGTGTTATTTATGGATTTTGGAACCCGTTTCCTTCCAATGTTTAGTTAATTGTTGATGCTTATGACCATGGCTCCTTTGGGACATTGTCTGGAAGTCATGTTAGTGATGGTATTCTATCTTTAAGATTTGTTTCAATATGATCCATGATTAAAGAAATTGGGGAGTGTCATCTTTCTACGCTTAAAATACATGAGCTGGGTATGATATTGTCATCTTTCAAAGTTCTGTATTGGCATTGAATTTGTGTATTCCTTCACAGAAAACTATATTAGCTCATTCCATAAAAAAGAGAGCCCAATTCACATCTTAAAAGAATTCTTATAACAAGGTGGAATATAATATCAACCCCTTGCCGACTTCAATGTTCTAGATTTTTTTATGGAAAGATGCAACCATCTCACCGTTGTTGAACATTAAATCTCATCAATTGTGCCCTTCTTAAGTTATGCAATATCAGTTATGTCTCTTTTTTGTGGCATCAGTTATGCTCATACTTTCTTGTAAAATTTACAGTTCTGCTCTTCTGTTAAGTCAAAGAGGTGCATAATTGTTATTACAAAAAGGTAGAATTGTGAATTTTGTAAGAATATAGGGTCACAACTGATATTTTTATCATCATATAGTAGGTCTTTGAACTAGATATTGGTATTACGAAAGTTAAGCGCGGTTGGTTTATTAACAGGACCATGCAGAACATCCATTGCGTTGACAAATATAAGAGGAGATACCTTTTTTAGGAAGGCATACATTGTAGGAGGAAGATTGGCATCGAGTTTGTGTGTGATTTTTTTTCGGTGTAAAGAGCGTTGAGCATACAATATCCATCCCAATGGGTGGATGTTAGAGATGCAAACGGATACAGATATATTTGTATCCGATCCTCCACAATATCCGCTTTTTACATATTTTGACATATGTATTCATGTCTGTTTTAAAATAGATACGGATATGGATATTATTTTGATATCCATAAATATTTGTATATGTATCTGAATGTTTTTTTATATATAAATGTAGTTATCGATTTATTTTTAACCATATATAACATAGTTTTATGCCTTCTTTCATCGTAATTAACATATTATGATACAAGCATATTTAGTATATTTATATTGTATGTATTCCATCCAATGCATGTACATCACACAAGAAATTTGACATATGGCAACGAATAATATGAATATTCATTGTCATATCTTCCAATGTTAATTATATAATAATGAATATTATTCATTGTAAAGTTAGCTTTTATACTTGTAATCATTGCTAAAGGTTCATATATCAACGGTTTATACATTGGTTTATTTGTTAAAATGTATACAAATTGATGTTAAATTTACCACGATTAGAAGAAAACATCAACGAATAATCGTTATTATATTATTCATTGCTAGATATATAACAACGAATACAATAATCAATGTTAATTTAAAGTAGCAAATAATGAATAATATTCATTGTTATATATTTGATTATCGAAGATATGGTAATGAATTTGCCTCAGATCAATTTTGTTGTAATGTATTTAAGCTAACATATATAGAGTATTTCTAATATTATTCATACGCGGTCATTCATCCATTTTACATGCATATACGTTTTTAAGGATATGGTAACATAGTTTTCCAGTCCATCAATATCCATTTTCGCATCTGTACGAATGGAACATCTATATTCGTATTTGTATCTGTCTGTTTGCATCCTTAATGAATGTTGGTTTCATTTGTGACGGTGGGTATCTTTTCTACGGAGGATTGTGCTATAGTCTTGACATATTTTGTGTGATCGAGACCTTCTAATTGGTTAGCATTTGGAATTGGCATTTGAGGCAACGGATTATCTACTTTACGGGGAGGGGGATGCGTTCGGTTTGGGAATAAACATGAATAATGATAGGGAATGAGGAGAATAATGGTATATTCTCTGTTCGGCTGAAAAGATAGGAATAAGGAGAATTATGTGGAATAAAGAAGGTAAGGTATGGATAAGGGTGGAATAAGGTAAAATAATAGGATGTGGATGGAAATAGTCATATTCTTGGGAACCGTGTTAGGCGAGGAATTGACCCCTTATTCCGGTGCTTATTTTCGAAACGAACATGGTCCATGTGAATTGTATATGCTTGATAGGCACCACACAATTAAGTGTTCTGTGGGTTGTCATATTTTTCTGCATTTTCGATCGGTTGCACTTGTTATTGTCCCTTCATAATCAATGTGGTTATATCACTAGAAGAATGTGATGGAGGGGAGTGGAATTGAAACTGTTACGAGTAGCTGAAGCAACACGCAAAAACACGATCAAATAAGCAGCACACAAAATTACAAAATTCATCTGTAATGTAGGATACGCCATTGGACGACAAAAAAGATCATGCCGCATACTCGTATGTTGGAAACGATCCAGTTAGGTTTGGCAATGCAATTATACTTGTATGTCTATATTTTTTTCATAATTTTCCGTAGTGTCCTTCCATTGTTGCACGCGTGCCCCTATATTACAAAGGAAGGGTACTACTATGAATATTTGATGAATATAGGAGAATACGCGTAATTGCAAAAAAGGGAGAGGCATAAGTGTTACTGGAAAAAGGGTAAGAGCACAAGTGTAAAATCTCCTCGACAAAATGAAATGTAAATGTATTTTTCTTTGACATCATGCGATTTGTGGTGCAAGTGGATACCAAGTACCTTCCTCTCAAGAGCTACTACTTCTCATGGTATCCCTTGTTGATTTCGTCTGCCAATATGAAGATGAATTCGAGATATTATTGAATATAAAAAGAGTTACTATAGTAATCGCCATCAATGTCAAGGTTAAGCAGTGATGCAAATTGATTGGTAAATGAACATTCAACAAAGAGATGTTCTGAGTTTTAGCATTTTTCAGACATAGCATGTAGGAGTGAGCTAAATTAATGTTGAACCGGTGTAGTTTGTCATGAGTAATCAACTTTTTGTGTACCATCATCCAAAGAAAAAAAAGTCTCTATGATGGAATTATGTACTAAGTATTTCTTTTATAATTTAGTTGAGAGGCTGCCATTGGACATGATTAAGTAATCTTCAAGGTAGAAATTTTAAGGGCATGTTTTTAGGTTCATCCCGAGTGTTCTATCATTTATAGGCACTCCCTTTGATTTTAGGACCTTGAGCCAGTTTTGGCGGGCTACTTGAGTGATGCGCCTCTAGGACAATGTAGGATTTTATTTGTCGGCGAAGTCCATAACGTGGGAAATTTTTCTTTATGGGGGCGTTTCACATTTAACCTATCGTCCCAAAGTAAAGATTTGATTTCATGGTATAACCTCTTTATAGCATGCATCTCTAATTTTTAGTGAACTCACATTACTCATGAGGGAAGAGGCAGTATTTTGGCTTTCTGACCATATAGCTTGTTGGCAAATCTCTCAAAAACCGACTTCCATTGAAAGGTTTGGTGAAGGAGGGATTCCGATCCGAGATAAGTGATCGGGAAATCCTCCAAATTTCATCCTATGGTAGAGGCAACCGTTGACTTTTATTCTTGCGACATGTTAAGACAATTTATCGAGGATTTATTCATGCGTATTTGTGGGTCGGAAAATTGAGAGAAGGTTCTAAGTGTAAGTTCGAGACATAATGTTGGTTGTTTATCAAAAGTTATGAAGATCAAAATGTCATTTGTGAATAGAATACACGAGCCTTCAATGTGATTAGTCTTTCTAGGTTTTGGAGCATTTCGTCTAAGATGTTTATTATATTAATGTACATGAGCGGGGAAAGTGGATCACCTTGTCTAACTCCTCTGGTGAGTTTGAAGAACCCACACAAGTACCATTTATTTTTAAAAGAAATGGCAGCCTGATTGTTCAAAGCTAATGCTTATGAGATTCCAGCTAATAGTATCAAAGGTTTTTTTGAGATCAATCTTAAGTATAATAGCCTTGAATTTAGCATGCCTCCATTTAGATAAAATTTATGAAGTGATAGCAAACAGTCAGATGCTCATTTGTCTCAAGGAAGGTGCATTTGGAAAGGCGGGTGAGCTCTTGCAGTTTAGGCCCTCTTCGATTTGCCAAATTTTCGAGGTAGTTCTCATATAAACTAATAGGGCGATAGTTCTTGATGTCTCGAGGGTCTCCTTTTTTTGTACATCAAGGTATCTATCGAATCGTTTATAAATCGAGTCTCTAGAGTTGAAGATTCGTTAAATTGTCGATGGATCATGTAACTAGTCTTCGTTATCTCTTTATAAATTATGGTATGCATCCATCAGGTGATGATGCTTTCAAAGATTTAGGTTGGTGAACAACTTTATATACTTCTTCATATGTAATTAGGGTTATCAAAACTTCAGAATCTTTGGTTTGCCCTATTAGTTAGGGACATAGGAAGAAAGGAATGTGATGGTCTCTCAATGGTTCAGTGTATAGGTTGCCATAAAATCTCCTAAAATCTTGATTATGTCAGGAGGTCTTTATGGGAGACTCCAAAAACATCTTTTAGCATTTGAATTTGATTCTTGCTTCTTCTTATGGAGGTATGCGATTCAAGAAAGTGAGAGTTATGGTCCCCTTACTTATCCATTTAACTTCTGCAAATTGCCTCCATCTTTGAAACTCATCTTTCATCAATATTTCAGGTTTTTTGTGGAGGGATGATAGTTGTTGAGCATTGTTAGAGTTTAAAAGTCCCAATGTTGGACCACCCCCTTTCCTGCCCCCGTCTCTCCTTCCCAGCCCCCGTCTCCCCTCCCCTGCGACTACCCTCGTCTCTCCTTCCCAACCCCCTTCCCTGCCTCCCCTTCCCTGCGACCTTCTCCTTCAGCATCTGGCGTCCAGTGTCCCCCAAGGTCTCCAGTCCAGCATTCGGACTTCCCGTTCAGTGCCCTGGCCCCCGTCCGTCGGAGAAATTCTCATGCATCCTGACTTGCAGCGGCGTCTGTTCCTCGGTGTCTCCTTCTTATCGTGATGGCTTCCGCTTGGGTTGACGTTGAGGAAGAAGGGATTCCTCCTGTTACATGTGCCTCCACAGTTCAAACGCATCGTGAGAACTCTCATTCCTGTTTTTAGGCTCACATCGTACATGTGGTTTGTTGTGTCCATTTTGGAACTTTCACTGTTGCCCGGACGGTAGGGAAGGGAGTAAAGGGGTTTCACGTCTAATCTCTCACATCAAGAGGGTACATCTTTGCCGTGACGAGCGTGCTACTGTTTTGTGAGATACCATCAGGAATGATATTGATCTTTACATTGCCTTAGAAAGGACCTTGAAGGCTCTTGATCAATGGTTGTGTGGGAGGTGCATGAAGGTACAAGCAGTGAGTCGTGCTTTCCATCATGACGATGGTCTTGTTCGAGCTACAGATGACACAGGGGGTGGTTCAAGGGCACATTGTCGGTATCTTGAAACCCATCCTACATGCTGTACATGATGCCACAGATGAATTGGTTATAGATGCTATACTCCTTGATCGTATTTTCAAAGTTCCTGTCACCACAGTTAAGAGCGTTCCTCCCAGTTATCATCTTGCTTTCTCTCAAGCTCTTAAAAACAACTTTATATCAAGTTATTGCTGGCCCAGGTTCCATTCAGGCTTGGGTGAGATTGCTACTTCTTCCACGTTGCACCCTGCAGGTATTTAGACCTATGAATAGGCGGGATAGAAGATCTGGCAATAGAAAGTCCTTGCAACAACAACTTATTCTGAACTCGATCATAAGTGGGGCAGTCCAGATGGTTTCACCAAGTGGGTGGGTGATATTTTGAAAAGTGATCTACCCGAGGCTTTGTGTCATAGTCAGAATAACTCCTTAGATGATAATAAATATCAAAGCTCCAACATCAGGCAGTGTCTTCGCAAAGAATCAGATGGGCATTTTTCAGCAGCCTTAAAAGTTTTGTGCTCTTCAGGAGTAGCTCCGTTTAATGAAGACACCACGAAGACATTAGAAGCTAAACATCCGTATAAGCCACCTCCTTCCCTGCCAGATACCTTGATGTCAGAGACTCCTCTTACAACTGATGTAGATGCTATTTTGCGGTCTATCAACTCCTTTCCCAAAGGGACATCATGTGGCAGAGATGGGATGAGAGCTCAACACATTTTAGATGCCCTTTATGGAGAAGGATCGGTAGTTGCCACCGATCTATTGTGTGCTATCTCCATGATAGTTAATCTATGGCTAGATGGGAGATGTCCCTTGAGTTTGGCTGAGTTCGTAGCCTCTGCACCTCTTACTCCACTGCTCAAACCAGACAACAGCATACGTCTTATTGCTGTAGGTACTATCTGGAGGCGTCTTGTATCCAAGTCACTATGGCGAGGGTGGGAAAAGAGATGTCTAAGTATCTCAATGACTTTCAATTTGGAGTTGGTGTATCTGGAGGAGCAGAAGCCATCTTACACAACACCAACAGACTTTTGAGCAAGCTTCACGGTGACGGATCTCTCTCTATACTTACAGTAGATTTCTCTAATGCTTTCAACTTGATAGATAGATCGTTGATGCTTTGTGAAGTTAGGAGAAGATGTCCATCTATTTCTTCTTGGGTGGAGTTTATATATGCTCAACCTGCCAAATTATATATTGGATACAATCATTTATGGTCAACCACCGGAGTGCAGCAAGGTGATCCTTTAGGTCCACTTCTTTTTTCTCTTGCCTTGCATCCACTTATTCATGAGATCCGAGATAATTGTAAAGTCCTTCTCCACGCTTGGTATCTTGATGATGGGACTATCATCGGGGATACTTTGGAGGTAGCCAAGGTATGACATCATTCAACGCAAGAGTCCAGGGATGGGACTTATGCTGAATATAAAAAAACCGAACTTTTTTGGCCTTCATGTGATGGACAGAAGATCCTCAAGAGTTGTTTCCCGTGGATATTGGGAGGCCTGTTCTAGGAGTGAGGTTACTTGGAGGTGCAGTGAGTATGAACAAAGACTTTGTTGAAGATCTAAAAATGGTGAGGGCCACCAAAGCTGTTGACTTAATGCATTTACTCCCTCAATTGGATGATCCACAAAGTGAGCTTATTTTATTACGATCTTGTATGGGTACTGCCAAGCTTATGTTTGGCTTAATGACATGTCAACCCGCATACATGGAACGAGCTGCTACATGGTTTGACAAAGAGCTTCGCGAAGCTATTGAGGATATTGTTGTTTGTGGAAGCCCTTTCTTTGACGACCTTCAATGGCAGGTGGCGTCACTTCCCATCAGACTTGGTGGTTTCGGTCTTCATTCATCTCTTGAGGCTTCCTCGTATGCTTTCGTGGCCTCTAGAGCCCAATTGTGGGTGCTCCAAGACTACATTTTACAAGACAGTGGGATACATGGCATGGATTCTTACTTTCTATACGCTTTGGAGGGCCTACATGCCACACTTCCATCTCTCGATCTTACATGTTTTGCTAACAAGGATACCGTCCCCCCTAAAGTCCAGAATGCTTTGGCGAGTTCTCTTTTTAGCAAAATTGTTGAAGAAATAGACATTAAGTTTGACATGACTGTCAGGCAAAAAGCAATTTTTCGTTGTTTACAAGCTGACCATGCTCAAGACTTCCTCCTTGCTATTCCTATTGAGGGCCTTGGGATGCATATGTCACCTATTGAGTATCGTACGATCCTCAAGTATCGTCTTATGATTCCTCAATTTCCAGCTGATGAGCCTTGCCCAATATGCCATAAATCATGCTTGGACGCTTTTGGGGAGCATGTAGTTCATTGCCGTGAACTCCCAGGTTTTAAATATAGACATGATTTTGTAAGAGATGTCCTTTTTGATGTACTCAGGCATGCGGGAGTTGCTTCAAAAAAAGAAGCACCTGTGAATTTTTTGACAGATCCACAAGAGGGGAGATCGACACTCAGACCAGCAGATGTTTTAATATTTGTATGGGCTGGAGGGAATCATGCATGTGTTGATTTGACTGGAGTTTCTCCATTGGTGGAGGCGACAAGGAGTGGATTTATTTCACGATACACTACACAGAAAGCTACCTCGGCTAAAGTTGATAAGCATGAGAAGGCTTGTATTGACAATCAACATGTATTTATTCCTTTTGGTTTTGACACCTTTGGATTCTTGGCTACTGAAGCAGTATGTCTCCTCAAAAGGGTCCAAAGAATTATGCATAGCAATGTTATGGTTCCCAGATCTATAGATGTTGTATTTCGAAGAATTGGATTTTCCATCCAAAAGGGATTGGCGGCGCAACTTGTTGCCCGTCTCCCATCAATCCCTCTGTAATAGCATTTTGCTTTGTAAGAATTAATGTCTGATGTTCCTCAAGGAATTCTATTTCTCTTGTATTTCTATATTTTTTCTTGTGAGGCGGGAGGGATGTTGTTCTCTTTCACTGTAATAATTTCTGTCTTTAGTCTTTTATCTTTTGATGCCAGGAGTAGAAAGGATTGAATGTTTTAATGGATTCATTTTAGGATATTTGGACAAGAAAGCTAAAGAATGGTTTTTGAACCAAGAGCCCTCCATTTGGATGAGGTTTTAGGATTTTTAAATGTTGACATGGATACTTTTTTCTGATAAAAAATCAATATTGACATGGATATGACCAAAGGTTTATGGTCAAAGAAGGTTTTTAGAAATAGAGTTGGGTGTATAGATGGGATGGCAATTGTAAGTGAAGATAATATATATACTTGTCAATTTTTCCCATCAGTTTTAACTTATGTCTGATCAGGTAAAGCATGGGTTTGAGTTTCCTAGGTTGATCAGGCTAAAGTTTAGGCACCAACTATTGAATTCTTTGCAAAAAAACAAGAGAATGATTTTTGGGAATAGGTCTCACCAAGAAATATGAATAAATTGAAATCACCTAATAAGATTGTGTGTCCATGTTGAAGTAGTGGGGCTCCAACCTGTGAGAATTCCCCCAATGTTTCTGGAGAAGGCAAGTTCTACATCAAAGGTAGTTGACCTCTCATTTCATTAAGCCTTGTGATAGCGGGAGCTGAAATGTATCTAAATAGCAACTTTTCCAAGGTCCCTACAAGCCTCGAATGTTCCATGATAGGATCTTTATATCCATACGTATATAGCCTCTAGTTCGTGGGTTGATTTAGCTTAATAGATTTATTT
This sequence comes from Ottelia alismoides, assembly GCA_037367405.1. Classification (NCBI taxonomy): domain Eukaryota; kingdom Viridiplantae; phylum Streptophyta; class Magnoliopsida; order Alismatales; family Hydrocharitaceae; genus Ottelia; species Ottelia alismoides. Next base: position 108,751 of record JAZKJV010005231.1, read on the forward strand.
TTCCTCTTCCGAGAGATTCGAAATGAATTGGTCTTTAAACTCAAAATTACCGTATTTAATTTTGACATCTGATAAAGTCTCTTTTAAAAATTTAAGCATATTTGTAAACATTGAAAAAAAGAATCAAGTATCATAGAATCATCACATCTTTATAGAGTAATTTCACAATTATTATAGACAAAAAGAAAGCAGGGTGCTTGGACTAGTGGTGTTTGCAGCAACTAGGATACATGTGTCTTGGGATGACTTCTTGGGCGTCCCATCTTCAGGGTTTCCATGAGGCGAGCGGATCCTCCACAGTATTGCAGAGGTCTGTTGTAACTCCTCACCAATCCGGAGCCACTCGATCATGATCGAGCAGTTCACATGAAATTCGGATTTTTCAGAGCCCTTACCATGTGAACCGCTCGATCTTGATTGAGCGGCTCTAGGTTGGTGAGGAGTTACAGCAGACCTCTGTAGTACTGCAGAGGATCTACTCTCTTCCATGAGTTGTTTAAAGGGATAATTGTGCCTCTGAGCTAGGTCCAACTACTTCCGAATTAAGAGTGGTCCTCATCCGTCCCAATGCTCCTTTCAAAGGAAGGAGTGGCATCTCTTTTCATAATTTCTCGTCAATGGACACCCCATGCTCATGAGATAATGCATGGTATTCTCCATTACCTCTTGATCCAACCCTTTCGTATGTACTTATTTTCCATATCTGAGGAGAAGACATGATGAGTTGGGAAATGTATTGGTTCAATATTGACCCTTTCCTTAGCATAGTCAGATCAAATATCAAAATTTTCCAGGGAAAAGCTCAATGATGTTGGGTTCTCCTTGGTTGCAATTCCAAATGTACAATCAGCAGGGAGATTGGTCTACAAATCTAAATTTTGAAAGGAAGAGGTTGGTTGTGGAGTTTCCATCAAAGGGTGTGTTGTAGTGTGTGAAAACCAATTCTCTATTATAGTGGAGGTGATGAAATGATGCCTCGAATACCCCATCAGTCAATTTAAAAAATACCTAAAGTCAAAAATTTTATCAATATGTAATGTTGCCCAATACCTAACCAAAGTGCTACTTCGGTATCGATAAAAAATAGTTGTAGCTACTGGACGACGAAACAAATTTTGGAATTTATTGACATTCTCCTAAAAAGGTATTGTGAATAATCCTAATGTACTGAAACCATTAAAAGAACATCTTTTTGCTTATCATCTAAGTAATGATTGTCAGCCAAAATAATTAATCAAAATGATTAACTAGATGAAACTTATTAGTTCTTATTAATGGTTGAAGATGTTGCGAATCGCGGAAGCAAACATCGCACAAACACGATCAAACAAGCAAGATGCAAACACAAGGGTTTACAAGGTTCACCCGTAACTGGGCTACGTCCTTGGACATCGGTGATCGGTTTCACTGTATGGGGAAAAGGTAATACAAAGGATATTGAGAAGGTACATATATGGGATGAGAATCAGGGCTAGAATGAGGACTCAGTATTTGATGGCCCTATGGATCCTTTTATACTGCAATAGAAGAATACCATTTGTATTTAGCAATCCATCCCAACATCTCTCAGCCAATTAGGGTTCAGGAGATGGATCAGACATATCAGCAATCCTGGCCCAACAACTCTAAGCCAATTAGGTTTCAGGAGGCAGATCAGACATGTCAGTAATCTTGGCCCAACAGCTCTCAGCCAATCAGAAGGCATGACGTAGATCAGCCACATCAGCATTCCAACAAGCAATTAGGATTCAAATCATATTAACAATCTCCACCTTGAATTTAATCCTCTGAAAAGCTTTGCCAAACTTCGTCGTGCCGCCGCCAGCCCCTCCTTGGGGCTACTGCCAACTATCAATATTGAGCAAGTTCAAACAGTGCTCGAACTTACTCCAGCAAACTACCTTTGTCAACATATCAGCTGGATTATCTATTATGCTGACCTTCTTCACTTTGATCCTCTTTTCAGAACGAATGAAGTGAAATTTGACGTCGATGTGCTTGGTCCTTTCATGATGCACATGATACTTGTCTAAGAATATCGCATTGAGACTGTCACAATGTACTATAGCCTGATCTTGATGAAGACTGAGATCTTCAACTAAGCGTAGCAAGATGCCTTCCTTTGCAGCCTCTGTCAAAGCCATGTATTTTGCCTCTGTGGTAGATAAAGCAACTGATGGTTGTAAGGTAGCCTTCCAACTGATGACCGAATTCTCCAAAGTGTAGACATAACATGTCATTAATCTCCTCCCATCAACATTTGCAACATAGTCTTAATATGAATATATAGCAACCAAACACTCTGAATCACTTTTATAGATGGGGCCAATGTTTAATGTTCCTCTTAGATTGCGGAAAATCTTCTTGACTGCCTGTCAATGCTCCTTCCCTGGGTTGCCCATGAATTTGTTAACAACGCTCATAGCATGAGCAATATCAGGTCTTGTGCAAACCATGGCATATATAAGACTCCTAACAACATTGGCATAGGGAACATGTGATATGTGTTCCTTCTTTGTGTCTGACTGTGGTGCGAAAGAAAGTGAAAAATGAATGTTTGTTGCAGATGGAGTACTTAGAGGCTTGGTTGTAGACATACCAAATTTCTTTAGAACTTTGTCAATGTAGTTCTTCTGAGATATGAAAAGTTTTCCTTCTGTACGATCTCTAATGGTCTCCATCCCTAAAATTTTCTTCGTTGCACCAAGGTCCTTCATGTCAAACTCTGAACTAAGGAGCTTCTTCAAATCATCTATGGTACTCTTCTGCTTGGCAGCAATCAACATGTCATCGACATACAGTAACAAAAAAATGAAGGAGCCATCCTCCACCTTGTTGTGGTAAACACAACAATCATATGAGCTCCTATTGAACCCATGATCTAGCATGAAACAGTCAAACTGTTTGTACCATTGCCTAGGACACTGCTTAAGCCCATACAAGGACTTCTTTAATCTGCATACATGGTCTTCTTAGCCCTGAGATGTGAATCCCTATGGCTGGCTCATAAGAATGTCTTCTTCGAGTTCGCCATGCAAGAAAGCTATCGTCACATCTAACTGCTCCGGCTCCAAGTCTCGATGTGCTACAAGATCTAGTAGCACCCTGATGGATGGATGTATTACAACGAAAGAGAATATCTCGCTGTAATCCATACCTTCCTTCTAACTATAACCCTTTGCAACTAGGCGTGCCTTGTATCTGATGCATTCCTGTCTTTTTCTTGAAAACCCATTTGCATCTAACCACCTTCCTCCCCATTGGAAATTTGATAAGCTACCATGGTTGATTCTTGTGAAGAGACTCCGTCTGCTCACCCATAGCACAATCCACTGCATGGACTCTACACCAGATATTGCCTCCATGTAAGTGGAGGGCTCTTTAGACTCTGCCTCCTCCGCAATCTGTAGTGCAAATGCAACCATGTATTCAAATTCGTATCTCCGTAGTGGATGTATCTTCATATAAGGTCGATCAGTAGAAACACTTGGTTGCCTCTCCTCCTATTGCTCAGCTTCAAGCCGTTCAACAACATCCTGATTAGGAGTGGTGTGATCAATTGCATGATCACTACTTGGTGTCTGTTTTAAGTCCACATGTTCGGCCACATCATCACTTGTCCCTGCATCAACAAACTTACTACTCGAGTGAAGCATGGAATTCTCATAAAAAGTAACATTTGTGCTAACAATAATTCGATGCTCGGAAGGGGACCGGATTTTGTATCCCTCTACTCCTGCACCATAGTCTGTAAACACCCCTTTCTTTGCCCTTGGCCTTGGTTCTAACTTTCCTTCACTAACATGATAATAGGGAGCACAACCAAAGACTCGTAAAATAGAATAATCCACACAATTACTAGACCATACCTCCATATGTGTTTTGCAATCAATGGCAGATGCGGGACTCTGATTCATCAAGTAACAAGTTGTATTCACAACTTCATCCTAGAATGCTCTACCAAGTCCTGCATTAGAGAGTGTGCACCTTGATCTCTCCAGAAGCGTCTTGTGTTAGCAATGTGAGCCCGAGACGAACCATTCCTACAATAAATGTTATTGTAATGTTTAATATATCAATAAAAGTTATTGGTTTATTTTCACTCCTTATCTAAGATTAAAATGAATGAATGCATTATAAGGTCCCTGATGAATCTTTGACTCAACATGCTAAAATTGGTCAATTAGGCTTTGTTCCTCAAAAATCCATAAGCATTTAATCATTAATATATCATCATTAGCATTCATACACGTGTAAATAATATTCGCATTTCATCATGCATAATTGCATAAAATAAGGAACCGAAATTCCAAATGTAAATTGACCTAAAAAAGCAGCTAACTTCTAATATCTTTAATTAATCCATCCTAACTCCGATTGACTTAAAAACACTTCTATTGTGTAGATATTACTGACAAAACAAAGGAAAAAAACAAAAAAAAATGCTAACTTAAATAAGTGAAATAAACCCAAAACCTAAATTCACATAGTACGAACTAAAACATGCATATCTTCATCATACAATGTCTGATTTTGGTCTACTCACTTTTGAAGTACTCCATTTTCAAATACCTTCAAGACAAGACCAATTTTATAAAATTCGAAGCTTATATGTAAAAGTTGGGTTTTAGGATTCTTTTGCGTATTTTATCGTTTTGCTATTTTGACCTAGGTTTTTATGTACATAATTAACTTATTTGGTTTTATTTCTTCTTTATTTGTGTTCTTTGATGAAAGTTTTATCAAACAGTACAAAAATCTAAATCCAAATCAATACTGAAATCACAGAAACTAACTATGTCCGACAAACCTCTGTGAGTCTAAACAAACTTCTCTTATTTCATACTTTTATTTTATTTCCCCATTTTCTTATTTATTAAAAAAATAAAATATTAGATTAATGTGTAATTAAGTATCTTTTATTTTATCGTATTTTTTCTAGATTTTTTATCCTCTTTTAAAATCACATAAAAATCACAAAATTCCCAAAAGCTGGTTTTCTATACACATGGAGAACCACCAAAAATATCATTTTGTACATATGACCTCTTTTGCTCCTAGATCCTTCATGAAAGTTATATATCTTGTCGAGACGAGCAACTTTTGTGAAGAAAATTTTTTGATCCGAAGTTTTCTTCTATCTCTTTTTTATTTTTCTTCCTCTTTATTTTTTGAATTTTTTTGGATGGCACGTGGCCGTCCCTGGGCGTACCACGTGGCACCCCCACTCTCTCACCCCCTCTCCTTCTCTCTCCTGTCTACTCCCCTCACGGAAGATGCGCATAGTTGCCTTTCTTAGGTCTCCTCAATCTACATATTCTAGATAAAAGCCTGCCCGCACAGACTTCATAGTTAGGGATTGTTCACGGGATGATAATAGCCGATGAAAGACCTTAGCACCTGCTATTCGATGCCCTTATGTTTTTGCATGCGCCCCTATAGCTTCCATTAGAGAGTTTTAGATAGTTCTTCGAATAAGCACTTACTCTCTGAAGGAGTCTCATCTAATATCATCAGACAATCCCCAACTCCGAGCTGCTTTGATGATTCTAGGGAGCGCGACTGCCGCTAAGCTGATCGCTCTACTGCCAACCGTTTCATCCTAAAGAAAGTCAGCATTTCATCCGCCTGGGCTATTTCCATGGTGGATGATCGGGAATTCAAAGACCAGCACATGACTCACCTCATCTCTCTCTACTACGACCCAGATCACGTGTACTGCACGTGACCTAAACCTCTCCCCAGGTCACGTGCGATGCACGTGACTCGCCCCCTCCCCTTCCTTCCTTCTCCTTGTGTAATGCGTGTAATGCCACCCGCGCGTAAAGCCACCTCGTCGTCGTTACCCTCTTCCCCTATAAATCCAAAACCATCGACTCCTTCCATGGCATCTTCTCCTTCCCTGCAGGTGCCGGTGACAATGACCACTTTTACTCGACATGATCCAACAGTCGTCGCGACCCCTGCTGCTGTTTTTTTTGGCCGAGCTTTGCTGCGTCCTTCGCCCAGATGAAGCTATCATCGGAGACGCCCTCCTGCTCTCCTTTTTCCAAGCGAATCCCCTGTCCCTTTCTTATTTTCCTCCAGGTAAATCTGCGACCTTCAGCACCAACAACCAACCTTCAACCTCCGACGATCATCCCCGCCTCGATCTGCGTCTGCCCAGGCTCCGCCTTCGTATGGGCTTCACATCTGCACTGCCGCTACCAGCTCCTTTGCCCCTATTGCACCTCCCACCGCGTGCAGCCGGCCCGTGCACCACCTGCGTGCCCACAAGCTCCACCACTACACCCAACCCGCTCTCCTCCGATCGTAACGGCTTCGTGCGTCGCTGCCTACCGTTATACCTGCGGCTGCAGCAGAGCTCGACGCCCTCGACATCGTCGCATCTCCACCCTCGCGCCTCCTCTTCCAGCCACCGTTGGATCAGGGCCAAGACCCTAATCTAACATCCCTAGTTATGCCACGTGTCCCATCCCCGAGCCTCGGCCCAACCTCGAGGCTCGGGTCGACCGAGCCTCCACCTCGAGCTCCCGAACCACTGCTTCGACGTCCGAACCACCCTCCGAATCTCCTGCCATCGCCACGTAGGCTTGGAACCTCAAGCCTCAACCTCCTCTGCCAAACCTCCGCAGCACGCGTAACGCACGAGTGGTGGGTTAGTTGCACTCAAACCCCCAGATTTCCAGAAAATTATAGAATCAACCCTGCCCACAAGAAGCATGCACAACACATGTGAGATCTTGAAAAAATTGTGCCTAAACCCCTGTGGGTTTTGAAAATTATAGATAAGTCCCCCAGGGACCCATTTGAAGAAGAAAACTTTATCTTTTATTACATTTTAGTCCCTGGATCTTTATTTTTAAGTAATGTCTCATACGAACTCAGTTTTTAACGCATAATATGTCATTTTGAAGCTTATTTCATGCTCTTTCATATTATATATCTTGTGGACATATCTGAGGTTGATTATTGATGATTAATATTATGTAAATCTCTTGATTCTTACAAGCTTGATTGTTTATATAGTGCTAATTTATTGAGAAAAGTTGATCTAACCTGTAGGGACCCATTTGAGAAGATTTAATTTGATTTAGTCCCTTGACATTATTGATTCACTCTTGAGTATTAAATCATGTGACTTTAAGGGTCAAATATCCTTAGATAAAAATCATTTTTTGATCTCTTTGTCAACAATGGTTATAACTTGATCTATTGATATTTTCACCTGCTGCTTGAATGCGATTGGACTAATCGCCATCTGAATTTCTTTTGATCTATGATAATTTTTGAGGATTAATTGATCAACCTCATCGAGGAATTAAACTATATAAAATCACAGATCCTGTGCTCATCCGCTCTGCTTATTTTTCATTGCATTTTTATTCCTTCATTTTTATTTTATTTTCTAACACAAAACTTAACCTAGCATTTAATTAATTATTTAAATTAATTTGAAATCATGCAACTAAAAATCAGTGTTCCCTATGTTCGACCTTGGTAGACTTACCAAGTAAAAACTATCCACAACATTCAAAGTTTGTGGTTTTTGATCAACTGAATTTTGTCTCCTATATTACAATTCTTAATTATTAAAGAGATGAAATTCGATTTTATCAAATGGTACCGTTGCTGGGGATATTCGCCTCTTTAATAATAAAGTGTTGTAGTATAGGAGACGAAATTCGATCGATCGAAAACCACAAACTTTGAATGTTGTGGAGAATTTTCACTTGGTAAGTCTAGCAAGGTCGAACACAGGGAATGGTGATTTTTAGACCCTAAAGTCATGTGATTTAATCCAAAAAGAGTGAATATATAATGTCAAGGGACTAAATCAAAATAAATCTTCTCAAATGGGTCCCTGCAGGTTAGATCAACTTTTCTCAATAAATTAGCACATGTATACCGATAATCAAGCTTGCATGAATCAAGAGGTTCACATAATATTAATCATCATTAATCAACATCAGATCTATCCACATGATATATAATATGAAAGAGCACAGAATAATCTTCAAAACGACATATTATGCGTTAAAAATTGAGTTCATATGAGAAATACTTGTAAAAATTAGCATATACTCTTTCAAAAATAAAGGAATAAAGGAAAAATCAAAAGAATAATGTATTTAGAATAAATACAGAGTGACCCAAACCCCAAGAGAAGGTCAAGACTTGACCTGATCGCAAAATAAAATAAGTAGAGAGAGATAGAGTCTACTATGTACTTGTACATATTATTTATTTATTTATTTTAAATTATTTTATTCTTTTACACCCTTATATCTAGTTTTAATAATATTATAAAATTGAAATAAAAATAAAAATCAGAAAATAAAAGAAAAATAAAAATAAAATCATCAAGCCTTTGTATAAAAGACACATGTACATATCAATTCCACTATTTATTTTATACCCTTAAATAATCTATAAAAATAAAATAAAAATATTTTATACTTCTAAAATTATGTTGTAAATAAATAAAATGCAAAATAAAGGTATTTATGTAAAAATAATAAAATAAAAATACTTGTAGATAATACATAGGTATAATATACCTGTATATAATAATATATACTATATATATGTTATTTTGTTATTCATAAAAATAATAAAAAATCATAGAAAAATACTTTAGAAAAAATAAACATTTTTTATTTTATACACTTTTTATTTTAAATTCATTTGCTATTTTTTTATTGAATTTTCCTTTATTTTGTAGATCTTGATTTTCTATTGGTCCTCGTGAGTTTGTTGACCCTGTCAACGTCACCCCCTAGGTCGGGTCGGGTCTCACTCCTCTCGCCAGAGCCACTTCTTCGAATTCTTAAGCCCACACTCGATCGCCTCTTGCCTTGATATTCGGACTCGAGATTCCTCGTACACCCGAGATTCTTACGAATCCCTAGAATCACCCGGACCCCTAGGGTTACGCTCCATCTCTCAATCTTTGAAACCATAGGGAACCCTATGAAATCTCTATTCAGCTCCGCCAGCCCTTCAGCTCTTCCCTCGCACCCCCATTCTTCCCTAGCCACCTTCAGCTGAGTGACAACCAATCGAGGAGCCGCTTAGGATCCTTAGGAGATGTTGGAGGCTCGTAGCTCATCGCATCACCGGAGAGACGCCGCGAGAAGCCTCTCTCACCCGTTGTAGCATATCGAGGCCATAACCTAGCCGACCACCTTTGCCTGAAGCACAGAAGCTTATCTGAAGCTTCAGGTATTATGTTTATCCTCTGCATTTCTCCATTTGATTACATCTTCATAATTCGCTCTGCCATCGTTCGTTGGCTCCGACCACGAGATCTGGAGCCCTTCATCCACATCTATCCGCTCTGATCGACACCTCACCACACCGTGCACCTTCTCACGCAACCTATTCCCCCTAAGGCTCGACCATCAGGTCGAGATTAGGAAGGGTCTCCTTCCCCTGCATTTGCCGGAGACCCAAATCCCATCCCCCATCGTTTCTTTCATCTTTAGCCGTAATAAACAGGACTGGAGCATAGCCCCGAGCTCCCTCTATCCTTTGCAAGGTCATACGCACGTAGGAGAGACATTCTGGACCCTTAGCTGCGCATGTAGAGCATCTCCTGACGAGCAACCACCACCACGCCAATCCGCCCGTTGTCACCTCCATCGGAGCCCCTCGTTTGGCGCGCATCACCTCCACGAGTCTACCAGATCCTCAGGTCCTTCATCAGGTCTGTGGATCCCCTTCCTCTCTCGATCGAAGTTCAACCCGTTCGTGTTCTTGTAAACCCATCCTTAGCCATTGGATCCTCCAGCCTCTGCCAAATCTGATCCGAGCCACCCGACACGCTCAGCTTTTGGGCCGTTAGATCAGGCCATCTAACACATCTGCCCGCACGCTTGCAACATCCTCTGCAGCTGTCAGATCAACATCAGGAGTTGATCAGAGCCGTAAGACGACGCCGGCCTCCAAGCGTGCCATGTGTCCTCGCCAAGGGTATATTTCTCTTCTGCCCTCGCATGTTTTGTTATTTTGCTGTAGTCCATTAAATAGATGTTGTAGTTAAGTACTTTTACAGTTTGGACCTCGAAATTCATGATATTTGCATTTTAGTCCCTTTAAATCTAAAGCATGTGCAATCCCACACGAGTTTTGGATTATTTGCATGATCTGTCCTGAACTCTTGTGCTGTTAGTTAATGCATGTTATGTTTTCAGAAATTGCATTTATACCCCTGTGTGCCCAGTATTGAGCATGTGCGTGATTTGCGTGGGCTTTTTGCAGATAAGGCCCTAGGCTTTTTTACCGTGTTATCTATTTGGTCTGTGAACTTAATATATTTACGAACAAGTCCCTGTGAATTGTGCCTAATTACATGTTGTATCTTAGACTTAATAAATAGTAAATTAATTCGAAAAATTACTTAAAAAATACCATTAACTCTAACTCCTGTTAGAGTGTAATATTTACTATGATTTTATTGGATTGATTTATATATATTTTGTATTTTTAAAAATTCAAAAACCCACAAAAAACCATATTTGGCTTATAAAAATTATAAAAAATTGAAAAATGTTTTATTTTTTTTAAAATTCATGTTAATGCCTTTTTATGGGTTTTACTTCCAGTATTAATTTTCTTTAAAAATTCACTCTAAAAAACCCTAAAAATTAAAAAAACAACTAAACACTTACAAAAATCATATATAATCAAACAAAAATCCAAAAATTACAATTTCAGTTTTTATTTGTAGCCTTTTATCTCTATCTTACATAAAATTGGTAAACATGACTTTACGACACTTTAGCTATTTTTAATTTGCAATTTAGTCCTGACTATGAACTGTTTGCATTTTTGAGCATTTTTTGGTTTTTATAAAATCACAAAAATATTTGAAAAATCTTTAAAAAATTACCAAAATATTTTAAAACCCAAAAACCCAACATTTAGAAAATCCAAAAATATCATTGTACTTGTTATATTTTTGTGCTTGTGTCCTTTATTCAAAAATAAAAAATCTAAAAATTAAAAACCACTAAAAATTGTATTAATTTTGAAAATTTGACTACTCCATATTTCTTTTGTGCTCCTTGTGTTTGACCCTAGTGGCTATAGCACGTAAATAAAATAGCGAACCACTTACATTACGCTTCATTATTTGATTTCTTTTGAGTGGTTTTATTCTTCTCGATTGAGCCCGACTGATTGATTGGGTCGCAATGACCTTGGATTTTACTTGATACTTAACCCTAGTTGATCGGCTGCTCATTAACTTATTATAAAAACTATCAATTGAAGACTCAAGCTTAGTTAGTTTCTTTGATTTCAATCTTATTTCATTTTGTATTTTTATGCATTGTAATTAAACTTTTTATCAAAAAAATAAACAAAAAAAGAAATAAAAGAAAAAGAGTCAAATATGCACATAAAATAATAGGTCAAAATCAGGTACCCTACATAATGCACAAATGAGGCCCCAAATCTGACTTTCACATATGAGCTCCGATTCACTTGAACTTGATCTTGTTTTGAAGGTAATTGAACGTACATTAGTTAAAAGTGAATAGGATCCAATCGGACACTGTATGAAGGAGATACCAACGTTTTAGTTTGACAGATCTGAAACTAGGGTTTGGGTTTATTTGTCAATAATTTCTGTTAGTGATTTTTTTGTATTTTCCTTTATTCTTGTTAGTAATATGTACACAATGGAAGCAGTTTCAGGTGGTTTGGAGTTAGTGTGAATTAATTAAAAATTAAGGAAGTTAGATTATTTTACAAGTCAATTGGGATGAGATTTTTTGCTTCTTATTTTATGCAATTATGCATGATAAAATGTAATTATTATTTATACATGCATGAATCTTATTAATGCAATCTAAATGATGAAATGCCAATGAATTTTGGGGAACCAAGCTTAATCAATCTCTTTTAGAGTGATGAATCACATATTCATCAAAAGGATCGTCCAAAAATAATCGTGGTGTGATGTAACAATACTGTATATTCCATATCTACAACAAAAGGTCCATGAGAAAGCTCATGCCATGTACCATCATGACAACAGTTTCAAGTATGCCCTTCATCCTCTTGATACATCGGTCTGCAAATTGAATGATCATTATGCTCTTCTTAAGAGGTTCAAGCTTGAGATGCTCAAGTAATGAGAAAGGCATTAGACTATATGACGAATCGGTGTCTAGAAAAGTATGATCGAATTGTAGATCTAAAATATGGCATCTGACAATGGATTCTCCATTATCTTTCTTTTTATTTGAGAGTTGATGATTTATGGCATTTGTAGTAGCCATGGTTAATATGTGGCTTTCTGTCCTGCCACGTCCTCTCTTCTTTGACAGACATTTATGGGTAAAAGATTCTTTCACCATTTTATTTATGACAGGCATATACTCCATGGCTTTTTGGAGTGGCATCTCAAGAAAGATGTTATGTATAATATCTACCACTCCATGATCAGATAGTGACGTTGTTAATTTTTTTAATGTGGTTCCTTTATTCAATACATCAAGAAATGAAATAAAATCTGAACAACTTTCTTTATTAATTTTGAAATTGGCATTTACACATGGACAACCATAATAAGTTTGTACAAATGGACAACCATAATAAGTCTGTACAATGCCATCCATAGCAGGAAAAGGAAAAGAAGAACAGGTTGTTCTGTCTGCTGAAGAAGGATATGCAATAGATGTGCTTTCCTCATTTGCTAACTTGGCTCTGCATCTCCCATTATTGTCCTTTTGGGTTCTAGATGTCGATGCTCTTCCATTGGCTTCAACACTCAATCTCGGCTCATTGGACTGAAGTTCGATCAATGGCTTTATTTCACAATCCCATTAATGCTGACGGTTGTAAGATCCTACTGCTCCTGAGAGTAACGACATTAGATGAGCATGAAAAATAACAAGTAATACCTTTCTCGGCAGTGGAAGGATCATGGCAAGCTACCTGCTCCTTATTGCGACAATGAATGTCGGATGGGTCACTTTTAAATCATCAAGCCTCTGATTCACTTTGGACATGTTTTTCATCAACTATGCTAGATGATCAAGTGTTGGGTCCACAAAAGGTGCCTCTGGCTGCTCAACAACTAGGGGTCGTTGAGGTTGGAAGTGTGTCTAAGCCTGTTGTTGGTATACATGATAATAAAAATAAGAGAAATACTATTACCGAGGAGGAGGGGGATACTGATGTTCCACATGTTGCTGATGGAATGGTTGATAAGAATGTGCAGGTTGTGTCTGATCTGTGCCTCCATGTTCGGAAATATGGTGGAGACTTGAAATTGAGGCTGGTGTTGGTGCTGGTATGGTCTACCTTCAAGAAACTGGTGAACTAGCCTAGTGGCAGCCTGGGAACCCAACTGAAACATCCCAGAAAGACGGGCCTGACTGCGCTTCTGGTTACTCCAAATGCCATTCACCTCCTGAATGTGAGGTGGAGGTGGAAATTGTTGCTTAGAATAATATGGAGTCTCTGGATATTACGACACTATATACGCAGGAGTCTACTATTGCAGTGGTCCCTAATCTGGAATCTGCACGTGGTACACATGCTGAACGGTAAGGGGGTACTCTGGAACTTTATTGGGATGAAGTAGAAGAAGTATGCTATGGTGCAGGTGTCTCGACTGTAACTATCTAACTCCTACAAGAATGAATCATGCTAACCAACAACTCCAAATGTTTGGTAATCTCGTCCAGCTTATCCAGCTGTTTTATCCTTTGTTCGATTGCATTTAATTTTTCAAGTTCTTGTGATCGTTTCTCAATTATATCAACTTTGGATATGTGTTTCCAATAATGCTCAAGTCATAACTATTAATCCTATCCACACCATGAGATGACGTCATGTTGACGGTCTAAGGGGAATAGAAGAAACATGCTTCTGGAATACACGGGTAGATGATAATGTTGTTGAGCTCTCCACCATCTCCTAAAAAATATGCCAAAGAATATCCTCATCCTAATTGAAGTGCGAACACCCAGAAGCGACATCTACAATCTTTTGGTTCTCCAAGCTCAAGCCTCCAAAGAACCTTTGCACTAAGCTCATCTTTGAAGTATCATGATGGGGAACTTCTCCGTCAAATCTTTGAATTATTCCCATGCTTCATGAATAGGCTCATGGGATATCTGGGAGAAGTTATCTATAAGTGACTGCATCTGATTTAATCATCTTAGGGGAAAATATTTGTTCAAAAACGCTGATCTCAGCTCATCTCAGGACGTCACCATTCTTCCTAAATGGTTGATCCAGTAAAGCACCTTATCTATAAGGCTGAAGGGGAAAGATGTCATCTTCAATACCTCTGACGGATGTTAGGATAGTGCATTGTACTAAATGTATAGTTGAACTGCTGGAGGTGAATATATGGTTTATCACTATCATGTCTATGGAACATGGGGAGAAGTGTAAGTAGCTAAGGATTCAACTCAAACTGTCCATGAACCTCATGAATCGGAATCCAATTGATTGCATGTCCTGCTCCTGCGTTATAGGAATCTTTAAGTGTAAGCTTGGCCTGTTAATGGTTCTGCTCAAGATCTACTTTGTTCTGCTCACGATCTTCCCCATTCCCACCTCCTCTCAACTGATCCTCCTCTCTCCTGTCTCTGCCATCTATCATCTCCAAGATCATATCTCTCAATCCATTCTGAATGCTAGCCTGCTTTATAAGTTGATCCTAAATATCCTGAATAGTTACCAACATGGTGTTGTTGATCTTTGTCTGATCAATCACCGGTCCCTTATCCTTTGGTGCCATCAAGTCCTTTGTATCTGATTCGATCTCTGAAAGTGTGAAAGGTACTCGATCAGACATCAGAAATGAAGGAGTATCAAAAGAAATCTCGAGCTAGGAATCCATCTCGAACAAAGGATTTATTGGTGAAAGATACGACGTGAAAGAGAAAGAAGAAAATTCGGGAAGAGAGTCTTCCCGAAGAAGTGAAGACGAATGAATTGGAGAGTAAAGAGATAGGTTCGCAAAGTCCGAAAAAAATTTATCCAATTTGTCATCTTCGAAATAAAAGAAAGATGCGAGAGCACGGAGGTCAAATCAAAGAAGAGAAAGTGAAGAAAGGCACAAAATGTACAGAAGGATCTCTATTCTAACAAGCAAATACAAATCAAACCCCTCAAATTCACCAACTTGACATAATGAAAAACCTGAAAGTTCGGTCGCTTATCTTTTCGGTTTTAAAGTTAGGTGATAACACAATTACTTAATTCAAACTCACAAGTGGTGTTGCTTTGTCTCCCAATGTATATCTTCAAACTCCCCCAAATTATGGAACCATCTGCATGGGCTATCCGATTATATCAGACCCAAAGGGAAATGTGAAGCGGAGTACACCAAAATGACTTTCTATGATCGGAGGTAAGTGCTTGCAGCTCGACCGAGTAACGAAAAGTAGCATACTGATGCTTAGGGTACAAGTCCAGTGATTTTTTGCTCTAATCCTTAGGGCTACGTCCTCACCCGCTCTGTCTGGAGATAAGTACATGTTTTCAATGAGGGGGTTACTCTCCACAGCACAAAATGAATCATTACGTTTAGTTTAGGGGTCGTGTTCAATTAGCATTCCTAATTTTAATTGATTATCACTTTTTTTGATAATTTTCAAACAAAGTCACCTAACACTTTTTCCAATTTCTTTGTTTACCCAAGTCCAAGAAAAAAGGAAGGAAGTCGGAAAAGCTGATGCACGTGAAATCAATGATGCATGTATGAGTAAGAATGCGTACCTTGCTGTAGCAGTCTGCATGCAATATAATCCATGCATATAAAATAAATCTAACCTGAATGAATGCAACGAGAACCGTCCTAGCAGGAACTTATATTAATGAGAAGCCTTGATTTATTTAATTAAGTCCAAAGCACATCTCTATAGGAATATATATATTATATTAGAGTATTTGGAACTATTAATTACCAGGCTTAACCACAAATAAAAACCTAGAACTAAGGGCTGAAGAATATAAAACAAATAAAAAGAAATGCAAAAAAACTCAAATCACGAGAAACAAATAGAACAAATGATATGGAGGAAGAACAATAGAAAGCAAAGAAAACAAAAAAATCGATCAAGCCCCTCGGCACCTGTGCCGGCGAAACATGCTTCACACAGCCACAAAAGAGGTCTAATGGCTCTATAAAAAATAAAAAAGGGCAAATGCCAATAAATTATTACAAAATAATTACAAGAGTGAATGAATAAAAGAAAATTGAAAGTAAAAAAGAATCTGGTCTTCTGCGGCTCATGCTCCTCCTCATTTGCTCTCTCATGTCGATCGGTATAGAATGACCGGCCTCCTCCTCCTTAGGGTGTGTCAGCTCTCCTAAGATCGCCTCCCTCACTCGTCAGAACATCACAACATCAGTGAAACAAGAAATGTGTCAGAACAGTTTTTATGAATAAAATGAATGCCACAAAAGAGATAGAAGAAAAATAAATCGAGCATGTAGAAAAAAAGAAAGAAAATTCTATACCCTCACCATGCCTCCCCGACAACGACGTCATTTTATTGAACGCAAAGATTGCATGGTTTAATTATTAAAACGATGCGAGTGTCATTATAACTCAAGAATCCTTAAATTAATCAAAAATATTTTTATTCTAAAGGAAGAAACAAACTCTAATTATTAACCTGGTATAGCTTCCAGGATCGAACTCAAGAATGCTACAAATAAATAAAAATTAATTATTGCAAATCAATGAAGATTTTAAATTTCTTTTGCTTTTTAATTTTATGTCTTTTTAACGATCTTTTATATTTTTATAGATTTTTAAATTTTCATATTCTTTATATTTTCTGATTTTAAATTTTTAATTGATTTTTATTTTACAAATTTTTATATATTTTGAAAATCAATATATGAATAAGATATACACAAAAATAAAATAAAATACTTTTTGTATTTTAAAATATGTAAAAAATACTCAAAAATAAGAAAATCAAACACGTTGTGTTTTTTATTTTTTTACTATTTTTAATGTTTTTATGGTATTTTTATATTTTATAGGTTTTTTTACTGATTTGAGAAGGAAAATATATTTTAAAGTAAAACTGGCTACTATTTTTCATAATTTTTAAAATATAAATAAAAAAATCTGTAGATAAATTTTTTATTAGGCTTTAAAACAAGACAACATATATAATTTTTGTGATTTTCTACAATTGTATGTGATTTTTATAAGTTTTTTTATATTTTTCAAAATTTTATGGTTTTCAGATTAATTTTTTGTTCAATTTTCATGCAGTGATAAAATACAATAAAATATACATGCAGTAAATTTTTAGAATTATTTTAAGCAATATTTGATTTTCTATAAATTTTTAATGAGCAAATAATGAAAATTGTACTATTTTTTGTATTTTTAAAAATAGAAAATGAATTTAATTTGTAAAATCAAAATTATATGTTATAGATCTAATTTTAGGAATATATTATGATTTTTGTATAATTTTTGGATTAATAAAACTATTCATTCTAAGCAATATAAGAACAAAATAAAATGTAACAAAAAGAGGACTGAAACACAATTTACATGAAACTTCATACTGTTTATGTTTAATAATAGAAAAATTAAGGGCAAATATGTAATTATACTAATAATTCATGTGTTTCCACATGATTTGGGTTGGCAAGGACTAAAATTCAATCTCAGAAACCTTAAGATCTTTTATTAACATAGAATGTTCAGAATAGTTGTTGCAAATTGACCACAAAGGCATGTGTATACGCACATGAGTTCAGATGATAAGGACTGAACGACAAATTATCTAGTATTCATGACTGAATAGCAAATATTTCATCAACCACAACACAACACATAGTAGCGTAGGGTTTATTTACAAATAAAGAAAAAAGAGGAAATGGTGCAAATTCACAATAAAGCATGCTAGGCATGTGCACGGCATGCGGTCCAGATGCCACCTTAAGATTGGATCAAACAACTACAATGTGGGCACGATTGTGCGCTCCTAATTGAATATGTGGGCTTTGCCATCTGATCAGACGTGACTGAATAATGGAGCAAGAATAGGGACGAAGGATTCTCCGGGTAAGCTTTAATCGAGCAGATCTCGCTCGATTAGACTCAGATCTGAGCTCTGATGGGATATTTCTCTTCCTTTTCTAAATCCGTGTCGTCTGACATGGTAGATCTATCTGGATCTCGCTGCTCAGAGGTCTTATGAAGGAGCTTGTCCGTGTCTAGATGGTTCAATCAAAGCTTCTCAACTCGACGTCAGATGATCTGCATGTATTATTGAATGGCTCGAAGCTTCTCCATCCTTGACAGAACATTATTCAAAGTAGAAAATGATGGTGAATGGATATGGATCCTCTATGAAAGTGAGGGATGAGGATTAGACTCAAACCTGCATATTTGAGTTGATAGTTTATGGATCAGAGAATGGAGAAGTGGATGAAGTCAGATAACGAGGATGAACTTCGATCAAGTAGATCAGAGGCCTGGAAAATGGCTGCTACAACAAATCAAAATCAATGAAAATTGAAACGAAATTAAATGATATCGAAGAGGAAAACAAGCTACTGTTACCTGAAATGGAATGAGGATGGAATTGCAGAGGTTTTAGCCTATAGACGGTGGTAAATGGTCGTCGAACGTCGGAGATGATTCCGTCGATGCCTGGATCTCGTCGATCTCCTCCTTCCACACTCTCCTAATCGGATCACTCCTCTGTCATGAGAGCTCTCTCTCTCTCTCCCTCTCTCTCTCTCTCGATCTCGGGGTAAAAGGGGGTCGAAGATGGATCAAAGAGAGAATAGGAGCACCTTGAGTTCTTAAATAGGCAACAGATGGGTGAATTTCAAATCAGTTGCAGTGCACGAACCTAGGCAAATTCAAAGAAAACCCAATCTGGTGTGGATCTAGATTGTATGGTTTCCAATTAGGCAAAGAAATTAGGTGAGATGTGTAGAGAATCGGATCATGATGATTAGTTGAAGTAGGTGGGTATGGCGGGTTAAACAGGTTGGAATCGTAGAAGGAGTAGTTGACTCGGGTCAAGGGACCTGAGATCAACCAATTAGGGGTAACCCAAATAAGACAAACAGAATAGGACAAAAACATTAAAATAAATAGAAAGTAATTAGAATAAATAAGAAATTGAAATAAATAGAACACAAAAATGTTTATAAATAAATAAATAATTCTAAAGAATTTTAAATAATTTAAATAAATTAATTCATGAATTATTTAAATATATGTATCTGTAGGTATAAAAAACATAATATAAAATATGCATATTTTCACAAATATACACGTTATTTAATATTTTATTTATTTACACAATAGTTTGAGCTTCTTGAATACATTTTTATTTTATTTTTATGAATGTATTTAGTTTTATAAATAAACAGAAATATGTACAACATATGTACATTATATCTATATAATAAATGTAATTATTTATTTTGATTATTTTTTATATTTATTTTTTTATTTTATATGAATAATATAGAATATGTACAAATTATTAAAAATACAATATGTAAAAAATATAAATAAATAAATAGATACAATTCACATATATAGATACAACGACACTCCTAAAAGCTGACTTTCACATCTTAACTCCAAATTTTATGAAACTACTTTCATTTTAAAGCTTATTATATTTTAAACACAATAAAAGTGTGTTTGATTTATTTTGATTTCATATGGAGTAGATATTAATCTTTCAATTACATCTTTACGACTTTTTCATAGTTTTTCCCTTTTATTCTGCACATGGTTTAATTGTGTATTTATTTTTGCAATTATTTTTATTATTTAAAACACAAATTTATGTACAAGTTTCATTAAGAATTTTTTAATTTGAGATTGAATTAATGACAAATAAAACAATACAAGATATGTGCATAAAGAATAATGATGAATATGTACAATGTGAATTGGATTTAGGGGATTTTTATAAATTAATGACCATATCTCCCCTACTTTATTCCTTGTTGTTTAGGTCAAGTCTTGACCTACTCTTGGGATCAGGATCAGTTCGTATTTATT
Source organism: Ottelia alismoides (assembly GCA_037367405.1). Lineage (NCBI taxonomy): Eukaryota > Viridiplantae > Streptophyta > Magnoliopsida > Alismatales > Hydrocharitaceae > Ottelia > Ottelia alismoides. The sequence goes on from JAZKJV010005231.1 coordinate 128,793, forward strand.
TCATATATGCATATGTTTTCTTTTCTATTTTCCTATCTTATTTATTTATTTATTTAGGTTTAAAATAATGATAATAATACACTATTAACATATGATGTTAGATTGTTAAGAATTGAGAACTAATGCTATTTACATGAGTTTTATAAGAGATTTGAAGCCAAAATAGATGAATAAAGATGATGAATTGGTGATTCATCAGTACCATCACTATCTTGATGTCATACAACCGATAATATAAAGAGTTAGACCATAGAGGTCAATGTAAGGTTGTAAATATAAAGAATTAGATCAAGGATACAACTGACATCGTCAGGTAATATTGAAGAAGGATCTCCAATCTGAGTTGATATGGCAATCCTCTATAAAGATTGATATCCGACTGACACCCTTAATGAAGGTCCTCTATATAGGATTGAAGATTCAGAGGTGTCGAATGAGTCAGGATAAAGAGTTAATTTGACAAGATCAAGATGTTAAAAGCTTGTATCATATACTGTCATGAATAGGCAAGCATCCTTTGACTGGGGATAAATATATATATATATATATATATATATATATCTGAGTCTGTACGTTTATCAAACTAATAGATTGATGGCCTGCGAAGGTCGATATATTGGCGCATTAGTGTGCATATAAGGAAACATGAGATGTATGAACTCTCAAAGGACTCATTCAAGATCACTTTTTGAACCAGAAGACGGAAGCTCACTCATGAGACATTGGGGCCACAACGAATTCCATCATTGGTCATCTAGTTTGTAAAACGAGATAAGAATTTGATAATATTAATTTACTTTTGGAAAGTATATGGTTGATACTGCTGCCAAATAATCAATTAAGAAATCTATTGATAAAACCTCAAAGGAGATAGCCAAATATGGGATTAAACTTCGGATTTGTTCAAAGTCTCATAATATATCAAATGCTTGAATATAGGAATGTTTAATATTAATGCCATTATAATTTAATGTATACAATAACACTGCCACTCTGAGGGGAATGATGAAACCGAGTGGATTTTAGTGACTCCTCTCTGAGTCAAGATGAATAGGAATTAATTGGATTAAATCTCAAGTCATATAATTAATTTATAGATCAAAAGAGTTGAAAATTGGTCTGAAAAGGTTTGAAGTCAATTAGAGACATCAATTCGCTTTCTAATTAGATCAGATAACTCAAAGTGGTCTAAATCATGGTATTAGATGTAGATCTAAATATCAAACCACTACACATGGTCTATAAAATCCTTGATATTATCTCCAGATATTCGTGAATGCTGCACGAGAGTCATAATTGGATTAAGAATCATGCGTTGAGAAATTAACTATCAAGGTAATAATTGCTATATGATTGATAATTAGCATGGGAATATGTGAATATGATTCGCATTATCGGCATTTAACTAATATGTTTATGGATCGATAATAATTAATTATAATATGAATATGATTCATATTTACTTCAGACATATGTGAATATGTTTCACATAATTAAATAAATGTAAATTAAATTTACACCATATTATGGATTAATGAAGTGGATTCATTATTTAGTTGGATGATTTTATAATTATCCCATGATTATTGTAGGTAATTAATTATTTAAAAAAATATTTTGGTAATTATAATGGACAGATTCCTTATAGATTTGTATTATACGAATGACTAATTGATGGAGAAAAGTCTCCATGTGTGTCTCTATATGGTCGACCACAATGGAGCCATAAAAGGAGACAATTTGTTTTCTTTTCCATCCATTAATTGAAGCTAAAAGAAGAGTCTTATTTAAAGTTGAATTAATTTAATCCTAATTTCCATAAAGAGAGGTAGTCATGTTTGAATGGTATTTAGGAAAAGGAAGATATAAATAAGAGAGACTTGACTCTCAATTCTTTCTTTCATAGTGCAAACAATATTATAAATAGAGTGCATCACTTATTTTCCTCATTTAATTCAAGTTCAACAAGTGCTCTAGTCCTAAAAATCAAGATAGGAAAATAGAAGAGAAAGGTTCTCTCTTTTCTCTCCCCTTGGCTGTCCCCATGGGCATCAAAATACCCTCGGTTGTCTAATATATCCTCTGTATCCCTCATCCTTGGTTTGGCAAATTACGAGAGGATCCTCCTTCTTCCATGTGCTTTATGCCCATGGAGACAGACTCAATTTCATGAGATGAAATTAAAAGGAAAGAGAACTTTCTAGATCTCTTTTTGTATGGACCATATGTGGAGATCAAGTCTTAAGTTTGTGGGGAGAACCACGGGTCATTGTCATGCCCTCGAGTACAATCGTTTGTTGGACCAGACTTGATCCAAGAGGTATCTTATTTTACAGATGCATACATAAAAGGTATATTCCTATACTCTATTGGTTTATGAAACAATACGGAAATACTTTATGTTATCTGATAGATTCGTAATTACAATCAAAATTTCTATTATGTGAATGTTGGTCGCCCGTAGGATGAGCATTCTTTATTTTGAATTTGTTTTTTATATACCGTGTTTTCATGATATTCAAGGTCAAACTTTCCTTTAAATGGCATCAGAGCTACGCAGAGGATTCAAATTGCATCCGGTCGAACCTTTTATTTTATAAATGTTTGGGGTCACAATAAATTTTAAGCCTATGTTATACGGTGTCTTCCCATTTGAAGTGTGATGGTTGCAACTTGGAAATTTGGAACTCGAAATTTTTACTTCTTATTTGGATATATGAAATTAGAATGCCCCTTTTTTTCACATTTTCTGATTTAAATGTATTTATATGAACTACTACGAATCGGTAAAACTCGAATTGATTTAGGATTAAACAACCATTAATGGACTAGTATGCTCACATAGTTTTAAACTAGGACATGAAACGACATTATATCCCTTCGTTCACTGTAGATATGATTTGAATCCTAAATTCGTGATTCATACAGATCATGATTGATTAGAGGTTTTTGATTCTAATTATTTCCTAACATGTCTTTTCTTCTGTTGGGAGAGATTTGTAGATCTTCCTATTTAAAAAATTGGGAAATACACTTGTTTAGAGAGATTTGAGAATATGCATATTATAGAGATTTGTCAATATGGGGTACTATAAACCCTCATAAGGTTAGTATTTTGAATCATCTCCGTGTACTCTAGTTGTTCCGTCATATTAACAGAGACCTACCTCTACAGCTAAAGATGTAACTCAGTTATGGGTGAACCTTGTAAAATTATGCGTCTTCTGATGAATCCTAGATTCATCTACTTATTATTGATATTTTAGCTCTTTATCTAAATAAAAATCCTAAATAAATCCCTTAATTAAAGACAATTTCCATTATACACTATGTATATAATTAAGGCTAATCGGTGTAAATAAATAAAGGACTAAATCATCTTATAAATATTATACATATTTCACTTTGTGATCCCCTTTGTTTTTGTGTTTTCTATTAATATATACAATCATAAAAAATCACATTAATGTTATACATAATTTAATGTAAATATAATTCTATTAAAAAACTAAAAAATAGAATAAAATTGAAAAATACCTATAAAAATACTACTATGTATATGCGATGTATTGTGGTTTTGAGTTCTACGTCAAAGTTGTAGATCTAAAAAAGATACACAACTTTCAAGAAGAATTTTTCATTTTTATTTGAAATCATTTTCTATTTTTTTGGATTTTATTTTTATTTTTAGCTCTTGAATTTTCAAATTGTACCATATGGCTGCCTCTGAGGTTAGCCACGTGGCCTGACCTTCTAATAGCACCTGCCTCTTCTTGGGACCGTCTGATCATATTGATCAAACAACCTGCATTCATCCATCCACGCCCCTTCAACAGTCGTATAATCTTAAGATTAGATGGTGTATAACATGCAATGCTTTGCCCTTCGCCCACCTTGACGCCAACCATCTGATATTTTTAATAAGACAATCCTCAACCTTCGTTAACCTCCGTTCATCCCACTTCACATGCACCAAAAACCCTCTCGAATGTTCACCTCCATTTTCTAACATCTAGCCCACGTGTCCTCTGCTCCTCGTTATGGTGCCAATCAATGGTCGGTTGGTCCTTCTCCTTCGCCAACCACCTCTCCTTAGACTTCCACCTCAGCGCAACCTCCTTCCATTGGTTGAAGCCTCCACCTCCACCCAACTGCAACCCACATAAAACCTTGGTGGAAGCATCAGTTGCACCTCATCCGCCCTTGCACGAGTCTCCTCCGATTCCCCTTCTAGCCTTCAGTGTCAGAGAACGAGAATGCAGACAAGAGATTAAAGAGCTAGAATCCAACGACATCTACGGTGATTTTCACTATATCACAACCCTCCTCTAAGTGTTTCTCGAGCTCCAAGACATCGTCGTTCATGTAGAGCGAGGACCAGAAGCTTCAGAGCTTCAACCCATGCCTCGATTTCAACTTTGACTTATTTTTCTCCTCCAGGAGATCTCCGTACTCCACCTCTCCATATTTTCTTCCATTTAATACCACAAATGCACACACTACACACCTTCGTCACACCTCAACCATCTTTGTGCTCATCTCTGTTCACACATTCTTCTTCTCTTGATCTCCTCCCACATCGATCCTTTCTACTCCTGCAAGGATAAGGAACCCATTAGGGCTCCATCTCATACACCTCACAATAGCCCTCCAGACCACCGTATTTCATTCTAAGATCAAATCCCATTTGTTTCAGCTAATTTTCTAACACTTAGTATCATGAGGCTTTAATGATCAGAAGCTTTGAAGCTTCTTCAATCTCCAGATTCTTCTCTGACGAAGCTACATTGATATGCACCACTAACCATGTCGCTTCTCTGACCCTCCACCGTCTTCGCCTGCCCTTCAAGAAGCTTCTATGACCTTCAACGAGCCTTGAGGAAGATGGAGGAGCAGAAACAACATCACCATAGCACCGCCTGCGCACCACCTACTAAGAGGAGCAACCATCAAGAGGACGTATATATGATGTCAAATCAAGCCCTTCAGCTTTGATCTGATGATTGACATCAACCCTGAACCTCGCTCGACCCCTTTGGAGCTTCGGGAGACCCGATCCTCATTCGAAGCTGTGTAGATGCCCACGTGTCTTGAACCTTCCAAGAGACCTGAGCCACCAGTTGAAGCAGACCCCACATGCCCTTCACGTGTTGTCTTTGGGTTATTTGCATGTGTACCGTACCAAGATCTTTAAATTACATCTACAACCCCGTACGCTTGGAATTTTACACATAAGCCCTCCTAAATTATTTGTAATGTGTATAAGCCTTTTTTCATGTATAATTAATGCATTTTAAGTATTTTATGTAAGTTTATATTAGAAAAAGACCCTTGGATTGTTTGTTCGATAAATTTTGCATATTAAATCCAAATTTAATGAAATTAGTCCTGTTTGATTCACAATTTAAATTCTACACAATTATGCATTAATTATTATGTAGTGATGTTAGATCATTTGAGATTCTTGTGTGGGGAAGGTGTCTTACCGAGTAGCCTTTCCTCCACACCTTTATGTCATTCTCGACATTTTTCACATATCCAACCTGAGGAAGTATATGCGCGATCCTCGACACATCATCAACTACGAAAATCTTGACGTGGAGCAAGACTTGACATATGAGAAGAGACTAGTACGGATACTCGATAATGCTGTGAAGAAGCTTCGCAACAAGGAGATTCCTTTGATCAGGGTGTTGTGGCATCAACATGGAGTCAAAAAGGCGACATGGGAGACTGAAGCAGCCATGCATGCACGATACCAAGGGCTCTTTTAAGGTAATCATTAAAACAAGTCTATTTAATTATATACATATTTAAAGAATATGACTTGTTTTCCCTTTAAGGTTTTTATGGTTTTAAAACCCTTTGAGATTTTTATGGCTAGATGAAATCCAAACAAGACACAAAGTGACCATGGCTCGAGTCTCGAGGACGAGACTCCCTTTGAGGTTTTTATATTTGTAATATCCGGACCATAATAAACCAAACCCGACCTGATTAAGAGTCCGAATAATCAATTAATGTTCAATTAAAATTAAATAAATCCAGAAAGATCCATTGATCGAGGATCAAAATTCGACCGGTCGCAATCTACCAAAAATCGATCGTATCGTAATGCGTACTATGGAAAAGCCATGATACAAATTAGAAACCATAAAACAAATCGAGACCACCCAAAAATCTGATTTGACGAAATAAGATCAACAGAATCGACCATTCATCGATCGGAGGTCGTTTGATATTTTTAAATCGTAAAATTTAATCACAACCAGTATCTTGAGAATTTCGGTAATTCATCTTTGATCCGAAGTATATGGATATTATATTCATATTGATCGTCGTTCAGAGATGGTCGAAACGAGCTATGATACATCGAAGTCCGAGACTCGAGGTGTGAGTATGGAAGACTTTTGTATCTCAAATAAAAGAAGTAATATGTGTGTGTATGTGACATCAACAAGCTGACATTAGCTTGTTGTTGTTGTCATTCCTAATGGCATAATCATGTCCAAGTGTCGACACTACTTCTTTTCTTTTCCATGGTTATTCTCCTCTTCTTTTCTTCTACATTTCTCTTTTTTCCTTCTATCATTCTCCAACGAAGGAGCAATTTCCCCTTTCTTCCCTTGGGTTGTTGCTACAGCACTTCCCTCCTGCAGTTGTGCTACTTCAAGAACATCAACTGCTGGTGCTGCTATCCCCATTTGCAACCATAGGAGCTACTGCTCCTTGCTCTTGGAAATCAACCATTGCATGCAAATAAATCCCAAAGTTGAGATATTTCAAAAAGGTACAATCAAAACCCTACCCCCTCTTGCTTCCATGCATGACATTCCTACACAATTTGATTTAAATTTTCAATCTATAATATGATCATGTGGAAGTATATGTTCCTAAAGGTGGTTTCATCATGTTATTAAATGTCGACGATATATGTTGTCTTGCTTTAAATGGTTTCCTGTCAAGAAATTAACCAAAAATTTGTGCTTTCTGTTTAGTAGAATAGTACGTTATAAGCATGTCTAATAGGGAATTATTGGTGATATCAATTGACAAGAGGAATTTAATATAACAGAGAAATTGATTAAATATTACATGCTTCTTAAGTTCAAATAAGAAGATTTGGAATATGTCACCAATAAGGCATGGACTAATTGTTAGACCGTTACGAGAATAATGACCTTCAATGGTCATGAATACAAAGATAATGGCCATGAATAAGATGATATGAATATCAAAACATCTATTATCATTGTAGAGACGTTACAGAATCTTTGGGCAGTTATTGGGGGCGTACAGGTCACTGGAAGGCCCTATATATGGGTGTTCTTCCCATGGAGAAAAACACACAAGAACAAGAACTCGAGTGAGTCCTGGGAGCCCCCAAAATATCTTACCCGAATTTTGTTCTACAAATGGTATCAGAGCGCTATCTCGACGACGATAGCTTGATCTTTTGATCACTGGCTTGCCTCCTCTCATCATCCACGTCACCTTTACTAATAGTTGTGGGTGGATCTTCTTCTCGTGCAAGAGACGTCGCTTACGGTGTCTGAGCATTTCTAACGTCGTTGACGATCCTCGAGCATCTTCGAATCTGTCACACTTCATCTCGTCGTCGAAGGTAAATTTTTTTGAAATGATTGGTTAAGGTATAATGCCGTTTTCATTCTTTTAAGTTCCATGTAAGCTATTTTTTGTTTAAAATCAAGATTGCCTAATCCGTTAAACATAGCCCCGTAAAGACCTTCTAAAATTGCACCGTGATTGGTGCGTTTTTTAATCTTTGTGTAATATTAGAGATTCCTAGATTTCTTACTCATCATCTGAATTACCCATTAGGCATCCGTTTTTTTTCTTAAATTACCCTTTTTAATTAGTTGTTTATTGATTTTTTATTCCGTGATTTCTGCTCCTCATTAGCCATCCGTTTCTTTTTGTGTTTGCTCCACTGCAAGTGAACCTCCATTTCCATAAAAAAAATTGCCTTGATCTCGTTGTAAAAAAACTATATTTAGAGATTGCTCTTTCTATATTTGTAATTATTTTTTTTTGAGTGCCTGATTGGAAATTGTTTTTGTTTAACTTTTCATGAGCTTCTAGTTCACTATACTTCATTGCAATTATTGCATACAAAAAATTCCACCGAAGGTTTTCCAATTACCCTTGTTTGTTCGGTATTTTTTTATATATCACGTTTACCCTTTTTTATTTAACGGCCCATGATTTGTTTGATAAAATTTTTGATCTTTTTTTTTGGAAACTCCCTTGATTATTGTTTTATTTTGCTTCCTAGATTTTCTTTTCGTAACGTAATTTGTGAAATTTTTTTTGCTGCCATTTTTTGTATCTTGTCTTCGTTATTAACAATCTGTTTTCACAGTGATAACTGCATTTTTTTGCACCGTTTTTGTTGGATAATTCTTTATAACATAGTTTTTTTTTGCAATCAACTTTATTTTGCCTTATTTTTTGGCCAATCTTTTATTTAAACTATTACCATTCTCTCTCTCTCTCCATTTACAATCCATTTCTGTAGTGATTGCTACATTATATTACCATTCTCATAAATTACACTCTTTATATCTTTATCCCTTTCTTCATATTAAAGTTTTTTTATTTACAACATCTTTTAGTTTCCTTTTTTTTTGACGTGGAATCCTTTTTTTAATCATTTTTTAATAACTCTAATTGTAAACGTCTATCCTCTTTCTTTTTTTTTGGTCGAGTTTTTTATTTTTTTTGTAGTTTTTTCTCTAAAGGCCTACTTTAGAGTTGTTTTTTAAAAAAATATACCTTCTTTTCTTATCCATCTTCGTCTATCTTCTCGTCTATCTCTTCTTCTATCTCTCATCTATTTCTTCTTTTAAATTCAGAAAAATGGCCGGAAAATTAGTTGCAACTGGACTTGTAAAATTAGAGCATCTTAATGGTACAAACTACGAGATGTGGAGCCGTAGAGTTCGCTATGGCCTTATGCATGATAACATTCACTCCGTGATCGATAAGCCCGCTCCTGAATTGCCTGAGAATCCTACTGTTGAACAAATGAGGACGTATGAGCAATGGGAAAAAAATGGATAACCGGGCGAGAAGCTTCATGTTAATTCACATGGAGGATAACTTGATTCGGGTTTTCGAAACCCAAGAAAATGCTTTTAAGCTATGGAATGTCATGAAAGAAAAATAGCACTCTAAATCAGAGGTGAGTATTCAACTTTTGTTGCATAAATATAATTCCCTCAAAATGAAGGAATCCGAATATGTAATCGATCATGTGAATAAAATGATCGTCATGGCAAAGGACCTAGCGGCAGCAGGATCAGAAATTCCTGATAGATTACAAGTGGCAACTATTCTCAATAGTTTGCCATCCTCCTTTGATGTAGCGGCGACATCTCTTAGGTTGAGTGGTACCATTAAGAATGTCTCCAACCTTCCTGCTCAGTTAGCGATGGAACAAGACTTGGCCAATCAGAGAAAAAAGACAGAGGTCTTCGATGTTGAACCTGAAGATGAAGCAAATGCGGTGCAAAGCAAGAAGCGATGGGGACCCTCTAAAGCTGTATTCAAAGGAAGACGCAGCAAAGTACCGCGAGGCTCATGCTATGGCTGCGGGAGTTTTGGTCATTTCAAGGCCAACTGCCCGAAGCGAAAGAATGCGAGTGTCTCCAAAGGACAAGAACGCAAAAATCAGCATAAGCCAGAATTTGCGGCAGTGGTAGAATGTAACTCTGCGGTGACAGAGTGCGAAGGATGGTGGATTGATTCCGGTGCAACCCGCCATATCTCAAAGACCAAGGAGGGTCTGGTGGATTTCAAGGAACTTCAAAAGGGAGAACAGAGAATTTACATGGGGAATAACACCTACCTTGATGTTGAAGGTGTTGGAACGTACAAATTGGATCTAGGAAGTAGCATAATGGTCTTGAATGATGTATTGTATGCTCCTGGAATCCGTCGGAACCTCATCTCTGTCCCCGTACTACTGAAAAAGAAGTTTGAAGTCCGCTTCTACAACAATCGTGTTACCATCGGCAAAGATCGAAAAATCTTTGCCATGGGGAAATTTGTACCGGGCGATGATTTGTTCTGTCTGAATGTCACTCATGAATCAATGAAATAAAGTTCTGATTATTCCTTGTGTTGCTTGTCAATGTATGATCTTTGGCATATGCGATTAGAACACCCGGGAAATTCAAAAATGGATCAGTTAGTTAAGATGAACCTAATACCTAGCATGACAGGAGCAAGAACATTGCCCTGTGAGCATTGTTTGATCAATAAAATGACAAGGAAACCTTTCTCCGAAGGTACAAGGTCAAAGGAACTATTAGGATTGATCCATTCTGACATTTGCGGTCCTTTGAGTGTGAGTACACACAACAATAAGGAATATTTCATAACTTTTATTGATGACTACTCCAAGTATTCCTACATTTATCTCTTAAGTAGAAAAGCAGAAGCTTTTGAAATGTTCAAGAGATATAGAATGGAAGTGGAGAAGAAATTGGGAAGACCAATTAAAACACTTAGAACTGACAGAGGTGGTGAATTCAATTCAAATGAATTCAAAGATTATTGTATTCAGAAAGGCATTAGTAGACAAACTACAATGCCTTATACACCACAACAGAATGGTGTAGCAGAAAGAAAGAATAGAACCTTAATGAATGCAGTAAGATGTATGCTATCACACTCTTGTCTCTCTAAAAGATTTTGGGGAGAAGCTGTGTTGACAGCCAATTATATATTGAATCGAATTCCCACCAAATCTGTGGATTCAACTCCGTACGAAGTATGGAATGGTCGAAAACCAGAATTAAGTCATCTTCGAAAATGGGGATGCATTGCACATGTCTTGCTTCCAAGTCAGCTTAGAGACAAGCTTGAGTTTAAGACATTAAAGTGTAGATTCATTGGATATTGTGAAAAATCTAAAGGGTATAGGTTCTTTCATGATACTCGATGTCTCATTGAAAGTCGTGATGCTACCTTTCTTGAAAATCAAGATGAAAAGGAGCATGAAATAGAGGAAACGGAACCTCTAATTATCTTAGAAGATAATGAAAATGATATAGAAACGAGACAAGAAATATTGGATGGCATACCTCATCCGGAGATAGAATATGAACCTATAGTAAATATAGAACCTTTGGAGGAAGCGGGTGGACCCACACAACCCACAGGTATAATCGGCAACAAGAGACCCAGGACACAACCTGCATGGATGGATGATTATTATCTGTACGGATGCGAAGTTTCGCGTTACACCGTAGATGAGGATATAGAGGATTGTACAGATCCTATTTCTTTTAATGAAGCAATGGCTTCTAACGAGTCGGAATCATGGACGGCCGCCATGAGGGATAAACTGGACTCAATTGAGCGAAACGGTGTTTGGGAACTATGTGACTTGCCAGAAGGTAGGCAATCCATAGGGTGCAAGTGGGTATTTAAAAGGAAGTATCGCATCGACGGTACAATTGATAAATACAAAGCTAGATTAGTTTCCAAGGGTTATACCCAGAAAGCTGGAATAGATTTCCAAGAAACCTACTCTCCGGTAGCCAAATTCGCATCTATAAGGATGATTTTGGCAATAGTCGCATATATGGATTTAGAATTATTTCAAATGGATGTGAAGACTGCTTTTCTCAATGGAGAATTGAGAGAAGACATTTATGTGCGACAACATGAAGGTTTTCAGGTAGAAGGAAAGGAGAAAAAGGTGTACAAATTGAAGAAGTCACTATATGGCTTGAAACAGTCTTCACGACAGTGGTATCTCAAATTTTATGACACTGTTATCAAATTCGGATTTTTTGCGAATAAGTTGGATAATTGTGTGTATGTCAAGAAAAGTGGGAGCAAATTTGTTATAATGTCACTATACGTTGATGACATTTTGCTTGTCGGAAATAACATGCTAATGCTCAATGAAATAAAAGAAAAATTGAGGAATGAATTTGAGATGAAGGATATGGGCGAAACATCCTATGTTCTTGGTATCCAAATAACTAGAGATAGAGGCTCAAGGAGCTTGAGCCTAAGTCAAGAAAAATACTTGCATACAATTTTGAAGAGGTTTGGAATGCAAAATAGCACTCCAGCCCCTACACCACTTGTGATGGAAAAAAGACTTAGTAAAAGTCAGTGTCCCGGAAAGGGGCAGAAACCCCTTGATATTCCATATGCACAAGCAGTAGGAAGTTTGATGTATGCAATGATGTGTACAAGACCTGATTTGGCTTTTCCTATAAGCCTGGTAAGTAGATATCAAAGTAATCCCGGAATGGCATATTGGGAAGCTATAAAGAGGATTATGAGATACTTAAAAGGTATTGTACAATTAAAATTAATTTATCAAACAGATTCACTTGAGGTGGTTGGATACTCCGATGCAGATTTCGGAGGAGATGTTGATGATAGAAAATCTACATCAGGTTACCTTTTCATGTTTGGTGGAGCGGCTATTTCTTGGGGTAACAAAAAAACAAACATGTGTTTCTAGACATACACAAGAAGCCGAGTATATTGCATGTAGCATGGCCACCACTCATGCAGTTTGGATCAGACGCTTTCTTGAGAACTTAAGTCTCGAATTGGTTAAAGAACCAATTGAAATATTTTGTGATAATCAAGCTGCAATAAGTTTGATTAACAGTGGAGCAAATAGTTCCAAGGGAAAGCATATTGAGATCCATTATCACTATATTCAAGATATAGTGGCTAAACAAGAAATCAAGGTAACATATATACCTACCAGTGATATGTTAGCTGATTCTTTTACTAAAGGAATTGCAGCTGGAACATACATTAAACATGTTGGTTTAATGGGATTCAGGAATGATTGAGTCAAATTGGAGGTGTCATGAATAATGGACCTCAAGTAAACATCTCTAAGAAGATACACTTCTCGAATAGTGGGAGTGTGGAATATCATGACCATTTTGGTCAAGTGGGAGATGTTAGACCGTTACGAGAATAATGGCCTTCAATGGTCATGAATACAAAGATAATGGCCATTAATAAGATGATATGAATATCAAAACGTCTATTATCATTGTAGAGACGTTACAGAATCTTTGGGCAGTTATTGGGGGCGTACAGGTCACTGGAAGGCCCTATATATGGGTGTTCTTCCCATGGAGAAAAACACACAAGAACAAGAACTCGAGTGAGTCCTGGGAGCCCCCAAAATATCTTACCCGAATTTTGTTCTACACTAATCAGTTGGATTAGCAATTGCATTACATGTGGAATGGAGGCGTTTTATATTTATATTACATTTCGTTTATATCCAAATATAAAATGGCAGTAGCCAGAATGAGCAACATGATTTGATTCGAGCACTAGAAAAGATTCAAGGATGTAAACATGATTTAATTTTATCTCAATTCATTTGTTTCCATTTAATAAATTTGACTCTTCTTAATATTTTTGTCCTAAATCATGTTAACAAGACTGGCAATTTCCAACATTTAACATTGTTCTCTGCTTTGTCTGTTCACTGAAATAAGAAGGTAAGAAAGAAATATTATTTATTATAATATTCTTTTTAGCCAAGTTAACGATGTAATTATATATTCCTTTTTGTCTGCTATTTTGAAGATGGCATCTGACAATCAAGCTAAAAATAAACGAGCATGCAAGTTGAGAATAAATTTAGATTTGATGAGTAACTCATAATCTCATGACAATAAGAAAAGTTGGAGTTTCGGTATTAATTTTTAAACTTAGATCCAGATCTAGTAAGTAGTTTCTAATCTCTTGACTGTAGAAATGATAACCGATGATTACAAGGACTGATAATCTTCGTGAATCAATTCTTTAAGTATACTCTACTATCTATTGATCATTATTAATAAGATCGTCGACCAAAGGATCTAAATTTGTAAGTCAATTTTAGAAGAAATTTAGAAAGGATTGACTAGACAAACAAGTGAAATTAATGGTGAATTAGTGATATCAGTTAATAGTGTCAGTCATAGCGCCGTTACACCTGAGCGTGCGAGGGTGCGGTGACCCTCAGCTGGGCGGGAGATAGGAAGCTCAGTTATGGAAGCGTCCGCCAAGTACGCGGGTCTAGGATCCCAATCCTTTATACGATTTTTACGTGAACTCACGGTATTTTTACGCTTTGTTGGGATCCCGACTTTTGACCAGTTCCGTTGACCCTATGTTTTATGGTACCTAGTTTGTGGGGCCCTCGGTTTTAGTTTTCTTACGAGCTCGTTAACCCGTACTGGTCGGGCTCATTTCTAGAGTGATTTTTCCGGAGAGTCTCTCTCACCCGTCTCTGTGGTGTAGTTTTGGAGTAGACCTATCTCCTTATTAGTCCGCACTTCCACTTAGAGAGCGAGACAAAAGGGTCTCTTAGGAGACTTCATCACTGCTTGAGTTTTGGTTACCGTTCCACAAATAGGCTTGGCGATGAGTTACAATTGAGTTGGCTACAATTGAACTCGGTACGGAATCATCATTTATCATTAATCGTCGATAATTATTCAGATCTTAGAAGTACTACTATGAGTAATAAGTTAAGTTCGTGAACACATTGGGAACTTAGGATGCATTATACCCCACCGCATGCCTACGGAGGTACCCTAATCTTAAGTTACTTTTCACGCCTTAGAGTCATAGTGTGAGGTCACACTCAGACCAAAACCACAGACTATCCACTATACTTGAGGAATTAGACAAAAATCAAGATGAGATCAGAGATTCATCATCTTTAACACCAAGATCCAGCAACTTGATCTCTAGAAAAAGATAATCATTTACTTATATTCCATTATTTAAATTATGAAATGGTTATACATGGGAACTATGGGGTGATGGGTAACCTGAAAATTTGCATACAACATAGCTTGAAAACCACTTTGATACAAGTAGCTTGTTAAATTTAATGTTCAATGCCTGTCTACTTATTTTTCTTCTAAAACCACTGAATAACATGTTATATATGTTATATGCCGGATTGTACCGATATTTGTTTACATCCAATTTGTTTCCTTTCATGCTTGGCAGGCAAAACACCTGCATTGCAGTAGCTGGACGGTGGGCCCGAGCATTCGTTGTTATACCTGATGGTACAGTTGTTGCAGTTTTTGGTTCAGTTTACATATAGTGCTTTTCTTTCTCTTTTGTCACTTTTTGGAAGACATGTATACAATGTAATATTCTTTTTGTTACATGTAAACTATATGAAAATTAATGCAAGTGAAAAGTTGATGACACTTCTTGTTAGCTCCGTGGTTGTTTATATTGATTGTGAATGTCATTGCAAAATGAAAAATTTTCCCTCATTTTCAGTTGAACTAATGCGATGAATTAAGAATCTAACGCTGCGAGTGTCGTGTAAACGGGTACTCGGATTCGATGGCGTCACAGGTCGGTTACAGACCGGTGGTGAGGGTTGGCACAACGCTAGAGTGTGGAGTTTGACTTGGCACATGGTATTGTGTGGGGATTAATTTAGCATTCGATAAAGTGTGGGAATACCTGATTTGAATCAAAGACAGCTTGTGGACGTGTTGGAAACTTATTTAGGATGATGTACTTCATTGCATGCCTATAGAGGCACCCCGACCCTAAGGATTTAGTGCCTTAAAGGTTCATGTCAACCAAGATCACATACTATCCACTATGATGGTATCACAAGGACAAGGATAAGGATCAAGGATATAGGTTTTCTGATCAGTTACAGTATAGTTTGGGTTTTACACAGTTACTTGTTTTTGTACACTTTCTAACTTCTAGTTCTCTTGTTTAGTTGTTTAGCACCGCACTGGGTAACTTTGCTCATGACGTACATACTTTCGTGATTCTGTCAGGTTCTTAGGAGCAACTGCAATGGTGAGTGGCTTGGCTTGGTTTTGTTCTTGTGCTATGTTTTAGTTACTTTTGATATGTACACTTTTGCAGTTTTTATTGTATTTACTTGTGCCTTTTTGTGAGGGATGTGTATTACATGTGTACGGACATTATAATGATACATGAATGCGGTATTTTGTGGACATGGTTGCATGATGTTTATCAATGGAAAAAGTTTATTGCACTTTCTAATGTATTTTTTATGCTATGTTTCTAGCTTTGTTTTGCACTTCGAATGTGGGATTGCATAAATGGATTTGATTATCGAGTATTCAGGTCTTAGGGGGACATCGTAACACACTCTCCCTGTCAGTGCCGAAGCTATCCGTTTTATAAGTAGTTTTATGTCAAATAAAGGAAAATGACATTAACTTGCTTTGAAGTGGATTCTGAAATACATACGAGGCACCACTAGACAATGTCTTGAGTTTGGGAAGTGTTAATGATGTATTAGTTGGCTTAGTTGATGCCGACTATGCATGTGAACATGGTAAAAGAAGATACATGACATGATATGTATCTACTATTGGTTGATGTGCAGTTACTTGGAAAGCAACTTTACAACATAATGTAGCTTCATCTACCACAAAAGCAGAATACATGACGTCAATAGAAGGAATCAATGAAGCAATTTAATTGAGAGGATTATTTTACAAGCCCAATCTTGTTTATCATCCACTATGATAGCCAAAGTGATACAATTTGACAAAGAACCAAATGCACCATGAGAGAATAATGTATATTAACCTCGATACCTCTCTTCTAGAGAAGTACCAATAATAACATCCAGATGCATATAGTAGTTTCATCTACCACAAAAGTAGAATACATGACATCCATAGATGGAAATAAGGAAGCAATTTGGCCGAGAGGATTATTTTATGAGCCCAATCCTGTTTAGAAGACAATTATCATCCACTGTGATAGTCAAAATATCATAGATTTGATAGAATCAGATGCACCATGTGAGAATAATGCATATCAACATCCACTAACTCTCCATCAGAGAAGTAATGATCAAAGGTAACATCCAGATGTAGAAAAACACCACGACAAACAACCTTATAGATACAATCATAGAGTAAGTTCCACTAACTAAATTCACAACTAACGTGAATTCGAACGAGTCTTTCTAAGATGCAATGATCTCATTCAGTAAAAACAAGAGTTTTCTTGCTACTACGAGTGGAATCAGTAAAAGATATGCCTTGAAGACTCGACCCGTTTAATATATAATACATCTTATAAATAGATTTTAAACTCAATTTTTGGATCCCATTATCCATTTACTGTGCAGCTAATATATACTTTGCCAAATACAGCAATCTAGTCGAATTTAACACTTCTTATCATATGTCATATTGTACTCATCTCATAATATCTTCTATGATATGCAAATTTGTATTGCCCCATACAAAAGAAATGGCATAATGAACTTTGCTTAGATTCTTATAATGTCAGTTTAAAATAATCTTTTATCCCATTAAGATAGTCGAAAAACTTGACGCCGAGTTCAAACATCAGTCTCCGCCCATCCTGATGTTGCTAAAACCAGTACAGGGAGTTTCCCTCATAAATCAAGGGCACTCAAATTTTTCATATGAAGAGTATAACATTCATTGCTTCGCTCCCATAAAAAAGTGATACAAAATTATAGAATAATCTCTAGAATAAAATCCTAATCAAGATCTCCTACCAGCCAAATCTTCTACGGTAAAGTTCAGCGTGTCCGTAGACCATTTCTTCACATCCTCACCTCGGGCAGCCAACAGATCCTCTACGCTGCCAGGTTCTCCAAACCACCCCAGCCTGTCGGCCATCAGATGGAGATTGTTGCAGCCATCACAACGAGCTATCACGATTCCCTTCTCATAGGATTCGCAGCAGGTTGTTTTTATAGACCTGGTTTCACAGACCCTGCAAGTAAAGACCATAGCAAGGTCATGTCTGTCAGATGCTTTCAACTGGGAGAGGACTTTGTACTTCGGGATAGGTGCTTCATCATCAGCGCTGAGGGCTTCTGAGGAACTTGAGGGTGGTGACGGTTCATGTGGGCATGATTCACCTACCACAGTAGAATGTTTTGCCTTGGAATGTGTCTCCCTTTTATAGTTTGGAGTCCAAGATGGCGAGGATCCTGCAGGCAAAAATATAATTAGCATGTGTGTATTAATCCAAACAACACCAGAACCATCAGAACTACTTAAACTAAACCAAGTTTAACTGTACTGAATGAAATAGCTTGAGTTTTAACATATAGATGACCTTGAAATCTTGTCATAATGCCCCAGCATTTTTTTACAGAAGCATGCCTGCTCTATGATGCCGCATCATTTAGACATCCTCTCCTTTGAATGTTGCTTTCAATAATTATAGTTTACCACGTTTCTGCTAGGAATCCATGAATGCACTGGAACCACTATTGGGTTTATGTACTCCCTCGGGTCTATTTAACTAATGTTCCTCGACATTCTTTTTCCTCATACGTCTCTCCACTTACAATAATTCTTTCCTTCCATGCTACATATCAACTTTCAAATTTGCAGAATACTTATTCTCATATACAGCTACAGAAAAATTGTTCTATCTTCAAAAATCAACACGGAGTTAAGACAGTTTGCACACTTATGAAAATTACAAATGATGGCGCACGGTAACAAATATCTCACATACATTATATCATGTATACAAGTCCTTAAACACACCAATGAACGTAATAAAAAATGTCCAAGCGTTCTCCCACTTTAAGTAGGATCAGCTACATGGATTCTAGCTCAAATCCATGTTAAAAGATCCTACTAATTTTTTACCCTGGCAGTCGGTTACCTAACTCAAACCCCACAAGGAGGGATTAACAACAGATTATGAATGTGATACTTAAAAATGTTCACAACATCCATTACAAATATCCGTAGCTGTTACAGTAGAAAATTGGCTGTGAATGATCCATATTTATAGAGGTTTCTACATATAAATGCATGCTTTAGTACTCTTGGTTATATGGCATAGACTCTTATAATTGCATGCTTTTAAACCATCGGATATATGGCTATGTAATCTCTACATAGATGCGTGTATTGAGGATTGGTTTGTGTGCACTGGCAAGCTGAAAGGACTTGAAGGATATGACTACTTGGTTTTACCAGTTGGTCAGTGGATACGGTCAATGCGTGCAGCATAACATGTGCATAAGCATGAATGAAGAGAATATCCTCAACACAATCAAGCATGCTGCAGTATGCATGAGCAATATTGATGCACATAAATGCTGGAGGTACAAGCATAGAAAGCACGTGGTGTGAATTTAATGGAGATATCCATGTGGAACAACAAGGCAGTGCACACAGCACTATGCAGCAGAGTGACAGTACATGCAGCACATGCTGCAGTGAAACGTAAGGTTGGCAGTTCATGCAGCTACCGCATGTTGAACAGGCAAAATGATGTAGACAATAAAGGCATTACCTTGCAATGAGATCTAGAACAGGCAGATGATGCAACCATACAGATGGGTTGTGGTAGCGAAGATATGTGATGGCATGGTATCATGGAGGGCTATTATGGCATCAAGGGGGACACACACTGCACAAATGTGTCACCCGCATGCACACATAAAACATTATGCCTGGTTTTACCTTCTATGAGAGAGTGCATGAATTCCAATAGTCCGGTGCATGGACCACAAGCTTCTTTGCGTTATGCTCATGCATGAACTTACACCAGACAGATTGTACTCATGATGGGAGCACATGCTTGGAGGTATTTGCTTCAAGGAGTGTTTAGGTAGTTGTGCCTTGTTTTTGTGCGTATCATCGACATTTCTCTGCATGTGTATCAGTTTAAATTATTAAACTGCAATTTCATAAGAGTTGAATAGCTAAAGATCCTAAGCAACACAAAATGGGTTAACATAGAATTCAAAACAGGTTCAGAACCCCAAAATTGACCTCAAGGACATGACAAGAGAGATCATAGCTTGCACATTTCCAACATTGAACGATTTCTGCATTCTCAGTGTATAAGTGATGCTCAGCGGGATGCACGACATGGTGATCCTTTCTCAGCATGTTCTGTCCATGGAGGAAACGATCATGTCGGAGGGGGAGGGGGGGGGGGGGTTCCGCATGCAACACGGTTTATACGCTAAGGCATCTCAAAGGTAGAAAGTCAGACTGGTGGGGTCCAAATTCCTTCAGAGCAATTCAAGAAACTGATGGATAAGATGAACTCATTCAAAGAATGGCCTCAAATTTCAGTGAAATTCGGTCGAATACCAATATCCAGTCAAAATCGAAATTCGACCGAAATGGCTGAAATGACCAAAATATAGGGGCCCCGGTACAAGAAATGACCGAAATTTCGATCGAAATCCCACCGAAATTCCGTTTCGGTCGGTCACCGAAATGGTGACCGAAACCGACATTTAGGGCCAAACCCATAAAAGAGGACTTGTACAATCAAGCAGTGTAGGTAATATCGGTATCGGTATCGATAATGGTATCATGTTGATATGATATATCGTCGATATATCGGCACCATATCGTCAATATTGGACCGATTTTGAGAAGAAAATAGCCTTTTGGAATGACAAATATCGGCCATATTGGTGATATATCGGTCACTTGTCGATATTGATATATCGTCGATATATTGCGATATGGCTTACTATGCAATCAAGTTTCCATCCTCGAGTATATTTCCACAGATGGTGCAAGCCTAAGATATGTTTGCAGTCCAACGAAACTGGAACCAAAGCCATTTTCATGTGCATGGACTGCCGGAATTGGAGAACTTCATGTGGGATTTAGAACATTACATCAGGATTAAGAAGAGACTTAGAACAAAGAATCAAGCTTACAAAGAAATCAGACTGCTGAAGGCGAATCTAGCCTTGATGTGTCCTTCTAAGGTCGCGAAGTTCTGATGTCGAATTCAGGCAGATGAAGGTTGAAGGATCAGTTCTTGCCAACCAATGCCTAATGGATTGTGCATAACACACTTAGATGGTGAAATTGTATGGTAATCGTTTGAGCATGTTAAGTCCTTGTCCATAACCTCAATTGCGCTTTCTTCTTTTTGTTTTGGACCGAGGGCGGAGGAAGAATTGTTAGGGATTCTGCTGGAACTGCGCTCTCTACTCTATTCAGAGCAGAAAAGACTTCAAACGCGAAGAGAGCCAAAGCACCCTGTTTCCTGCTCCTAGCTTCATGTTTCCTTGTTTCCTGTCCGGAGAAGTCCGATCTTCTACCTTTAATGTTTGAAATCAGGGCTGATTCATGGCAAGCAAAATTAAGCTCAAACGAAACTTTCAAGCATAACAATAAGAAATTGCAAATGACTATTCCAACAGCCACATTAATCTGGAGCAACCTAAGAGAAAGACTTCTACATTAGTGATAGACCTCATCAGAAGCAAATGGCTGTCACCATCAGTGTTCAGGAAATCGGCCGAGTATACCGCATACTCGGCCGTATACTCGTATTCAGTAGCCTTGGCGCACCGAGTATGGTCAAATTGTCATCTAGGCGGGTCAGGCCGCATACTCGGCCGAGTATGCGGTATATGCGGCCGTTTATGCGGCCGATTTTCGAATAAACTTTTTGAAAACCTTAACCTAAATTCGGACATCCGACTTAACGCTCTTTCAATTGATGTTTTTGCTCACTTGACTCTATTATCCCAATAGTTTTGTTCCTTGTACCTTCAATTCTTTATTATTATAATCAAGAATATAATCTCTAGAGGTTATTAACATGATATTAAAAATTTATTTATATTTTTAATAATAAAAAATACCAAACCGCATAAAACCGCATACTCCCCGCATACTCTCCCGCATACCGCATACTCTCTATGCAGTGACCCCTCCGACTGAATACCGCATACCGCCTTCCTGAACATTGGTCACCATGAAGAAGGATGTAAAATTTTCAACTATGGAGCCACGTTAATATGGAGCAACCTAGGAGTGAAGACTTCTATATGTTTGCATAAATCTCTTCAAGCAAACGATATTCACCACAAAGTACGGGTATATAACAGCTACGAAAGTAATCTTGATCATCCACCTCATTTAACTATGCCAGGTGTAAACACGGGCATAACATGGAATGTATTCCTTGATCCAACGTACTATTGACTGTACGCACATAACATATGCAACATTTGCAAAGAAGGAAACTGGATGGCATACCCATAAATTGCCGGGCATCAGTCTTGATGAACAACAAAATAGATATATGCTATGACTTTTAGACTTAGAGGACGTCAAACTCCAAATGAACTTCGAAGATACAGCGACCACATTGAGAATGAAAACACACAATGAAGCTCTAGAAGGGAAGTTAAAAAAAGGCCCGCATCCACATATAAGGAAGACATGCACTACAATTAAAAAGAGGACAACATGGCCTGAATAGCATGCATGTAGTATAGAAGAATAGTGCAACTAGGGTTGTGATTGTGAATGAACAAACTAGATGCGCAGTCAACAACGATCACTGAAGTACATGCAGAAGAAGACACACAATATAATGGTGGTCGATCACATCTCGCGACCAATGGAGAAGAAAATTCATAAAGAACAAGTACAACTCATACCATTGTGTCACTCTCTTCCTTCTTCTTCCTCTCTCACTCTCTCTCGTTGGTGTCTCTTGTTGTGGTGGCAATGCTTCCACCCCTCTGATGCAAACAGGATTTTGCGCGGCGATAAAAAAAATTTATTTGAACGGTGGATTTTTGGTGGAAGAATAATTGGATGGGTTGAGAGAAGAAACTCGTCGGGAACACGAGGGATTTGGGGAGGAAGAACGTGAAGACCACGTGGGAGAAGGAGAAGGGAGAGGAGATAGAGAATAAATCTCAATTTTATAAAATACTGAATTGTCTACATAAGTAGTCTATCATCCCTTTATATAGGAGGGATGAGATTACAAAGATAGAAATTCAACTAATTATCCTAAATAGACTCTAACCGACTAATTGAATAATTTGAAATTCAAATTTCTGCTAATTAAGATCACAGACGATCCCGTTTATTTAATTAAAAATACGACGACTCAAATAAATGTAAATAAAATTAACGGATAAAATTAAATAAATATGTAGCCTTTTATTTCTGTTCCACGCTGCATCAACTCTCCTCCGCTTGAAAAATTCGTCTCCCGATGAATTGCTGGATCTGCAAGCTTGGAGGTTGATAATTTCGAATCCGCGTTCTCGGTCATCCCCTGGAAGAATTGGTGTGGAGCGAATGGCGGAATTCACACACGCGCGACGCGGGCGTTGGGGACGTGGCCTTCGCGGTGGAAGAGCAGGTGTGGCGCATAGGCGGGCGTCCATCCGGATTTCATCCCGTTGACGTGGTGTTCGAAGAACTGATGGGGCATCTTCATGGTCAACTCGGCCCGTGGAGAACCCATAGAGAAGTAATAGCACAAGGAGAGTAGAGGAGGAGATGTGTCCAGGGAATTAAGCCATGGGGCCTTTAAATAGGTGAAACCCATGGTCCTAGTCCTATTTGGATAAGGACGGTTCCCAAATTTCCTCTTTTCAGCACTCCTCTATAAATATTTCTGCAGCAGGGGGTTTGGTTGCAATTTTCATACCCCTTCAATTAAACAAATCTTGTGAGAGGGGCCCTTGGCTTTTCCCTTTGAATAAAAACCTTTGCCTGGGGGGCCCCTGATGTAATTTTTCCCACTTAACTCCCAATCCCACTTTTTATGGGATTCGGCTACCGTGGGGAGGGAGCCCCCTGTTAGGATTCCCCTTCCCCTCAATTTGCGGCGATGGCAGTGGCGGGGCCGAGGCGGCTGGTGGCTGCAGGGGACATGGGAAAGGGGGTCGAGGAAGAGGTAGACGGGGCGCGGCGGCGAGGGAGGGGAGTAGGCGGGGATGGCGGTTACGAGGGGAGGCGAAGGCGCGGAGTTTTGCGCGCGGAAGAGGGTGCGGTCCTGTGATGGGGCGAAGGCGAGGGCGGGTAGCGGAGGAGATGGCGGAGGTGCGTGGGTTGGCGCAGGAGAAGGTTGGCGAGTGTAGGGGAGAGGAGGAGAGTACGGGGGCTGGGTCGCTGGGAATGTGCGGGCGGTGGGGGAGCGCACGGGGGGTGCAGGGGTTGAGGGTTTCGCAGTAGGGGGTTCCCAGGTTGTTGAGGAAGCGGGGGCGGGGGATGGGGCTGGGGGCCGTGCCACGGGAGGGAATGGGGCTGGGGCTGGGGATGCGGGCGCGATGGCTGGAGGCGGTACTGTAAGGGGTGCTGGGGTCGGGGCTGCGATTAGGGAAGGTGGCGGAGGTGCAAGGGTGGTGGGGGGAATTCGTGAGAGGGCCGCGTGGGGGCTGTAGATTGATTTTTGCGGGGTTTTTGAGTTGGGAATCACTTGGACAGCAAGCATTTCGTCGTTTTTCTCCTCTGAAACGGCCTGTACTGCGAGCAGTTCGTCGTTGACGACGAGTTCTTCTTCATCACAAGTCTGGACAACGGCTTCGGTAGTGGACAACTTTGATAGGGCGACGCACATGGCCTTAAACTCAGCCACTAGATCTCGACATTTGGCCTGGGAAATTTGGAACTTACGTCGTGTGTACATGTCCTGGTTGTAAGCTTCTTCGGCTTGTCTTTTCCACTCCGACGAAGGATGGAATTCTGTCGCATGTCGGCGTGAGTGTCTGGACGGATCGTCAGATTGTGAGGACGATCTATAGGCCATGCTATGATACAAATTGATGCAAACAGGATTTTGCGCGGCGATAAAAAAAATTATTTGAACGGTGGATTTTTGGTGGAAGAATAATTGGATGGGTTGAGAGAAGAAACTCGTCGGGAACACGAGGGATTTGGGGAGGAAGAACGTGAAGACCACGTGGGAGAAGGAGAAGGGAGAGGAGATAGAGAATAAATCTCAATTTTATAAAATACTGAACTGTCTACATAAGTAGTCTATCATCCCTTTATATAGGAGGGATGAGATTACAAAAATAGAAATTCAACTAATTATCCTAAATAGACTCTAACTGACTAGGTGACTAATTTGAAATTCAAATCTCTGCTAATTGAGATCACAGGCAATCCCGTTTATTTAATTAAAAACACGACGACTCAAATAAACGTAAATGAAATTAACGGATAAAATTAAATAAATATGCGACCCTATATTTCTGTTCCACGCTGCATCACCCTCCATATATGGTCCATGCACATGGCCCAAATCCTATCCTCGTAAGGACTCTACACAGAGTACAACTCATTTTTTATTGGGAATATGGGCTCTCTTTAGGATTCCTACTCCTAGCATTTCTCCCAACCCTTCAAATTTACCCTTTGAGCATCACTGATCTCCTTCTCGTCTTGAGTCTACACTGGTCTATCCTTGTCATCTACAAGCTCCTCTTGTAAGTTGTCACTGCCATAGGTAACACACTCATCGTTGGGTGCCCTCGATGGGCCTCATCATGGGCATACGTGTACAATTCCATGTTGCAATTTCTAACACAACACAACACATCTATCATTTCCTAGAGGGTGTTATCAACCTCTGGCAAAGAGAATCACACTTGCTTCTCCTTATAGCACGTTCTTGTAACAAAGATGCTGACAACCCATTACTCTCTTCTCAAACAACCTATCCTAATAAATTGGAGCTCAATTACCTGTCACGACCTTTTTTGAAAGAAAAAAGACATCCACCATATAAGTTTGTGCCAAAAATTTCACCATTTATCACCTCAAAAAATTACAAGCCTAAACTAGGCAAAAGGAAAGCAAGAAATTACAAGTTCCAACTCTCAACAAGCGCCTTAGCATGTGTCACTACATTTTCAACATACACACACTCCTAACAAAACATCACGCCATTTCCGACAATCCACATCGCCCAGATCCTCGCTAAATATTCAGACCTCTCCTTCTCTGTGCCATTCCATCCTCATCGCCTAGATCGTCGTCTGACAAATTCCCAGAAGCCCAACACACAATCAACATGCGTCACATGATTTCCAAACAGAGTACAGACCTCCACAGAGCATTTATACCTTAAGAACATATGGTCTGCAACCAGATCAGCACTTGGAACGAAGCGTGCAAAACGATCCCCAGTTAAGAGTTTGCCCCTCCTAAAGATCCACATGGATACTTTCACTCGATTTGAAACATTCCATTTCCATATTCCCATGCAGTCCGCCTCACATCCTCCATGATCAAAGATCATAGGGCCCTTCAATGCTTTGTAGGCCCTCCCAACCAAGAAAAAGCCATCATGTCGGCTCCAACAATCCCACCCATGAGTGGGTCAACCACGTTCTCAAGATCCTCAAGCAATGTCAACAACTCCCCTAGTCACTGATCTGAGAGCTCAGGCATAAAATATGGGTAAAAAGTGTGATCGTCCCAAATCTCGACTACCGAAGCATCCTAATTAATAGCCAAGATCGTCAGCCATAGGAAAGGCACTCTCAAGGCCCTGCCCACACACCAATCATCAATCTAGAACTTGAAACCATTACCGACCCCAACTATAGGTATCAAGAAAGGAAGAATCTCTTGCACCACACCACAAATGCCTCTCTAAAAGTAAGAAGGCACTGGTCCAAGCTCCCTTGAGTTGGGGAAGGAACAACCAGTTCCATAGATCTTAAGAATAATATCGCAAACTCGAATGGCATAATAAACCTAGACGCGCGCAATCCACTTGCTGAGTAGAGCCTTGTTCATCTCTTTCAAGTTACGTACACCGAGGCCCCCATCATGCTTTAAGCACGTGACTGTCTTCCAGTCCACGAAAGAGAAACCATTTGTAAGCCTGGAGGAGGACCAGAAAAACCTCCTCATGATTTCCTTAAGTCTCCTCACAACGACAGGGAATAGCCTTGAAGAAAGAAAAAATATAGGAATCGCGGACAACGCTAACCACGGCAACACCAATCTGCCACCTTTATATAAATAGACTGATTTCCAACATGCTAGTCCAAGTTCCATCTTCTCAATCACCATAAGCCGATTGTTTGTATTCTTCTTCCATGCCACTAGAGGAACACCGAGGTAACGCAACACTAAATTGCCCCTCGGAGAGCGCAACCAAGCAACGCATCTGACAATCACGACCTTTACCTCAAGCAAGCACATTTTATTTGGCATCTTTGTTCCTTGCATCATTATGCATGCTTTTGATCTCCTGCCAATCATTAGTAGCAGAATCCTTCGACAACTCTAGACGATTTTCTCCAAGTGATCATTGTCGTTAGTATTTTTTCATGGCTTCTAAGGCATAAGAACCCTTTGTGTTATGTCATCTCGACGACGTCAAACCTTAATCTAATACCAATTTCATGGAATTGAAAGAACTCAATGCATAATCAACCAACCACCACAGGTACACGTGAAGAGGGAGAGACACGATATAAGGGTTGTCAGTCACTCTTGACGATTACTGGAGAAAAAATCACTAAGAAGAAGAACAAGTACAACTCTCGCAGTTCCCTCGCTCACTCTCTTTGCTCTCACCTTCTCTCTCGTTGTTCTCTTGTTGTGGAGGTCATTTACCCCTCTATACATAGCCCAAGTACAAGATCCAAAGTTCTATCCCGATAAAGACTATATAACCTTAGATGCAGGCATTGTTGATCTTCAGAAACAAAGTAGGGCCACGATTCACATGAAGGACTACAAATCTTGCAGGTGGAGGCATACTCCACTTATCATGTAGAAGGCCTATAATAGAGGCCTTAAATATCGATTTCGATTACCATATATGCGATCGACCAAAATGAAATTTCAGCCAAAATTCGATCGAAATTTCGACCATTTCGGTCATCAGCCTTTTATTGGCAACTACGACAGCTCAAATACCAGTGTTCACGAAAGGGGCCCGTGCGGCCGCATATGCGTATGCGGTGCCCTCAGCGTACCGCTTTCATGAAGCCCCCCATTATGCACCCTGTGCGCTTATGAGGGCCGCTTATGCGGGTTGTGCGGCCGCATATACGGTCTGTGCGGCCGCATATACATTTTTTTTATTTTTTAATTTGTACCACATTTTTATTGTGTTTTGTGCCACGTTTTCCTTGGTTTGCATGTATGCCAACCAAGCATTCCATGACCATTTAAATCCATCGTCAAAGTAGTTGTACTGCGAGATTGGAGTCAACACGCAAGGAAGAAAAAGAATAATGTACTAATGATTTAGCAAACTAATTTAGTCAACTAATAGTTATTATGAATGCAGTATATTATATGTAAGTTTGGTACTTTTGATGGAGGATCAATTATAAATATAACGACAGAGATAAATGATATTATATTCAACAATAGAGGCATTTTATGTGCTAACTTTTCTATTTTGATTGTTGTCATTTATTTTGTGCTAACCGTTCTATTGAAGTATTGATATTTGATTGATAGAGATTGTTTTGAACTCTATATGAAAGTTTTTTTTCTTAGATCTTCTGCTGGACCATAATTATACATAAATTTAGTTTTATTGTAGTCACTTCTGTATATATTTAATTATTTTTAAATAAAAAATTAGGAAACCGCGTAGAACCGCATATGCCCCGCATACTGCTTAAGCGCTATTCAGTGACCTGTCCGAACGCATACACATACCGTTTTCCTGAACCTTGTCAAATACCGACCATTTTGGTCGAATTTCGATCATTTGTCAAAACTGAAATTCAAACAAAATTAGACCGAATTTCAACAAAATTTCGTGCCATAACAACATAGGGACTGGGACACTACTATCGACATATATTATGTACGCAATGTAGGAACCCTATTATTTCACTTTTAAAGTTCAAAATAAGGTTTAAAATATTGATATCGATATCATATTGATCGGAGCCCGAAAAGGGATATATCAACGATATCAACGGAAATCTCAAAAATGGTGCAAAAAAGTATTTTTCACAAATTAAGATCATCCTAGTTCTTAAAATAATAAATAACATGCAAATACATGCTTATATGCAATACACATTATATCTCATATATCATTGCTATTAATGTTGATTCTAGACTGTTGACTGCTAACTACTAAGATATATTAGAAAGGAAACGATGAAATTCAACAATAATAACTTAATAGCATCAAGGATATGTATTTTGCACATTAACTTTGTGTTACATCACATATTATATATAAACAAAATGCCAAGCTATATCGAATATCATACGGACAAACTAATGAGCGTAATAACATATATCTATGCATACTTTCCTTGATCAATCTAAAGTTGTTCATCTCCATCGCCCAAGGTGGGCAAAGCCCCCCCTTCGAAATAGAGAGCTCCCCCCGCGGGGGTTTGGGGGAGGGGTGGACAACACCCCATCCCAGAAAAATAAATAAATAAATAATAATGTGTTTTCAATACCGAGTGCAAATACAAAAGCAAAATAATATTTTTTTAAAAAATGGGTGATATTGAGCAATATCAACCCAATATCGATGGTATCGATCGATATCGATCAATACTTGGGAAATGTTGTATAGGAACCTTCAATTTTTGATTGATACACAGATATCTAGCGAGATATTGGCGATATATCGATATCCTGAAATCGATATATGAGCTAATATCAAAACCTCCTATCTATCGAAACCATATTTAGTACCGCGATTCAAAGCGTATGCCAATATATGTGGATTGTAGGGTTCCTGCATTGAGAATGCAAAACAAAGGAAACTAATGGTAACTAGTTCCTTTGATGTAGGTGATACATGAGTTGGTCCGCATGATCTTTATAAAGTGCATGCATCAAAATGATATATGCACAACTATCAAAATCCCTATTTCTTCTTTTTTCCCTTGGACTCATTTTAAAATATTTTGCGTGAATATGAATGATGACCTTTAACATATGATTCATGCGAGAATAAGGCCGAATTATCAATTTTGAAGATAGGGAGAGGAGTCTTGTATGCTGAAAGACTTTGGGATATCATTTCTTGATAGCTTCCAAGTTAAACAGATGATTGATTGGAAAACTTTTCCCTCAGATTGAAGAATGAAAGCAGTGGAATAATGAAGCAGCTATTTTGAAGACACACACATGTATTGAAGATGAGGCTTTGTATGGACTAAGTCCTTAGCTGTTTCTATGTGGAAGTGCACACATCTCTATTGATGCAATGCATGCACACAAAGATAAGTTGCCTTATTATTTCTAAACATTTTTTCATTATGTTTCGTTTTGTAATTCATTATTCTAAAAAGAAATGAACGGATTGATTATTCAGTGGGCTATAAGGACTCGTTTGTTACGTTGGAATAGAGGGAAGAATGGAATTACCATTCCCCTATCGATCCCATTCTTGTTTTTATTATATCGTATTAAGGTAGGAATAACGATAACAACGGACATCAGATTCCTCCATACAATAGCCATTCGCAGGTATCCCAGGAATTGAAATTTCATTCCTTGCAAATGCTAAGGAATGTATTGTTCTTTAATATTCTTCAATTCATATGTCATTCTTACAAATATATGCAGATATGAATGCAAATGACCGAATAAGTTACAAATATATGCATATATGGATACCGACATGGATATGGAATTTCTTTTTTTGCGGATACATATACCATTCACAATTTTTAGATACAGATACATATAAAAAAGTACTCAGCCTTATCCCACTATAAGTAGGGTCGGCTACATGAATTCTTGCTCAAATCCATGTTGAAAGATTCAACTATTTTTACGCTGGTTGTCGACTACCTAACGCAACCACTGCAAGAATGGGATTTGAACCGGGGCTTTTGTGTGGTAGACACATTGTACTACCACTAGACCATTAAGTGGGTTAGATACAGATACATATATGATTGCAAAATATTCTAGTGGATATAGATACTGATATATTAAACATATCTATTATATGAAAAAATTAGATATGGGTAGTTTTGTAGATATGGATACGGACATTGATATGGATTTTTATTTTTATTTTTTACGAATATGGATATGGACATGGATATGGGTTTTTATTGTTTTGTTGATAAGGATATGGATACGAATACCATTTTCAATTTGTTTGTAAGATATAGATATAGATTATATTCTAGCAGATACGGTGGACAAAGATATGTATTTTTATTTTTATTTTTTTGCGGGTACGTATGAATATGGATATGGGACATGGATATGGGTTTTTATTTTTACGGATATGGATACGGATTCGGAATGATGGCTTGTGAACCATAGACACGTGCAAAAAATGCCAATAGCAGAAATGAAAATGTTAAGGTGGATGTGTGGGCACACACGTAAAGATCAGATTCAGAATGATGCAATCAGAAGGAAAGTTGGTGTAGCTCTGATCGAGGATAAGATACGAGAAAACCTCTTAAGGTGATTTGGCCATTTGCAAAGGAGGTCAGCTGATGCAACGATTAGGAGATGCAAATTTTGGAATGTTGATCCGGCTAAGAGAGGGCGAGGACGACCCAAGAAGTGTTGGAATGAGACTACACGAAGTGATCTTAGTTTTTGGATATAAGCCCGAGATTGGCCCAAGATAGGTCTGAATGGAGGCAAAAAATCCATGTAGCCGACCCTACTTAATTGTGGAAAAAGGCTTTGTTGTTGTTGTATATGGATACATATAACATTTTCAGTTTTTTAAGATGTGGATACATATTATATTCTAGCAGATACGTATATAAACATGGATACGTGCTTTTATTTTTTTATGGATACGGATATGGATGCCATTTTCATTTTTAAAGAATATTGATAGAAATATGTTTACAAAGTATTCTAGCGGATATAGATACAAATATATCAATTATATGAAAAAATATATCAAAATAGTCTCCATTTCAATTCAACTATTGATTCCTTATATGAAATATATCAATTATATGAAAAAATAAATAGGATACATATTTTGTTTTCCACTTAATATATATTAAAAGGAATATTAGTTTATATCTATTCTTTTCTCCTTCCAAACATAGGAAAAGTAATGTATCTCATATTAAATATTTTAATTCTAATACGAAAATGGAATAACTTATTACTTTCCATTCCATTCTTGTCTTGACTCTATTCCATTGTAATTCCTTTCCAACCAAACAAACCAGGCCTAAGACTCTCTTATAGAGAGGAGAAACCCTGGCACACAAATTAGATAAGATAGACATAAGAAATAGGAAAAATACAAAATAACTCTCAATACTCCCCCTCAAGATGGAGCATAGATGTCAATCATACTTAGCTTGGAACAACACCTCTGGAACAATCCTCTAGGTAGGACTTTGGTGAAAACATCTACCGTATGTTCCCCTGAACCGACGTGAGAAGTAGAAATAAAGCCCATATGTAACATGTCTCATGTATAATGGCAATCTACCTCAATGTGTTTGATCCTCTCATGGAAAGTCGGACTGTTGGAAATGAAAAGAGCAACCTATGAAGACTGCAAAATCGGAGGTAGATTTCCTATCTTTAGGGCATCTTGCAAAGTCAACATATGCACAAGCTATGATGACAGGAGATGTCCCTCGGCTAAATAGCAATCCTATACTTGGAGAATACTTCAGATATCTTAGGATCACGTAAACTGCGTCCATGTGAGCATGTGTGGTTGCTTTATAAACTGACTGACTTTGCTTATTATAAAGGAAATATCTGATCTGGTAGTGGTCATGTAGAGGAGCTTCCTAACAAGCTCTTTTTATCTCCTCTTATCCACCTAATCTATATCATCATACAGCTTCAAGTTTGGGATCCATTGGAGTAGTGGCTTTATAGCCTCCATCCATGTCTCTAGAAGATCATTAACATACTTCTTTTGTGTCCTCACAAAATCTCTCTGGTTCCTGGCAAATTCAAGCCCAAAGAAATATTGTAGTTTGCTAAGGTCCTTGGTGACAAACTGTTGCCTTAGGAGCTCCTTAGCCTCGCTGATGCCATGTAAGTCATCTCCTCTAATAATGATGTCATCAACATAAATCGGAATGATAACAATACCCCCTATGCCCTGTATAAAAAGAATAATTGATCCGCAATCGATCTCGTGAAGCCATGTTGCTCTATCAAGTTTGAGAGCTTCTGGAACCATGGTTTGGGACTTTGCTTAAGGCCATAAAAAGTCTTATGAAGTCTGCATATCTTCTGACACTCTCCCTCAGCACCAACCCATGCGGTTGCTGCATATAGACTTCCTCCTGCATGCCACCATACTGAAAAAGCATTCTTGATATTTAGTTGAGAAAGTGACCAGTTTTTGTATGGGTAGAATGACGAGCCATTAGGAAAACGTATCCTAATAGTCCATCCCATATGTCTGGCCCAACCCACGTGCGACAAGACTAACTTTATCGCGATTAACACTGCCATCTGCTCGCTGCTTCACTGTAAAGACCCATTTACAGCCAATCATAGATGCCCATGGTGGGGCAGTAACTAAGCTTCATGTCTACGAGACTAGAGCAACCATTTCCTCTTCGAGCACCTAATATGTGTGGGATCACAATCACAGACAGTCACACCACAAACTTCTTGAAATCATCCGAAAGACGCCTAAGTAAAACATGAGCCGCAAGAGGGTATGTAGCACAAGTACGCATCCTCTTTAAAAGAGCAATGGGCTGATAAAGATCCTCTGAACTATCCATGTCATGTACAATACTCTCCTAAGGTGTCACATGCTCAACCTCTAAAGTATCATCTTGTACATACAAATCAACAGTGCCATCGGTAGAAACCAAATGCTCATAATTTACTCGAGGTGCGCTCGATGATGGGGAAGGCACGTGAGCAGGAGGTACAGTAGTTGGCTTGCAGATGTAGTGACGAGACAAAGTCTGAGCCACGGGAGGATGAGAAGGTGTAGTAGGAGGTGGAGGCGAAGGAGGAGGTGGAATGTAAACCTCCTCACCAAACTCAAATGATGTCATCATATCACATGTAGGAGAAAAATAGATAATATACTCAAAGAAGGTGACCATAACACTAACATAGTACTTTTGTGTTATAGGATAAAAGTGTCAATACCCTTTCTGAGCTTTGGAGAGCCAACAAAGACGTACTTGACAACTCTGGGTGAGAGCTTGTCACGAGCAAGAGTCAGGTGATGAACAAAAGGTACATAGCCAAAGACACGAGGTATTAAAGAAAAATCCTTATTGGGAAATATGATCGAAAAATGAATATTTTCTCTTAACACAAAGGATAGCATACAAATGACCATGTAACAATTAGTAAGGACGACATCACTACAAAAAACGTGGGGAGCATGACCCTACATAAGAAGAGTCATAGTAACGACAAGAAAGTGATAGTGTATGCACTCAGCAATACAGTTGTGCTGTGAAGGATAAACACAGAATGTCTGATGTATGATGCTAAGGGACCTCAAGAACTGAGACAGTTGAATGGTACAAACTCCAAGGTATTGTCCGAGCGAACATACTTAACCATAGTAGAAAAAATGTTCCTTATTTCGACAATGAAAGTTTGAATACAAAACCAACCTCGGATTTGTTTTTCAAAAGAAAACCCAAGAAAGTCTAGAATAATCATGGACTACTACTTGTGCCTTGATTATCAGGGACACGATTGGAACCCAAATATCAAAATGTACTAACTCAAATAAAGAACTATTGTTATGGCTCTGGCGACTAGGAAAATTGGTACGATGATGCTTCCCATGGTGGCAAGTCTCGCAACGGAAAGTAGACTGAGAAGGAATCTGCAGAAGACACTACACAACCTATGCAAAGGAAGATAATCAAACCGAAGATGCCACATGTACAGAGAAATCGATATAGTGGGAATAAGAGATCTACCCATGGCCTCAAATTTCAGCGAAATTCGGTCGAATTTCTGTCGAATATCGATATCCAGTCGAAATCGAAATTTGACCGAAATGACCGAAACGACCGAAATATGGGGGTCCTAGTACAAAAAATGACCGAAATTTCGGTCGAAATTCCACCGAAATTCCATCGAAATTCTGTTTTGGTCGATACCGAAATGGTGACCGAAACCGACATTTAGGGCCTTGGATCTACCTGCATAAGGAGATCGAATCAATCTGTAGAGACCCATTGCCCATGACCACATCCAATCACCTTGTCTGTGAGTATATCCTGAAATAATATGACAAGAGCGGTCAAATATGGCACGACAGTGCAAATCCTTTGTAATCTGAATAATAGATAACAAGTTCATAAAAAAGTCAGGTGCATGAAGCACATTCTATAGACGCATAAAAGGTATCAAACAAATCTCATCCTATCCTGTAATAAGGGAACGTGTCCCATATGCAACAACTATAGATCTCCGGAAGTACTGATATGTAGAAAGTGAACTGTGATATGTTTCTGTAGAGATGAAGAGATGCTCTGGAGTCTATAATCCATTGTGAAATGCCTGCCTTGTGGCAACTAGTAAGTAGATAAGCTATACATGAGGTACTGACAATAGCAAATGATGCAACGTTAGAAGGGCCCGAAGGAGTACTTGTAGGGTCTGGAGAAGGAATCATGATCTCCTTCAGATGAGAGACAAGGTTGTTGAACTTCTGATAAGCAAAAGTGACAGCAAGCTCAACCTGCTCTACAACACGGGTAGACATGGGGTGATCATGCTTCCGATAACATGTGTCCTCAGAGTAGCAAAAACAGTGGCAGTGGGTACATTGTTGGTACCTCCTCCGCTACGGACACCACGACCTCTGAATTGTGTTGAACTTCCTCTGCCACGAGATGTGACCATCACAAAAGAGGTTTGAGTAGTGGTTGTAGAAGACACCATGATCCTATGCAGTTGGCTGCAGGCCTCCTCCATGGGGGGTATAGAAGTTCCAGTGAGAAGCTGGGTGTGAGCAACATCGTTCTGTGAATCAAGTGTTGCTACAAAGATTCCAACTATTGTGGCGTTCATGTACATCTTATGCTACTCAGTGGAAGCATTCAAAGGCACAAAACTATGAAGCTTCTCAAACATGCCCCCAACCAGGAGTAGAAGGCACAAAGAGGGCATCCATCTTGCTAGTTGTGAATATATTGTACTGAAGTTGCAGGATCTCCATTTCATTCATCGCCTAAGAATATGTAGCAGTGAGGATGTCCCATATTACCTTAGCAATGGACTGATGAAGAATGTCGTTGACTATCTCAACGTTAAGCGTATCGGATAGCCAAACACGTGTGTACGCGTCATGGCACAGCTCTCCGTACACCTGGCATATTGAAGCTGCATGGGTAAAGGTACAACTATATGTAGATCTTCTAGCACAACTCTAACCCACATCATCTCCGTGCTCGCTTGCGCCATGGCCTTATATTCAGATTCAGCGCTGGACCTTGCCACAACAGTTTGTTTCTTGCTTTTCCAAGAAACCAAGGAGCTCCCAACAAAAACGGTGAATCCTGAAGTAGACTTTCGATCCTTAGGACACCCTGCATAATCTGCGTCTGCACACGTGACGGTGCGAGAAATCTACCCTTTCTATGTCGTATGATTGACTAGTGCGTTGCAGTCGGATAGATCTGCGTCGATCAAAAATAACCGCACGACTCGATTAAATCGTCGAATGAATGTAATATGCGGTTTTATGTTTATTTAGCCTGGGCAAGCCCAGGGTCGACTCAAGGAGGCAAAGGAACAACTCGGGATCAATTTAGATGGATTAGATCGTGGTTTTCCAAGTGATATTTTTTTGATATTTTTTTATGCAATAAAATGGCAAATGCAATGATGAATTGGATTAAGTTATTAAGAACATAACCGACTTAGCCAAATTAATCTTTGATGTCAAATTGATTCAAATCGACCAAGTTATAATTTTTCTAAGAACCTAATCCAATAATGAATGCAAATGTATTTTTTTATAATTTTTGGCTTTAAAATGCGCAAATGAAAAATGCAATCTTTTTTTAGGGTTTTTATGCAATTTTTCGAGCAAATGATATGCAAAAATCATGAAAAATTTACTGGAAGTTAAACATGGTGAAATAAAGTTACACTAATATTTTTAGAATTTTCTGACACTTTTTGATTTTTTTATGAATTTTTTAATGAAAACAGAGTGACTGTGAGTATTTAATTCCTAATTAATCCACGAAATAAAATTATCCAAATATCTATTTATCTCAAATAGATATTTTCCTAAGGAATCTAGGAGCTTTGAAATTTCTCAAAAATATTATCCGTGGAATTAACTAAAAATCAATTACAAAAATCACTAAGGAATTTATTTTATGCAAAGACAATTCCTAATTGGACGAAATTTGGACAATAATTAAAGAACACTTAAAAGCATCATTTGTAATTTTTTCGCAATTTTTGGAGCAATAAATATGGTTGTGCAAATTTCAGAGTGTAATTGGGCAAAATATCTTTGATTTTCAGTCTCTGATTTTTAATAAAATATCTAATGTTCACAAAAAATGCAATTAAATAGCCAGGAGATTAAGAATTTATTTCTCTGCAACATGCTATTTTTCATTAAAATAAATGATGCAAAATGACAGTCCAAATAACCACGCAAAGTCAGGGGTATCTTTGCAATTACTGAAACAAAATAATGAACAAACTACTGTGCACAGGGGCACTTCTGAAATTTCGAATACTTTACGGCTAAAATATGCAAATGTTCCAAAAAATAAATAAATTGAAAGTAGACCTTTCCTTCGATCCCACGCTAGGGCACAAAGGGACACAAGGCGGCGGCGGCCAAGGGGCGAGGTGGCTTGCGGCGGCAGGTCGCGCGCGGGCGGTGCAGATGGAGGAAGGCGGCGCTGGCGGAGTCGACTGGAGGCGCGGGGCTGCGCGCGTGGTGCGCGGGCTACGCGGCGCCTGGGGAGGCGCGTAAAGGGCGGCGGGACCGAGCACGGCTGGGCTCGCGGTGGCGCGCGGGCTGGGGCCGCGGCGAGGGATGTGAAGGCGGGCACGGCACGGGCCGCAGAGGGCGACGTCCTGGGAGTGCACGCGGAGGGGACACGCGTGCGGAGGAGGAGGCGTGGGGGCCTCGCGTCGACGGCGAGGAGGCGCTGGCGTAAGGGAGTGGCGCCTGGGGACGAGGTGGCGCGGAGGGAAGGTGGACGGCGAGCTCGTTGTTAGGGGAGTGGCGCGCGGGCTGAGGATCTCGGCGGTGGCGCTGGGTGCGTGGCGGGTACGGCGGTGTGGGGCTGCGTGCGTGGCCGCGCAGGAAGGAGCGCGTATGGAGGAGCGCGTCCGCGCGCAGGTGACCTGGAGGCGGGAGCCCAGGGGGTGGCGCAGCTGATGGTAGCCCGCTCGGCTGCGACGGCGCTGCGCGACGTGCAGCTAGGCGGCGACGGGCGCGGAGGACGACGGTCGGGGCGGGGGCAGCTGCTGCCGGGCTGTGGACGGCAGGCTGGGACTGCTTCTCCTGTTATTTTTTTTTGTTTTTTTTTGTTTTCTTTTGTAAACAGGGGAAAATGTGAAGAGGTGAATTGTGATGGTGAAAATAATATGATGATGAAGATGGAATGGTGATGTGATGGTGATTGTGGTGGTGATGATTGTTGTAATAATGGTTTGTGGATGAAATAAGAGAAAAAAAAATCGTTAGATAAAAAATGAAGTGACAAGATTAAGATAGAGTATACTTACCTGCGGTTCGCCGGATTGTGGAGCCACGGAATGCGGCTTCCGTCGTGGCCTCGAGGAGATGGCGGTTGCTCCGAAGCTTGGTAGCCTCACGAGTGGGGCTACTACGGCGAGAGATCGCCGGATCGCACCTGAGAATAATCTCGAGGAGGTTGTTGCTCAACCGTGATAAAGCTGCAGCTGTCACCTGAAACTTCAAGGGGGCTCGCTCCTCTCTTATCGAAAGAACGGTGGATGAAAAACAATGGAGGAGAAGATGGGAATATAAAGAGGATGAGGGAGTTGGAAAAGAGATGGAGAGAGTGGAGAGAATGGTGGAAGAAGTGGGGAAGATGGTGGCTTGGAGTAGGGAGTAAGAAAAGAAGTGGTAAAAGAGAGATAAATTATAATATAATAATAATATAATATAAATAAAATAAGTAGGCTACTAAAAATAACAATAATTAAAATAATAATAAATAAAATAATAAAATCTGAAAATAAAAAAATAAATCCGAAAATAATAAAATAATGGGGTGACATGTGGCGGCTCCAGGAGCTGCCACATGTCGCTCCTAAAAAAATTAAAAATTAAATATAAACAAAAATCAAAAAGAAATAATAAAAGGGATTAAATCAAAAAATGGTCAACACGAAAGTTGCTCGTCTCGACGAGATCTACAACTTTCGTGAAGGGCCGAAAATCAAAGGAGATCATCTGTACAAAAATGTATTTTTGGGTGGTACCTTATAGATATAAAATACCGCATTTTATCTTTTGTAATTTTTTTGTCATTTTTCAATAAGAGAAAAATCAAAGTAAAAATAGGGAAAATATGAGGAGAATATTTACAACTTAATCTAATTTTTTTTGGATTTTTAATAATTAAGAAAATAAAAAAATAAAATACAGGGGTAAAACGGTCATTATGTACAATGTACAAAAGGGGCCCAAAACCCAAGTTTTGCATACGAGCTCCAATTTAAATAAAATTGGTCTTGTTTCGAAGGTCTCTGAATGTATATTACTTTAAAAGTGAGTAGACCTAATTCGGAGGCTGTATGAGAGAGATATGTGCATTTTAAGGTCTAAGATCTCAAACTTGTATTCGGGTTTTATTGGTCAATTTTATAGGTTAGTATTTTTTTTGATATTTTTCATTGATTAGTGTTAGTAATATATACACTATAGAGTTGGTTTTATTAGCTTTGGAGTTAGTATAAAATATATACAAATAAGGTATTTTATCTAATATACAGGTGGATATTTACAAGTGAAATTGGCTTCTTATTTAATGCAAATATGAATGCTAAAATGCAGATATTATGCTTGCATGCATGAATGCTATTTATGCAATATAAGTGGAAATATGCAGCTATTTATTCGGGAACAAAGCTCTATTTTCAACTTTTAGAGTGATGAATCACAGATTCATCAACACGCTGAAATAGACAAATCTGTACTCTTTCGAAATAGCAACCCTAAGCCTGGAGAAGACTTTAGATACCTCAGTATCATGTATATGGCATCCATATGAACTTGTCTTGGTTGCTCCATAAATTGACTCACCCAGCTAGCTTACTGCAAAAGCAATATCGGGTCGAGTTATGGTGATATAAAGGAGCTTATCCACCATCTCTCTATATCTTCTCTTGTCCACTTCTTCAGTAACATTGTCATACAGTTTCATGCTCGGATCCATAGGAGTACTTAATGGTCTACATCCAGCCATGCATGTTTCAATCAGAAAATCTGTAATGTATTTCCTTTGGGTCATCATTAGACCTTGTGCATTCCTAGTAAATTCCAACCCCAGAAAGTATCTTAGGGTACCAAGATCCTTCGTGACAAACTGACGACCCAAGAATGCTTTTGCCCTCTCTACTCCCTGAACGTCATCTCCTGTAACCAGAATATCATCAACATAGACCATGATGACAACCGTACCTGTAGAAGTCTTCTGAATGAACGAGTGATCCGCATTTGATCTTTTGAATCCATGTCGTTCAATTAGGCGGGAAAGCTTCTGTAACCATGCTCTTGGACTTTGTTTAAGGCCATAAATCGTCTTGTGAAGTATACACACCATATGGCTCTCCCCCTCAACAGTGAACCCTGGTGGCTGTTGCATGTAGACTTCCTCCTGCAGATCTCCATACAAGAAGGCATTCTTGACATCAAGTTGAGATATAGACCAGTCACGTACCACGACAACCGATATAAGAATGCGAAGAGTAGAGTGACGAGCCACTGGAGAAAATGTATCCATATAGTCCACGTCATAGGTCTGTGTGAAACCTCTCGCAACAAGTCGTGCTTTGTACCGATCGAGACTGCCATCTGCATGGTATTTAACTATGAAAACCCACTTGCAGCTAATAATGGATGCGTCAGATGGAGCATTAACCAAGCTCCATGTACCACAAGACTGTAAAGCACGCATCTCTTCTTCCAATCAATCTTCATAGCTTCTTGATAGGTCCGTAGTATATCCACGGAAGACAAAGTCGCAGCAAACCTCTGAAAGTCACCTGTAAGGCAGTGAAAGGACACCTGGGAAGCAAAAAGATAGGACACGCAAGTCCGTTTCTGCTTCCGAATAGCAATGGGAACATCAAGATCATCATCCGTTGTACTGGATGGTGCAGCCTCCTCCTGCAATGAAGAATCCTGCACATGTACAATATCTAACCCATCATTAGTAATGCCATCTGAACATACCTGAGGCGTGATGGATGCCTGACGTGTAGTCTGAGCAGGACCTGACCGACGTGTATAGAATTTAGGTAAAGATGGGACAGGTGGTTGTGGAGGTGGTGGTGGTGGTGGTAACATAGCAACAGGAGCAGGATTGGACTCAGGCGGACTCAGACTAGGAGGAGGAGGAACATAGACATCATCATCGGAAGTAGACGAGACCAACCTGTCACCGGCAGGGGAGAAGTACATAACTGACTCGAAAATGTAACTCCAGCACTGACAAAATATTTCTTGTTTATGGGGTCATAGCAACGATACCCCTTATGAGTCCGAGAGTAACCTACAAAGATACACTTGACAGCTTTAGGAGAGAGTTTGTCAAGTCCAGGAGATAGGTGATGAACAAATTCCACAAGACCAAAGACACGAGGAGTAAGTGAGAATAATTCCTTATCAGGGAAAATAACGGAAAGTGGAATTTTCTAATCAAGAACAGATGATGGCATGCGATTAACAAGGTAGCAGGTTGTAAAGACAGCATCCCTCCAGAAAGTGATAGGCGCACAACTCTGGATAAGTAGGGTTTGAGTGATGTCAAGAAGGTGATGATGCTTTCTCTCTGCCACTCCATTCTATTGAAAAGTGTAAGCACAAGTGGTTTA
The DNA here is from genome assembly GCA_037367405.1 of Ottelia alismoides. Taxonomy (NCBI): domain Eukaryota; kingdom Viridiplantae; phylum Streptophyta; class Magnoliopsida; order Alismatales; family Hydrocharitaceae; genus Ottelia; species Ottelia alismoides. Next base: position 170,597 of record JAZKJV010005231.1, read on the forward strand.
GTGGATAATACCCTTAGACGAAAGAAACTGAGAGAGAATGGGTGCAGAATTCCAATGCATTATCTATACGAACATATTTGACAGTAGAAGAGAAGACATTCTGCACTTCATTAATCAGATTTTTAATAACACCCCCTGCTTCAGATTTATTCTTTAAAAGAAAGACCCAAGATACACGAGAAAAATCATCAACCACGACTAGATAAAAGATGTGCCCCTGATGATCGGGTACACGACTCGGACCCCAAATATCAATATGAAACAACTCAAACGGGGAGCTACTGCTCCGACTCTGACGACTAGGAAAGCTAGACTGATGATGCTTTCCCAACTGACACGCTTCACAACGAAATGACGAACTCGGAGAGATCTGAGGCAAGAGATGTCGCATTTTCTGGAGCGGGAGATGCCAAAGCGAAGATGCCATGTGTACGGAGAGACTGATCCGGCTGAATGTGAAGAGACACCAGCATAAGAATTCCGGACCAGACGATAGAGACCATTCTGCTCAGAGCCACAACCAATCACCCTGCCCGTTAGTATGTCGTGAAAAATGAGAGAGGATGGGTCAAATATACCACGACAGTGTAAATCCTTCGTAATCTGACTAATAGATAACAAATTCATGGAGAACTCATGAGCATGTAGAACATTCTGTAGATGCATAGAAGGTGTTAAGGAGATCTGTCCAACGATGGGGGAATGAGTCCATCTGCTATCAACACTGAGCGGCCAGATGGGATGTCCCTGTATGACTCAAGTCTCTCTCTATCACGGCAGAGATGATGGGTGGCGTCGGAATCTATAATCCAATCTGAGAGATCATGACAAGATGTAAATGCAGTGGCACTACCTGAGGTACTGGAAGCGGCATACGGACTAGCAGAAGCTGTGGCAGCAACATCTGAAGATCCACCTGAATACCCCCTGGAGAATCAGTAGTCGATCGAGGCATAATGTCTCGTAGACGTGCCACAAGCTCTTCGAACCGGTTATCTGTAGTGGATGCTGACTGAGACGTGACATGCTCGGCTACATGCGCCGATGCTGGGAACCCATGCTTAGAATAGCATGTATCCTCTGAGTGGCATGTTCGATGACAGAATGAACACGGCTGGCGAAAGCGACCTCCTCGTCCACGAGGTCCACGTCGACGACCAAAAGACTGACCACCTCTCCCACGCGATACCGCCATCGCCGATGGAGGTGGTCCAGTGGAGTAGATGTGCTAGAAGAAACAGATATGTGACCGAGCCTCTGGTAAACGTCCTCCATAGGAGGAATAACTGCATCGGCAAGTATCTGAGAGCGGGCTGCCTCATACTCTAGATCAAGCGCAGCAAGTAGTACGCCCACCATGGTAGCATTCCGAAATGTCTTCTGTTGTTCTGGTGTCGCCGTGAGTGGTATGGTGCTATATAGTTTCTCGAACATCCCCCTCAGGGACGTGTACAAGGAGTGAAGCGACCGCCCATTCTGCTTCATCGTGAATATATCATGCTGGAGCTGCAACATCTTGGTCTCGTTCCGCACTTGGGAATATGTAGCGGCCAGAATATCCCACATTGCCTTGGCAGTGGGCTGATGGAGGACATCATTGGCAATCTCCATCGACGTGTGCCTGATAGTCAAACCTTGGCATAAAAATCATCGGCCTCCCAAGAGGCATAGATCCCAGTCTTCTCTGCCGGCTCATCCTCGGTAAGTATATGCCTCTTACCGTTTGACTTCATGAGACTCATGAACTGCATCGCCCAGAGCTCATAGTTCGTCCCATCCATCTTGACTATTAGCGTTAGACCTTTGAAGGCGCCTATGGAGGGCATATCGACTTTACTTTCTGACATTTAGTCGGAGATGAAAAACTAGGGTTTGTAGACAAGAGACGATGTCTACATCAACCGGAAAGGATTTGAGTGCATATGTAGACTTTATGCACTCAAGTCCATGTCACTATATCGGCCGACGAGTGTCGAAGCAGCTGGCAGGGACTCGTGCGATCGACGGGGCCGGAGAAGGGGATCCGGCGGTGGACTGGGAGATCCGGCAGTGGCTGGGGGTTTGCCCGGCAAGGCCTGAATGGACCTAGCGAGGCCCAGCGGGAGTTGACAGGGCCAGGAGGACTGGGGGTTGGCCCGACAAAGGGCTGCGGGCTGGGGGGTGGCCTGACGAAGGGCTGCGGAACCCCGCGAAGGGCTGGAGGGGCCCGGTCGGGGCCTGGTTGGGACTGGCGAGGCGCAGAGGTGGCCTGGCGGTGCCCGGTGGAGGACCGGTGAGGGCGGCGAAGGCGGGCCGAGAGAGGAGAGAGAGGATAGGGTTAGGGTTTTGGCTCTGATACCATGTTGTGGAAATGAGAGAGTTGTTATTCCATAGAACCCTAGGCTCTCTTATATAGAGAGACCCCATGGGTAAAATACATAAGAGTCCAGAACATAAGTAAAAAATAAGAAACGGTACATAATATCATAACATAAGTCTCTACAGTAATCAATAAAGCACGGGAAGGGCATGACTGGAAGAGTATAACAAATATGTCTACACGATCATATAAGGATATAAGGAACCAATTGTGTATGCAGACTCGGAGTACAACCGTTCCCATCAACTCCAGAGACTCTCTAAGGCTGAGGGGTGGGTGTAACGATCTGAAATCGCTCCGGTCGCACAAAAATCAAGACGTACGAGAACCTAGGGTACACGTGCATTGCCTTGGGTAAGCCTGTGAGGAAGGGGTGTCATCCAATGGGCCATTGGGCGATGTACCTGCTTCTGACGACGCCTAAGGTAAGACACACACATGCAACCGCGGAGCAGAGACCTGTTAGGACCACGCTAGGCCCTTACACATCAAAGGGGTGTAACTGGGCCCTCACAGCAGAGGAGAGGCCTCACGACGGTAGTAGGGAGTCCTCGCTAGCCCCTCACAGGTGCAAGGTGGGTGCCGCTAGGTCACGTGCTGGGGTAACGCACACGCGACAGTGGCAGCAGTGATGGTCACACGTGGGTGGAGGGCAAGCATAGGCAGAGGCTGAATGGTAGGGGTGGGGTTGGTGGGGCTGAGAACCTCAATTTAGGACCATCGCTCTAATACCAGGTGGAAAGAATTGAATGAATTGATTACTCGGAGAAGCCATAGAGCTCTCTTGTTTAGAAAAGAAAAACCCTAGAGGGCAAACTACATAAGATAGCCATAAAAATAGGAAAATATAAAATAACTCCCAACACTTATCTTCTTGAAGGGTCACACAAGGATTAAGGACGGTAATGAAGGTTAAGCTACTAGTGGTTTAAGCCTTTGAGAAGCTTGTTGTGGCTTATTTGAAAACTATGAAGATATTAAAGATTGTAGAAGCTGCAAAGAGATGGGTACAAATGATTAGATTTTGATGGGATGTTAATGCTTGAGACTAAGCGTGTGTTTGGTTTGGGAGGCATTGAGAATGCGACAATGGCATGTAGCTTGGAGTTGAGGCTGATCGTTGGCAGCGTGGAGAACTAGGGAACATGAATGAACAAACCCTAGCTACCATGTTGAATTAGGTTTTCAAAAATAATCCTAGAACTCTCGGATCTGAATAAATCTCGAACATGAACATAAGAACAAATCCAAGATCATAATAATGAATATTAAAAAATGAAAAACCTAGAGTCGAACCCTCTGTGATACCATGTAGAAAACGAGAATGCGGAATCGTATCAAATATAAAGAAATATAGACAGTCGAAGAACATCGAGATTTTACGTGGGTGGAACCCTACTCCATAAGGAGCAAGATGAAACCACGAGAGAAGGCCTCTCAAGGGTCGTATCGGTATGTTGAATTCTCTCTCAATTGTTACAATGGTTGTCTTCTTATATAGCCCTACCAGAATGACTGAGTTCCACCGATAGATGATGTGCGACTAAACCTGTGGATGTGGTATTGGATTCTAGAGTGATCCAATTACCCATTTATAGATGCATATCTAGCATGAAGAAAGAGGACCGATGCCTCCTCTCTCAGTGCCTCTAAGGGATTGTGCTCATGCACCCCCTCCAATGTGCCCCGCTCCATGTTCTCTCCCTTATGTATCTCAATCAAAGAATCCGACCGTGGCGGCCGTACCATTACTTCCACAGAAATCTAAAAGGTGTCACGACCCACCACCATGGGGCGCATGGTCTTCGAAAACACAAGCAGCGGGCCCGAGAGCTCCAATACGACATCATTGGTGTATGTCCTTGGCGTATAACCATCCAAGAAGATCTTCCGCACCAAACCAAGATCCAGTAGCGAACGTCTCAAAGAATCGATATTCTTGGAGAGTAGCGGTACACCCAAAACACGAGCAACAAAGCAGTTCTCATTCGGTTGGCCACCATTAGAGAAATGAAGCAACCTCCATTGCATTATGTCGGACGAGTTCAATCCTCCCACACGAGTAGTTTCAGACGAGTCCTTGGGGTTAGACCCCTCACACACAAATCTTTCCCCCGCAGGATAACCACATCCCGACTGAAGTCTTCCCCTAGCTGCCGGAGAACAATCGTCGATGTGATATTAAGGTCCGGCTGGGTAAACAGATACACAACCAATAGGATCCACCCCACCTAGCTTTCAGCATCATAGTTGGATTGAAGGGAGGTCCTTGATCGACATCGACAAAGGAGCATCCCCCAATCTTCCTCACCTCGGTAGCCTCACTCACTGTGGGCCTGGATTGCACCTCAACTGGCTTCGACTGCACATCAACCTGCTTCTTCCCAGCCGCAACTGCCATTCGGTGTCAACGCTTGGAGCATTAATCACAGTGATGGCCGTCTCAACCACAGAAAAAGCACCACGATAAGTTGTCACACGACATGATGTCCAGAAAGACCACATATGTAGCACCTCTCCTTCCTAGCACTCTCAATGATGCACGATTGTCTTCCAGCCGTCAATTCCCTCGTCCCCTCTATTGTCAGTGGCCCCTACTCTCTTCTGTGGACCCCTTCGAGTTCCAACTCAATATTCGCTCGAGACCCCATGATAGGGATGAGTTGCGGACGATGACCCAGTAATGCCTCCAAGCCGCCTCTAATTAGTAGCCATAACGCTCTATCCAAAGTCGCTAATCTCTCGCATCCCAATCGCCCTTCGAGTCACCCTCACCCTCCATGTTGCCCTAACATTGCCCTCCCACTAACCCACCTTTTCTAATGGTATTTATTTCTGTATTAAGCATGTTTTCATCATGTTGTAATGTGGAATGTTTGTACCTTTACCCTTCGTGATTTGAAAATATTCTGAATGTTTCATTTTTAGAACATTTGATTCTTAAATTTCCTTTTGTTTCAATAATTATTCTTTTTTTGTTGTTATAATTTAGTTATTCCTTATTCCACACTTATTTTAATTATCATTTTATCTCATAAAATTATAATTTAAAATTTTCTTATAAGGTGATAAAGGGGAAAGTTTTTGGCACTCACCTATATGGTGGATGTCCTTTTTTCAAAATTTTTAAAAGTATTATCATGGTGGATGGAATAATTATATCTATGTAAATATATATGCTTATTTTCCTTAAAAATATTTCTATATTTAAAATGCTAAAAAAATACATAACCAAATAAATCTAAATAGTCACATGAATACCACTTGTTCACTATTTACCGACCACCGACCCTACCAGTTGAATGTTGAATATTGATCTCTGCAACACTACATTGGATTAAAAAAGCGGTATGTGGTGTACTCTAAAAAGGGAATGCCTTGTTTAGACTCCCTAACAAGATGGGAGGTGCATTAAATTGGATCAAAAAGAAACATAGTATTCCTTACATACGAATGTGTTACATGTGGAGAAGATAGAATTGCATACTTCATATAGCCCCTAGGCTCTCTTATATAGGAGAAAAATCCTAAGAAAATTACATAAGCAGAAAAAAGAAGAAATAGAAATAAGAAATAAAACACCAAGAGATACAAAATGTTTCAACACTCCTCCTCAAGCTGGGGCATATATGTCTATCATGCTCAGCTTGGAACAACATCTCTGAAATGGACCTCGAGCAAGTGCTTTGGTGAATATTTATGCAATCTGATCTCCAGTAGTGACATGGGAGGTGGATATGAGCCCCTTCTGGATCATGTCTCTGGTATAGTGGTAATCGACCTGTATATGTTTGGTCCGTTCATGGAATGCATGATTATTGGCAATAAATAGAGCTGTTTGATTGTCGCGTAGAAGCTGCATGGGAAGAGGTACCTCAACTGCAAGATCAGTCAGAATTGATCTAACCTACATCATCTCGGTACTCCCTTGAGCCATGGCTCTGTACTCAAGACTCTGCAGTGGATCTAGTAACCACTGTCTGTTTCTTGCTCTTTCATGACACGAATAAACTCCCAACAAAAACTGTAAAGCCAGAGGTAGACTTCCTGTCTCTAAGGCATCCTGCATAATCTGCATTTGCACAAGTTGTCACCTAAGAGGCACACCTCTGCTGAATATAAGACTAGTACCCGGTGAAGTTTTCAAATATCTTAAAATCATATGGAAAACATCCATATGAATATATCTGGGTTGATCCACGAACTGGATCACCTTGCTCATAGCAAAGGATCTGTCTGGCCTAATGATAGTAGCATAGAGGAGCTTCCCAACAAGCTCCTTGTATCTCCTCTTATCTACCTCCTCAGTGCCATCATCGTATAATCTCATGCTTGGATCCATAGGGGTAGTAGCAAGCTTGCACCCTGTCATACATGTCTCAAGAAGATCGGTCACAAAATTCCTCTAGGTCATCACTAGACCACTGGTTCTTGGCGAACTCTTATCCAAGAAAGTAACATAGACTGCCAAGATCCTTAGTCACAAACTGTTGATCTAGGAACTCCTTAGCCGCCTGAATGCACTGTTCATCATTACTCGTGACAATTATGTCATCTACATATACCAGAATAGCAATTGTACCTCTCTGTGTCCTTTGAACGAAAAGTGAATGGTCTGCAGTGGACCGCACAAATCCCCGGTGCTCTATCGACTCTGAGAGCTTCTAGTACCAAGCTCTCAGACTTTGTTTCAAGTCATAAATCGCCTTGTGGAGCTTGCACACCTTCTGAGACTCCCCCTCAGCAGCAAATCCTGGTGGTTGTTGCATGTATACATCCTCATGTGGATCTCCATATAGAAAAGCATTCTTCACGTCAAGATGGTAAAGCGTCTAGTCTTGAGTCACAACAACTGACAAAAGAATGCATAAGGTCGAATGTCTAGCCACCAATGAGAAGGTATCATGGTAGTCCACCCCATAAGTCTGAATGAACCTTCGTACAACGAGCCTCATCTTGTAGCGATCCACACTACCATCTGCTTGTTGCTTCATTGTAAAGATCCATTTGCACCCCGCAACAGATGCACTTGGAGGAGCATAAACAACACTCCATGTACCATGAGACTGTAAAGCTGCCATCTCCTCCTTTATGGCAAGTCGCCGACTATTGTCCTATATTGCCTCCCGGTATGTTCATGGGATGGTGGCAGCAGAGAGTCCCACTACAAACCTCATGTACTCTTTTAAAAAATGATCCAAGGAAACATGAGCAGCGAGGGGATATGTGGCACAATTCCGATGCGGCTTCCGCAAGGCAATAGGCACATCAAGATCCTTGGCCTCTCTGTTTAGTGAAGAGGGTATCTGCTCCTTCTGGACAATGTCATGTGATACAAGCATGTCACCAGTGCCATCAACAGAAATAATGTGTGCAGTACATACCTGAAGCGTGCTGGATGATGGGAAAGACACATGAGCAGAGGATAAAGTAGATGGGTCTGCGAATGTAAAAACGTGGTAGAAATTGTATCAGGGTAGATGGTGGTAGAGGTGATGGTGGTGGTTGTGAAGGAGGTGATTGTGGCTCATCCTGAGAAGGTAATGGTGGAAGTAAAGGAGGTGGTGGAATAAAATACCTTCACCAGAGTCAGAGTTAGACAACCTGTCATATGTAGGAGAAAAATACATGGCATACTCAAAAAATATGGCATCGACACTCATATAATACTTTCTCCTAACATGATCAAAACATCTATATCCTCTTTGGATACGAGAATAACCAACAAACAAAAATTTGACAGCTCTTGGAGAGAGCTTGTCACGACCAGGAGTAAAATTGTAGACAAATACCACAGATCCAAAGATCTTAGGATTAAGAGAGAATAAGTCCTTGAGAAACACAATTGAGAAAGGAACCTTTTCTCTAAAGACCGAAGAAGGCATGCGGTTCACTAAGTAGCATGCAGTGAGGACCACATCACTCCAGAACGTGTGAGGAGCTCGACTCTGAATCAAAAGAGTCCTCGTAACATCAGGAAGACGATGGTGTTTGCATTCAGCAACATCGTTTTGTTGCGATGTGTATGCACAAGAAGTATGGTGAATGATACCACAAGACCTGAGGAAATCTGACTGTTGTAAAGTCGAAAACTCCAAGGATTTGTCAGAACGAGTGAACTTCACATGAGCAGAAGAAAATATTCTTTGTTTCAATAAGAAACGATTTGATGACAGGACCATCTTCAGACTTATTCTTTAACAAGAAAACCCAAGAAAGTCAGGAGAAATCATCCACAACGACAAGATAGAACCTATGCCACTGATGATCGAGAGCACGACTAGGACCCCAAATATCAAAATGAAATAACTCAAATAACTGACTCCTATGGTGACTATGGCTACTCGGAAAGGAAGAACTATGGTGCTTCTCAAGCTGACTTGCCTCACACTCTAAGGTGGTACGAGTAGATATCTGAGGGAGGACATGATATAGCCTCTGCAGAGGAAGATGTCCAAAGCGAAGGTGTCACATGAACGGAGAGACTGACCTAGTAGGAGTAATTGCAACTCCAGCAAAGGGAGGTTGGACTAATCTGTAAAGCCCTCTCTGCTCACGACCACATCCAATCACCTTGCTCGTGAGTATGTTCTGAAACACAAGAGAAGATGAGTCAAATATGTCACAACAATGTAAATCTTTAATCTGACTAATACATAAAAGATTCATCCGAAATGTCGATACATGTAGGACATTCTGCAGACGCATAGAGGGGGCTAGGACAAGCTACACCTGACCAGCAATGGGTAAATGATCTCCATTTGCAATCACCACTGATCTACCAGGAGGGATAGATCTATAAGCAAGGTTTTAAAAAACATGCCTCGAGGCGCTGATGCGTACGCTTTGAGGCTTTTTTCACCAAAAACCGCCTCGAGGCGCATGAGGCGTATGTTAATTTGGCAGCTTACGCCCCAAGGCATTGAGGCGTTGCCGAGGCGGTGAGGTGCTTGTGAGGCGTGCGCCTCATCTGGAATAAATGGAACCTATTTCAAAAGCCTCGAGGCGTACCCTAAAACCCTAAATGTCGATGGCGGAGGTCTGAAACTCGAGAATATGTCCTCTTCTTCCCCAAGTAGCATATTCTAGCCTCTATACTAGATTTTTCAGCAAATCATCTTGTCCCTTCGCATCGGATTCTCCTTCCTAGTCAGTCATCATCGGTTAACACGTCGTCGCCGCCACCTCCATGCATGAGCAGTGGTGTTGCAGCCATCGTCGGTCAACCATTGGTAATGGTGCTTTGTTTTTCCGTTTGCTACTGTTTGTACTCTTTATAAAGAAGAAAATCAAGACCTTCAAGTATCAAAAACGAGAAAGGAAGGGGTTTTGAGGCTTGAGCAACATGGAATAAGCCCTGCTGTCTATGAAATAAGAGTAGACAGTAGCTTAAAGTCTCAAAATATGCTAATGTTTGTTTGTATTGTAGCCAACTAAGTTGATATAATGCAATTGTCTTCACCGAACTGCGAATAAAACTGGATCAACTTACTACATGTTAGAGTGAAAGGATACTCTTCTGTGTTATTCTATAGAGCCCTCGGGTCTCTTATATAGAGAGAAAACCCTTGGGTAAATTACATAGATGTACATGATATAAATAGGAAATACGTAACAGTACATCATGACATAATATAAACCTCTACACTCCCCCTCAAGATGGAGCATAGATATCAATCATGCTCAGCTTGGAAGAACATCTCTGGAAAGGTCCTCTGAGCAATGGCTTGGCAAATATATCAGCAGTCTGGTCCTCTGAACTGACATGAGAAGTGGAAATGAAGCCCTTCTGGATCATGTCTCTAGTATAGCGACAATCCACCTCGATGTGCTTTGTTCTCTCATGAAAAGCTGGATTATTGGCAATAAACAATGCTGCCTGATTGTCACATTGAAGATTCATGGGCAAGGAGACATCTATATTCAAATCTTCTAAGACCGCTCTAACCCACATCATCTCTGCGCTTGCTTGTGCCATGGCTCTGTATTCGGATTCAGCACTGGATCTCGCCACAACAGTCTGTTTCTTGCTTTTCCAAGAAACCAAAGAGCTTCCTATGAAGATAGCAAATCCAGAAGTAGATTTATGATCCTTTGGACATCCTGCATAGTCTGCATCTGCACAAGCTGAAATAGACAGATCTGTATCTTTTCTAAATAGCAACCCTGTGCCTGGGGAAGACTTCAGATATCTCAATATCATATACAAGGCATCCATATGAACTTGCCTAGGCTGCTCCATAAATTGACTCACCTGGTTTACTGCAAAGGCAATATCCGGTCGAGTTATGGTAATGTATAGGAGCTTACCCACCATCTCTTTGTATCTTCTTTTGTCCACCTCTTTTCGGTATCATTGTCGTACAACTTCATGCTTGGGTCCATAGGCGTGCTCGACGGTCTGCATCCAGTCATTCCTATTTCAACTAGCAAGTCTGTGACATATTTTCTTTGAGTCATTACCATTCCTTGTGCATTTCTTGCAAACTCTATCCCCAGAAAATATCGTATCGTGCCTAGATCCTTCGTAATAAACTGACTTCCCAACAGGGATTTGGTTATCTCAATTCCCTGAGCATCATCTCCCGTAACCAAAATTCATCAACATATATCATGACAACAACTGTACCTCTAGGAGTCTTCTGGATGAACAGTGAATGGTCCGTATTTGATCTCTTGAACCCCTGTCGTTCAATCAGCTGGGAAAGCTTCTGGAACCATGCCCGGGGACTCTGTTTGAGGCCATAGATAGCCTTATGAAGTCTGCACACCATCTGAGTCTCCCGCTCAGCAGCAAACCCTGGTGGCTGTTGCATGTAGACTTCCTCCTGTAGATCACCATACAAGAATGCATTCTTGACATCAAGCTGAAAAATGGTCCAGTCACGTACCACAGCAACAGATAGGAGGATGCGAAGAGTAGAGTGTCGAGCCACTGGTGAAAAAGTATCCAAATAATCTACCCCATAAGTTTGGGTAAATCCACGTGCAACAAGTCTGGCCTTGTATCTGTCAAGACGCCCATCTGCATGATATTTCACCGTAAACACCCACTTGCAGCTCACCACAGAGGCACCTGGAGGAATGGGAACTAGAGACCAAGTCCCTCGAGACTGTAAGGCACGCATCTCCTCTTCCATAGCTAGACGCCAGCAATCAATCTTCATGGCTTCTTGATAGGTCCGTGGAATGTCAACCGATGAGACAGCTGCTGCAAATCTATGGAAATCACCATTGAGACGATGAAATGATACTTGAGACGCAAGAGGATATGATGCACATTGTCTTCTCTGCTTTGAGCAATAGGCCGATCAAGATCATCTATCACTGTGGTGAGTGGCGGATCCTCCTCCTGTAGTAAAGGCTCCTGCACTGGTGCATTATCTAACCCATTATTAGTGATAACATCAGAACATACCGGAGGCGTGCTGGATGGTTGGCATGTAGCTTGAGCAGGGCCTGACCGCCTTGTATAGAACTTAGGGAATGGTACAATCGGAGGAGGAGGTGGTGGTGGTGGTGGTGGTGTAGTGGAGTCGGATTGACCCAGGCTTGGAGGCGGAGGCACATAGACATTAGTATCCGTGGGTGTGGAGACCAATCTGTCACCTGCAGAGGAGAAGTACATGACTGGTTCGAAAAATATAACATCAGCACTCACATAGTACTTGTCATGAACGGGGTCATAGCAACGATATCCTTTCTGTGTCCTCGAGTATCCCACAAAAACACACTTGATAGCTCTAGGAGAGAGCTTATCAAGTCCTGGAGATAACCGGTGAACAAACGCAACTGTGCCAAAGACCCGAGATGTAATTGAAAACAAGTCCTTGTCAGGAAAGAGAACAGAGATAGGAGACTTTTCCCCAAGAACAGTAGCAGGCATGCGGTTGACCAGATAGCATGTTGTAAGTATAGCATCCCCCCAAAAGGCTAATGGGGCACACTCTAAATAAGTAATGTGCGAGCAATATCAAGAAAGTGTCGATGCTTCCGTTCTGCAACACCATTTTGTTGAGATGTGTATGCACATGTGGTTTGGTGGATAATGCCCTTAGAGGATAGGAATTGAGCAAGGGAACGAGTACAGAACTCCAATGCATTGTCAGTACGCACATACTTAACTGTAGATGAAAAACATTTTGCACTTCATTGATAAGGTTTTGAATAACACTTCCTGCTTCTGATTTATTTTTAAGAAGAAAAGTCCAAGACACTCGAGAGAAATCATCAACTACAACTAGATAGAACATGCGCCCCTGATGATCTGGGGCACGACTGGGACCCCAAATATCTATATGAAATAACTCAAATGGGGAGTGACTGCTCCGACCTTGACGACTGGGGAAGCTAGACCAATGGTGCTTCCCTAACTGACACGCTTCACAACGAAATGACGAATTCGGAGAGATCTGAGGCAGGAGATAACGCATTTTCTGCAGCGGCAGGTGACCAAATCGAAGATGCCAGGTATATGGAGAGACGGAACCCTGAGAGTGTAGTGATACGCCAGCATAGGAGTTCCGTACGAGACGATAGAGGCCATTGTGCTCAGAACCACATCCAATCACCCTGCCCGTTAGTATGTCCTGAAAAATGACAGAAGACGAATCAAATATAGCACGACAGTGCAAATCTCTTGTAATCTGACTAATTGATAATAAATTCATAGAGAACTCTGGTGCATGTAGAACATTCTGTAAGTGCATAGAGGGCAGCAAAGATGTCCCCCCCTGACCAACAATAGGGGAATGAGTGCCATCAGCTATGAGTACGGAGCGACCAGGCTGAACAGCTCTATAGGACTGCAGGTTATCTCTATCATGACAGAGATGATGGGTGGCTCCAGAATCAACAATCCAACCTGTGAGATCATGGTTATGATAGGAGACTGAAGTACTACCTGAGGTACTGGCAGTAGCAGATGTACTAGCTGACGCCAAAGCCGCAACGTCGGAAGTGTCAGCACCCTCTGTAGATGACTGTGGCATAATATCACGAAGCCGTGCCACTAGCTCCTCGAACCTGTGATCTGGAGTAGATGTTGGTGGACCCTGAACATAATCAGCGACACGTGCAGAAGGAGGGAAGCCATGCTTGGAATAGTATGTATCCTCAGAATGACCAGTACGACGACAGAATGAGCACGTAGAACGTACACGACCTCCTCGGCCACGTCCACCACTTCCTCTGCCACGAAATGAAGACGAACTACCTCGTCCTCTGGAGACTGCCATTGCCGAGGGAGGTGGAGTCGTTGTATTTGATGGAACGGGGACACGATTGAGCCTCATGTAGACTTCTTCCATCGGTGGTATAGTGGCATCGGCAAGGATCTGAGAGTGTGTTGCCTCGTACTCTGGGTCAAGAGCAGCAAGTAATACGCCTACCATGGTGGCGTTGCAGAACGTCTTCTGTTGTTCTGGTGTGGCTGTGAGCGGGATGGTGCTATATAACTTCTCGAACATTCCACGAAGAGACGTGTACAGAGAATGAAGAGGCCTCCCATTTTGCTTCGTGGTAAAAATATCATGCTGCAACTGCAGCATCTTCGTCTCGTTCCGCACTTGAGAGTATGTAGCGACCAGAATATCCCACATCGCCTTGGCGGTGGGTTGATGGAGGACGTCGTTGGCTATCTCCATCGTGAGCGTTCCTGACAGCCAAACTTTGACATACGCATCGTCAGACTCCCATGAGCCATAAATCCCCGTCTTCTCTGCCGGCTCATCTTCGGTAAGAATATGTTTCTTACCACACGACTTCATAAGACTCAGGAACTGCATAGCCCAGAGTTCGTAGTTCGTCCCGTCCATCTTGACTATTGGTGCCGAGCCTTTGAAGGCACCTATGGCGGGAATATCAATCATTTGGTCTGACATATCGCCGGAGAGGAAGACCAAGGGATGAGAGACAACAGAACCGGTGTCTACAAAGACACGTTAGGATCCAAGTGCATATGTAGACTTATGCACTTGAACCCATTAGCGGTGGATGGAGCCCGGCGGCGAGTGAGGGGCAGGGGGGTGAGCCCCAACGGCAAGGGGGGGCTCCCGACGGCAGGGGGGGCGGCGGCAAGGGGAGGCGGGAGGGGACCCGGCGGTGGCAAGGGGGGGTCCGGCGGCTGGAGAGGGGTGCCCGGTGACTGGAGAGGGGCGCGGGAGGGCCTGGCGACGAGAGGAGGAGGCCCGGCTGGAGAGAGGCGGGGGGGGGGGGGGCGGCGGGTGGAGAAAACCCTAGGCTAGGGTTTTGGCTCTGATACCATGTTAGAGTGAAAGGATACTCTTCTGTGTTATTCTATAGAGCCCTCGGGTCTCTTATATAGAGAGAAAACCCTTGGGTAAATTACATAGATGTACATGATATAAATAGGAAATACGTAACAGTACATTTTGACATAATATAAACCTCTACACTACAGGGAGCAAAATCAGCACATAAATGGAATTGAGAGCAAAAACAACATGTGGTCAAAACTTCAAATTTTATACCTTCAGGCTCTTTAAAGTTAACTGCGGCACCATTATGTGTATACAAATCACATACGCCTAATGGGGCTGACAAGGCACATTTTAATAGGCTATGATCAAGTAAATCTAATTATGGCGATCAGGATACACCAAGTTAGCATTAGGTTGACAGCTAGGTCTGATGTAGATGCCAAAAGAGAACCACAGATCCTTACCCTGTTAGTCTCGAACGCCCAAATACAATTTAAGATCAATTTGAACAGGGATAAAAAAAGTATTATCACTGATTCACCAGCCCAAACGCAAAACAAGGTACAATGTGCCACGACCAAATGGCATGACAAGGGAAAATGGGGAAAATGTGCTGATAGCAAAAATATTTATACAGGTCTTATTAAAGGATTTTTATTTTGCTTTATTTATTTACTTTATTTATAAATATTTTCTTTGCTTTACAAGTCTATGGTATGCCACTTTCCTATTTCAGAAATGGCTCCAAGAATGAAAAAAGGACATGATGGTGGGCATGATAGATCGGATATTGCATGGAAATATTGTAAAGAGGTTGAGTTAGAGGGAAAACAAAAGAAGAAAGGATACAAATACGTGAGTTATAACTTTTGTAACAAATTCATTACAGGTGGTATTGCGAGAATAAAAGAACATCTCGAGAAGTCACAAGAATGTTAGCGGTTGCCCAAATATACCGCCAGAAGTGGAGAATGAAATCAAGTTGTTTTTGATGAAGAAAAAACTAGATAAAAAAAGATCACTTGAAGAGATGCAGGAGGTCCGCCGAGTGGTGCATATGCAATGCAAGGAGGAACTGGTTTTGGTGAGCATGTACCTACCGGATCAAGTGGATCTCAACAAGCAAGAGGTCCTATAGATCTTTTTGTGGGAGGACAAGGAGCCGGAATGACAAGCGGAAGTGGAGGATGTGCAACTACTCCAGATAATGCAACACAAATCACATTGAATGCGTATTGGAGAAAGGAAGAAAAAAAGAGGTGTTGCCAAAGCATAGGGAGATTTTTCATAGAAAATGGGCTCCCTTTCAATGTTGCCACTACTCCTTCATACGCAATAATGGTACAAGACATTGGCAACTTTGGAAGAGGCTTGAAACCCCCAACTATGCATGAATTGAGAACTTGGATATTGAGGGAAGAAGTAAACAATATAAACTCATTGATGAATGATGCTAAGGCATCCTGAAGAGATGTAGGATGCAGCATTATGTCGGATGGTTGGACAGATGTCAAAGGGTGCACTTTGATTAACTTCTTGGTGAATAGCCCTAAGGGCACATGGTTCTTGAAATCCGTTGATGCTCTGAAGAAATCAAGAATACCACATTCTTGTTCAATTCGCTTGATGAGGTTATTGAGGAAGTTGAAGAAGGCAATGTCATATAAGTCATCAATGATAATGTTGTCGCTTACAAAGCAATCAGAGAGATGTTGATGTATAAAGAAAGCACTTATTGGACTCCATGTGCAGTTCATTGCGTCGATCTCAGAGGATATCTTGAAATTACCCTTGCATGAGTCCGTCTTTAAGAGGGCAAAAAAGATTATCAACTACATTTATACTCATGGTTGGGTTTTAGCAATGGTGCGGAAATATGTTGATGGAGATCTGGTTCGACCTGTTGTCACTCTCTTTGCTACAGCCTTCCTTACATTGCAGAGGTTGTTCGATGTCAGAGATCCACTTGAGTCATTTTTCACTTCAAGAACATGGAAAAACAGCTCCTACGCCACTAAAGCTCCAGGTAAAAGTGTAAAAAATATTATCATGAAAAGTATATCATTTTGGCCTGGTGTGACATACGTGATCCGGACAACAAAGCCATTGGTAATGGTGCTTAGAATGGTCGACTCTGAAAGGTATCCACCGATGGGGTTCATTTATGAGGCTATGGATAAAGCCAAGGAAGAAATTGCTCGAAACTTGGTTAATGATGAAAGGAAATACAAGCTAAAATGGTAAATTATTGACAGGAGGTGGGACAAGCAACTGCATACCCATTTACATGCAGCCGCGTACTTTGTGAACCCTCAATGCCAATATGATCCATCTTTTAGAGATGATTATGAAGTAAAAGTTGGATGGTTGTCTTGCGTGGAAAGGTTGGTTGCTTATAGGGAGGAAAGACTGAAAATTAATTTGCAAATAAGTTCTTTCATCAATGCAAGAGAGTTGTTTGGATGGTCGGGTACCATCAAGACACGAAAGAAAAGAAGTCCTGGTATTTAACTTTTTCATATCTATATGTTTTTTTGATAAACTTCATATCTATATGTTAAGTTCAATTAAAATTCTACTTGATCATAATTTTGTTATCAATTATAGCGAATTGGTGGCAGCTCTATGGCGACGAAACTCATGAACTGAAGAAATTAGCAATGTGCATTTTAAGCTTGACATGTAGTGCATCTGGATGTGAGCGTAACTAGAGCTCCTTCAATCATGTGATTACTCAAGTTTGGCATAGCTTACATTCGCATACTAAATTTACAATATTATAATAAATGTGATGTATCATGTAACATTTGATTGCTCAATGATAGGTCCACACCAAACAAAGAAATAACTTGAGACAAGAAAAACTCGATGACTTGGTCTTCTGTATGTTCAACTTAAAGTTGAAGCAAAAGGAAGTGAAAAAAAAAGACTTTGGAAGATCCCCTTTGCTTGAATGATGTTGATTCGGATGATGAATGGATTTACGAACTCCAACTAACTGAAAGTGAAGTTGAAGCTTTTCATGAACTTGATGGAAACATTCCTCTTGAAGATGACATGCCAAATGATGAAGCTATCGAGGAATAAGGTGGAAGGAGACGATAGAAGAAGAAATGAAAGAACCATCATGTAAAAGGTAACACAAATCACATTTTTTGTTGCTTCTTTGATGAAAATTTAAGGGAATTATGCTTCTAAATTTTGCTGCTTTCAATTTTATAGAAAAAAGTGGTGTAGATGTTGATGAAGATGAATTTGAAGAAAGTGAAGGACATGTTGATGAAGACGACGATGAGAATGTGATTGGCGCAAGGGGCGCGCACGCCTGGAACGGGGGAGCGACGGCATCCGGTCGCGCGGCGCTGGGGCGCGGCGTGGCATGGGGGTGCTTTCGCACAACTGTGACCCGCAACAGTGAGGAGCGGTGCATACGGCGACGAGGGGGGGATGCTGAGGTGCGGGGATTCGCGCCGGTGAGGGGGGGAGCAAAGGGAGGGCGTGGCGGCTATGGCGGTGCGGATGGGGGGCGAGGGCGGTGACTAGTGTAAGGGAAGGGGGTTGGGTGGCTGGCGGAGGAGCGGGGCGAGGGGAAGGGGGGCCGTGGAGCCAGGGGGAGGGGCGTGAGGGAGGGGGAGGTTCCTGGGGTCCGTGGGGAAGCAGGAGGAGGAGGGGGGGCGCTGCGGGTGGGGGCGGCAGCAGCAGAGGTGGGGGTGGCAGGGTTGCGATGGGAAAGGAAGGGAGGGAAGGTTGGTGGCGCGTAGGGGATTTGCGGATTGGCGTGCGCTGGGAGGGGGGCTGCGAGGTAAGGGGTGGGGCTGGAGGGTTTGTCGGGGTGGTGAGGGTCGCGGGAGGGACCGCTGGTTGCACGGGGGTGGCACCGGGAGGTGGTGGCAGGGAGGGGAAACTCGCTGGCGGCGTGTGGGTTGTGACGGGAGAGGCCGGGGGTTTGGAGATGTTGCCGGAAACCTGTGGAAGGGTCGTAGATGGTGCCGGAGTCGTTTCCGGTGGCGTTTGCAGGTCTGAAGGCGCTTGGACAGCCACCGTTTTGTCGCCTTTTCCTACTAAAACGGTCTGGACAGCAACGGATCCTTCGTGTGCAGTGAGCTTTTCGTCGTGGACGGCGAGATCTTCGTCGGTTAGAGCGTCCAGCCATGCGTGAACCTTGATGCACGCGACAAGTCGCTGCCGGAACTTCTTTGAACGATACGGATCATGAGATGGGCGGCGGAGCCCGAACTTCGCACACCAATAGTCGACAGGATCGTCGAATCGTAGGAACGATTCGAAATCCATGCTCTGATACCAATTGATGCAAATCGATTCCGGCGTCGACGTTGATAATAAAATATTTGGGCGGTGGAATTTCGGTGGAGAGAGAGAAGGGTTGAGAAGAGAACTTGGAGGGGTTGAGAGGAAGAAAAACTCGTCGGAACGAGGGGTTTGGAGAAGATAACTCGCCGGGAATGCGAGGGGTTGAAGGAGAAGACCGCGGAGATCGCGTGGAGGGAGAGAGAGAAGGAGAGGGGATAGAGATAAAAATCTCAATATTTAATTCATAAATGACTGATTAAAACAATGGGCTACCCTCTCTTTATATAGGAGAGAGGGTTTACAAAAATAGTAAATAAATCAAAATTAACAACTAATTTTATCCTAATTGACCTCTAATTACCTTAATTGGACTCTAAATTATTTAATTGACCCAAATTACATTTAAACTCTACGAAATAAACGTTGAGATCACAGGCGATCTCAATTATTTAATTAGACCAATACGACCGCTAAAAACGTAAATAAAATTGATTATTATTTAATTAAATAAATGTGGCCCTATAATTTGGGGTCACGCTGCATCAGATTGTGTAGTATAATGACGACTAACTGGAGGGCCCAATAAGTAACAATGATGATGAAGATGGGCAAGATGACATTAAGGCCGAAATTGCTCCTGACGAGTGACGATAATTAGCTAGATTAATGGATGATGTTTAGAAACTGCCATTAATTTTTGGACTAGAATCTTGTCTCTGTTGTATTTTCATTCTTTGGCCACTAATAACTTTCTTATTTCGTTACCTAATGTTGTAACTTTCATACTAGGGATTTTAAAGCATTCTTATTTCTAGCATTTTTCTACAAAGTTCTAGATTGTATAGTTTTTAACCTAAAAACTGAGGCTTACGTCTCGAACGCCTCGAGGCTTATGCCTCGCCTTGTTTACGGGAAATCGCCTCGATCCGCCTCACGTTTTTAAAACCATGTCTATAAGAACTAAATTGTGCTCGATCTCCGCACATATGATGAGATGCGCCGGAGTCCATAATCCAGTTCCTGTCAGTCAAATCTGAGATGCTATAACTGGCAGTGTTCACGAATGCGACCGCATATGCGTGTGCGACACCTTCAGCACATCGCTTTCATGAATCAGTCAGTTATATGCCCATGACGCTTATACGGGCCACATATGCGGGCTATGCGGCTGTATATGTACTCTGTGCGCCCGCTTTGGATTAAATGTGATTTTTATATGATTTTTTTATATGTGATTTGTTGGAAAAAATAAGAGAACTTGTTTGTTCCATCAGCCCTAGGCTCTCTTATATAGGATAGTAGCCTATGGGTAAATTACATAAAGAGTACGACAGGAACGGAAAATAACAAAAGAGTACATAAGTGAATAATATATGTTTACACTCCCCCTCAAGATGGAGCATAGATATAGATCATGCTCAGCTTGAACGCACACTTCTGAAATGGGCCTTGCAGTAATACCTTGGTAAAAATATCTGTTGTTTGATTCTCTGAACTAACATGGGATGTAGCAATGAATCCCTTCTGAATCATGTCACGTATAAAGTGACAATCAACTTCAATGTGCTTGGTTCGTTCATGGAATGCTGGATTATTTGCATTGAACAAGGCCGCCTGATTGTCACATTCTAAAGCTATAGGAAGTGGGACTTCTATATGTAAATCTGTAAGCACAGCCTTTACCCACATCATTTCTGTGCTAACCTGGGCCATAGCCCTATATTCAGATTCAGCACTAGACCTTGCTACCACAGTTTGTTTCTTGCTCCTCCATGAGACTAGGGAATCTCCAACATATACAGCAAACCCAGAGGTAGACTTCCTATCCTTGGGACACCCTGCATAATCTGCATCTGTACAGGCTGAGATAGTAATCGCCTTGCCTTTCTTGAACAGTAGGCCCGCACGACTTGAGGTACCTGAGTATCATATGTATGGCATCCATGTGAACCTGACGTGGTTGCCCCATGAAATGGCTCACTCGACTCACAGCAAAGAATATATCGGGCCTAGCGACAGTGACATACAGAAGTTTGCCCACCAGTTCTCTGTATCTTCTCCTATCCACCTCCTCTGTATCATCATCATATAGCTTCATACTAGGGTCCATCGGTGTGGTAGCAGGTCGGCAACCAAGCATTCATGTTTCACTCAACAGGTCAGTGACATATTTTCTCTAAGACATTACCAACCCATACGGATTTCTGGTGAACTCCGGTCCCAGAAAATATCTAAGAACTCCAAGGTCCTTGGTAACAAATTCACGACCCAGCATTTCTTTCGCCTCCTTTATTCCTTGTTCATCATCACGTGTAATTAAAATATCGTCTACATAGACCATGATTGCAATAATACTTCTGGAAGTCTTTTGTACGAACAAGGAATGATCAGCATTAGAACGTTTGTATCCCTGTTTCTCAAAGTGGTCTGAGAGCTTCTGAAACCACGCTCTGGGGCTCTGCTTAAGGCCATAGATAGCCTTATAAAGTCTGCACACCTTGGGACACTCCCCCTCAACAGCAAAATCAGGTGGTTGTTGCATGTAGACTTCCTCCTGTAAGTCACCATATAAGAACGCATTCTTCACATCCAACTGATATAGCGGCCACTCACGAGTAACCGCAACTGGAAGCAAGATCCGTAGAGTGGAATGGCGGGCCACTGGCGAGAATGTATCAAGATAGTCCACTCCGTATGTCTGTGTAAAGCCACAAGCAACAAGACGAGCCTTGTATCTGTCAATACTGCCATCTGCATTCTGCTTGACTGTAAATACCCACTTGCAGGTCACGGGGGACACATCAGCAGGTATAGGAACCAGACTCCAAGATCCTCTAGATTGAAGTGTTGTCATTTCTTCCTCCATTGCTAGACGCCATCTACCATTTTTCAGAGCGTCTTGGTAATTCCGTGGAATAGCTACTGCTGACAATGCGACGGCAAAGTCCCTGAAATCTCCACTTAGTCGTTCAAATGAAACAGAGGCTGCTAAAGGATATGATGCGCAGCCCGCTTCGACTTTCGTATAGCAATAGGAACATCTAAATCAATTGTGTCCTCGTCTGGCCTCTGTGACACATCCTGCTCAGAAAAATCATCAGATCCATCAATAGTAATATCTTCAGGACATACCTTAGGCGAGCTAGGTGATGAGCAATGACCATGAGCTGAAGCATGCCTGCGGGTATAATGAAATGGTAATGGTGAAACAGGTATAGTAATAGGAGGTGTAGAAGATGGTAATGGTGGTAGTGGTGGTGGTGATGGTGGTGGTGGTGGTGGTGGTGGTGACATGTAAATGGCATCAGTATTAGCTGGAGGTATCAACTGATCACCTGAGGCTGAAAAATACATAACAGATTCAAAAAATGCAACATCTGCACTGACAAGGTACCGCCTGCCATGGCCTCAAATTTCAGCGAAATTCGGTCGAATTTCTGTCGAATATCGATATCCAGTCGAAATCGAAATTCGACCGAAATGACCGAAATATGGGGGTCCTAGTACAAAAAATGACCGAAATTTCGGTCGAAATTCCACCGAAATTCCATCGAAATTCTGTTTTGGTCGATACCGAAATGGTGACCGAAACCGACATTTAGGGTCTTGCCGCCTGCGTAATGGATCATAGCACTTGTACCCCTTCTGAGTTCTGGAGTACCCAACGAAAACACACTTGACAGCCCTAGGAGAGAGCTTGTCAGTCCCAGGAGACAACTGGTATACAAAGGCAACCGAACCAAACACACGAGGAGTAAGGGAAAATAGTTCTTTTCCAGGGAAGATAAGGGAGAAAGGGATCTTTTCACCTAGAACAGATGACGGCATACGATTGATTAGGTAACATGATGTAAGAACAGCGTCACCCCAGTAAGAATGAGGAGCATGACTCTGTATAAGGAGTGACCTGGTTACATCCAGTAAGTGGCGATGTTTCCTTTCAGCGATCCCATTCTGTTGGGAGGTATAGGCACAGGATGTCTGGAGGATAATCCCTTGGGATGAGAAATAACTGGATAGGACATGAGTACACAATTCCAGGGCATTATCACTTCTCACAATTTTAACAGATGCAGGAAAAACATTACGAATCTCATTAAGAAAATTGATGATAATATTCCCTGCTTCAGATTTATTCTTTAACAAAAACACCCATGACACACGAGAGAAGTCATCCACAAAACTATATAACACTTGTGTCCCTGATGATCAGGAACACGACTCGGACCCCAGATATCAATGTGAAATAACTCAAACTTGGAGGTAGTACTCCGACACTGATGGCTGGGAAAGGTAGACCGATGATGCTTTCCCAACTGACACGCCTCACATTTGATAGATGTGTGAGGCAAAACCTGGGGTAACACACGACGCAATTTCTGAAGCGGTAGATGTCCAAAGCGCAGATGTCATAGCAGAGGGGAGACGGGTCCAATGAGTAGAGATGAGGTTCCAGGCTCCAGCAAAAGAAGTCTGACTGAGGCGATAGAGGCCTCCTTGCTCATAGCCACGCCCAATCACGTTGCCCGTAAGGATGTCCTGAAAAACAAGAGAAGATGGATCAAAAATCGCCCGACATTGTAAATCCTTTGTAATTTGGCTAATAGACAATAAATTCATTGAAAAATCAGGTGTGTGTAACACATTCTTGAGCTGCATAGATGATGTCAGTCTAATCTCCCCCTGACTAGTAATCGGAGGTACTACTCCGACACTGACGACTGGGAAAGGTAGACCGATGATGCTTTCCCAACTGACACGCCTCACATTTGATAGATGTGTGAGGCAAAACCTGGGGTAACACACGACGCAATTTCTGAAGCGGTAGATGTCCAAAGCGCAGATGTCATAGCAGAGGGGAGACGGGTCCAACGGGTAGAGATGAGGTTCCAGCAAAAGAAGTCTGACTGAGGCGATAGAGGCCTCCTTGCTCATAGCCACGCCCAATCACGTTGCCCGTAAGGATGTCCTGAAAAACAAGAGAAGATGGATCAAAAATCGCCCGACATTGTATATCCTTTGTAATTTGGCTAATAGACAATAAATTCATTGAAAAATCAGGTGCGTGTAACACATTCTTGAGCCGCATAGATGATGTCAGTCTAATCTCCCCCTGACTAGTAATCGGGAATGTGTACCATTGGCAATGACCACTGTTCGACCTGGAGGGATCTGTCTGTACCATGTAAGTAGACTTTGATCACCACATAGATGATGTGTGGTGCCAGAGTCCATAATCCATGCTAAAGTATCTGATCCACTACTAGTAAATGCATGTGTGCTACCTGATGCACTGGTAGATGCAGAGGCGGATGCAGCAACATCAGACCGGTTCTCAGTAGTGGGTGTTGGGCCAGATGGAGGAATAATGCCTCTTAGACGGGCAACAAGATCATCAAAGCGTTGATCCAAAGAGGCAGCAGATGGAGGCTCTATCTGCTCAGCGACTCGTGCAGATGCAGGAAATCCATGCTTAGAGTAGCATGTGTCATCAGTATGTCCGGTGTGATGGCAGTAGGTACACGTTGGCCGAACTCAGCCTCCTCTGCCACGATGGCCACGACCACGGGTATGATGGTGGCCTCCACGACCTCTGTTGGCAGCCATGGCTGAAGCAATCTGATTCGTAGCCGTAGAAGGAACAGTGATCCGGCTCAATATGTGAAAGGCTTCCTCCATAGGAGGAATAGTAGAATCTGCCAAGATCTGGGACCGTGCTGCCTCATACTCAGGATCAAGGGCAGCGAGGAAAACTCCTACCATAGTAGCATTCCGGTAGGTCTTCTGTTGCTCTGGTGGCTGTCAGGGGCATGAAGCTATATAGCTTCTCGAACATTCCTAGTAGAGATATGTACAGTGAGTGTAGAGGACGTCCATTCTGCTTGATAGTGAATATGTCATGCTGGAGTTGTATAATCTTTGTCTCATTCTTCGCTTGAGAATATGTGGCAGCCAGAATATCCCACATTGCTTTGGCTATGGGTTGATGAAGAATATCATTGGCAATCTCGATTGCCAGAATTCCAGATAGCCATACTTTGGCATATGCATCATCTGCCTCCCACGAGGCATTAACTCCAGTCTTCTCAGCAGGCTCTTATTCAGTAAGAATGTGCTTCTTACCGGTTGACTTCATCATACTCATGAACTGCATAGCCCACAGTTCATAGTTTGAACCATCCATCTTCACAATCGGCGCTGGACCTCGGAAGGCGCCTACAGATGGAATATCTGCCTTGCTTTCTGACATACTGATAACCGAAGACTGGAGTAGTAGACTGAGGATATGATCGTCTACACGGACATAAACGGGTTTAGTTGCATGTGTAGACTTCAAGCAACCAAACCCATTCCTTTGGAGGTGTGTGCGCTTGGCTTAGGGTTCTATAGATCTCACAGTCCGATGCACGCAGAAGGCGCGAGGGCGCTAGGGGTACGTGCGGGGCTGGTTCACGGCGCGCTGAGGGCGAGTGCGCGAGACAGGAGGCGCATGCAGAGCGCGCGTAAGGGCGTACAGCGCACGCGAGGCAGGCGTGCGCGGAAGGCGCGCAGGAGGCGCGCGAGTGCGCGAGACAGAAGGTGCAGGGCGCGCGTGAGGGCGCACAGTGCACGCAAGGCGGGCGCGCGAAAGGTGCGCGAGAGGCGCGCGGAAGGAGCGCAGGCGAGCACACGAGAGATGCGCAGGAGGCCGAGGCGCGCAACCGGCGATGCGCGGAGGGAGAGAGGGAGGCTCGACGGTGGGGCTAGGGTTAGGGTTTCTTTGGCTCAAGAACTCCGGTCTAGGACCGTCGCTC
Organism: Ottelia alismoides; assembly: GCA_037367405.1. Lineage (NCBI taxonomy): Eukaryota > Viridiplantae > Streptophyta > Magnoliopsida > Alismatales > Hydrocharitaceae > Ottelia > Ottelia alismoides. Next base: position 196,282 of record JAZKJV010005231.1, read on the forward strand.
TGATACCAATGTTGGGAAAAATAAGAGAACTTGTTTATTCCATCAGCCCTAGGCTCTCTTATATAGGAGAGTAGCCTATGGGTAAATTACATAAAGAGTACGACAGGAAAGGAAAATAACAAAAGAGTACATAAGTGAATAATATATGTTTACATGATTTTTTATATGTGATTTTTTATATATGATTTTTATATGTGATTTTTTAAGCCACTTATTTCATGTTATTCTTTTGAAATGTGTCAAATGTGGGTATGAAATGTGTGTTATAATATGATTTGTGCCACATTTTTTAATTTATGCCACATTTTTTATTGTATGATTTGTGCCACATATCATAATTTGATCATGTGACATGATTTGGATAACATTACATCCTTATTTTACCATTATTCCTTGTTTTTGCATGTATGTCAACCAAGTATTCCATGACCATTTAAATCCATCGTCGAAGTAGTCGTACTGTGAGATTGGAGTAAACATGAAGGAAGAAAAGGAATAATATACCAATAATTTAGCAAACTAATTTAGTCAACTAATAGTTATTTTGAATGCAATATATAGGTATACGTAGAGTTTAGTACTTTTGATGGAGAACTAGCAATAAATATAATGACAAAGATAAATGACAAAATAATTCAACGATAGAGGCACAAATATATATTTACATACATTGGTATACAAGTTGCAACAAAAGTCGGTCCGCTTAATTTATTATTAAGAAGCACATCATATCTTCATATCATGAATTTAGTAGACATAAAGAGTTCCAAGTCACCTCCACATATTGGAGTTAACCAGTTAGAATATTGTTGCTTGAACATTTCTATTTTCTTGTGCCATTTTAATTAGTACATTAGTAATGTTATTTGTATTATATTTCGGGTTTCTTTCGAATACTTGTATAGTTTGGTGATTGTTGTCAATTATTAATTGTGCTAACGTTTCTATTGAAGTATTGGTATTTGATTGATAAAGATTATTTTGAGCTCTATAAGAAAGTCATTTAGATCTTCTGTTGAACCACAATTATACATAAATTTAGCTCAGTTGTAGTCATTTTTGTATATATTTATTATTTTTAAATAAAAAATTAGGAAACCGTGTAGAACCGCATATACCCTGTCTATTCCCCCACATACCGCTTAATCGTTATTCAATGACCAGTCCAAACGCATACGCATACCGCTTTCCTAAACCTTGACAACTGGTAAGTGCATAAGCTATATCTGAAGAACTCGTAGAGGCTTTGGCGTCGGTTGGAACGCCTGAAGATCCTGCAGCAGGTGTAGTCGATGTGGTCATTATCTCTCTCAATCGAGAAACAATATCGTTGAGTCTTTCATCATGAGAGGGAGCCGGAGTAGTCTCAATCTGCTCTGCTACACGAGCCGGTGTAGGGTACCCATGCTTCTGATAGCATGTCTCTTCAGAATGACCCGGCCACGTTGACATCCTCCTCCTTGACCATGTGTCCTCGCCAACGAAACTGTGAAGTACCCCTCCTACCGCGAGAAGCATCCATCACAAGGGGGTTTGGGCTATGGTAGTGGATGAACTAGTGATTCTGCTCAGCTTCTTGTATACTTCCTCCATTGGTGGTATTGTCTCTTCAGTAAGCAAATAAGTGCATGTTGCATCGTACTCAAAATCAAGAGATGACAGAAAGATCCTTGTCATAGTAGCATTTCGAAATGCATGTTGCTGCTCAGTGCTAGTAGTAATATGCATAAAACCATGAAGTCGCTCGAACATGCCTCGAAGATGGGAGAAGTGGGCATGATGAGCTTGATTGTTCTGCTTGGTCGAGAATATGTCATATTGCCGTTGGAGGATCTTGCTCTCATTCTTCGCTTGACCGTATGTGGAAACAAGAATATCCCACATGGCTTTGGTTGTGGGTTGATTCACAATATCATTCGTAGTCATGGTGAGCGTCCTGATGAGCTACATACGAGCACATGCATCATCTTCCTTCCATGATGCATTTTCTCCAGTCTTATCCGCTGGCTCTGGCTTTGTCAGAATATGTTCTTTGTTACTACACTGCAAGAAGGTGAGAAACTGCATGGACCATAACTCGTAGTTGGTCTCATCCATCTTTACGATGGGAGCCGGGCCCTTGAAGACATCAATAGAAGAAAATACTTCACCCTTGCTTTCTGACATGTTGAAGAAGGAAAGAGACCACGACGGAACTCGATTTGGGGATAGATCTTCAAAAATGATGTCTACACAATCATATAGATGACTAGATGTACGTGTAGACTCATATATCCATCCGCCTCAATTCTCGATGCTTGCTCAAGCCGGAAAACACAATTTATAGGTCTGAAATCGTGTTTTCTGATCAAAATCAGACCCGATTCAGATCTAAAAAACTTTGGAGGCTGGAAAAACACCCTACAATCGTAGAAACGGCGTGCTGGGACATGGAAATCCACAACGGAGGGCAGTAGAGAGCATGTCTGACGCTAGGCAACGCTTGGTCGGGCTGGCGGCGCCCCCGAGTAGCGCTGGGATGTGCCTTGCGGCCCTGGGGAGTGCCCGATGATGCTGGGAACTGTCATACAGCCGCCTGGCACTGTTGGGATGCGCATGGCGGTGCTTGGCAGTGATGTTGCCGGTTCTGGGCAGCGCCACTAGGGGGTTGGCAGCGCTCCGAAAGGAGGGCCCTAGGGCTGGCAATGTCGAAAAAAGGGATTGGTGGTGGGGTATGGATTAGGTCAGGCTCCGGTCTAGGATCGTCGCTCTGATACCATGTGGAGAAAATAGAATTACATACTACATAGAAACTCTAGGGATCTCTTATATAAGAGAAAATCCTGGATAAATTACATAAGCAAAACAAAAAGAAATAGAAATAAGAAATAAAACACTAAGAGATACAAAATGTCTCAATATTACAGAAATAAATAAGTGAGTTAACCTAAAATATTTCCATGCATTGAACCTTGAACAACGCTATATTTGTTTCCCTTATCTAAGGAAATAGGTAGAATACAACTCCCTTAGCTAAGGAAGTAGGTAGAATACAATTCATATATGGATAAATGCTAGAGAAGAACTTAAAAGAAACAATGACGATTTGCAAATCTGAGAAATTGTTATGGGTATTTTTTGATTTAATTAGTACGCTGTGTATTGTCTTAATATTCACATAACATTTGTTGTGAACACTTCATACTTTGCTAATACTTGCCCTTTTTAACTAAATGGAAAGTTCTTTTAAAAATAAACTTTTCGTGATATGACAGATTAACATTATAATTCCTCAACATAGGATTTGTTCAGTTCCTTGCAAAACCTTGTTATATATTTAATTATCTTTAATGGACAATTCTGCTCATACTTTGTAAATTTGTCACCCGGACAAGCAGATCTTACAGGAGCCATCAGTAATCGACTATTGGAGCATTAGGCTAAGTGAAAGATAGCTTAATTTCTTAAGCAATGTGATGTGCCTTGTTGTATAGCTTAATTTCTTAAGCAATGTGATGTGCCTTGTTGTTTGTGATCATGGCAACAATGCAATATTTTCTGATCAATGTAATCTTTTTTACTCTTTATATGAATATATACGAGAACTCAGCCATGGTCGGTCCCAAGCCCGGACAAATGAGGAGAGTTGCATTAGGTAGCCTACAACCGGCGTAAAACAGTTGGAGACAAATTCCTAAATACTGTTTTTTTTAATCCTATTTAGGAATTTACCTCAAGACAGTCCGATCTTTTCAGCATGGATTTAAGCAGCATTTAGATTTCGTTGGGGCGTTCCCTACTAATGACGTGCTGCACCACCCAAATTCAATGAGAAATTGACAAGGGTTGCTACATCACTGCCTAGATGCAGTTCAAAAATTGCAAGGGTTCTCGCATGAGGAGCACATGTGAGAGCACATGCGAGTAAATAATCTAGTTCCACTGCATCGCCGTCCAAATGTAGTCCAAATTTTGCAAGGGTTCATGCATGATGGACGCATGGGAGTAACTTCATAAGCAAGAGATGCTTGGTAGTGGAGTCGAAAGCTTATGAAGTTTTGTATAACAAGCTTGACTCGAAGGAAGGCCAAAGGATATATTTAGATTGACCAAAGTAAAAGAAAAAAAGATCAAAGATCTTTCTCACATGAGATGCATCAAGGATGAGAAAGGACATGCATTTGTTACTCAAAAGAATATAAGGACTAGAAGGAAGCAACATTTCCATAAGTTTTTCATTGGGGAAGGGAATAAAGAGATTACTTTGAAAGATCTTGCTGGCAGTGAACGTTACCTGAATCATGCAAGTGATAAACGGATACAAAGGAAGGAAGTAGAGGAGGCTTTAAAGGTAATGAAACTTGGGAAAGGGGTAGAACTCGATGACAATTCTATAGAAGTTTTTTTTTGAAAGCACAATTCTATAGAAGTTTGAAGAGTCCTAGGTAAAGTTGGTTAAACTTGACTCACAAATTTATTCAATGTTATTTAGCGAAGTAAGAAAATGGTTGAAGAATAGAGGAGAAGCATCGTGGTACCTCTTTATAAGAATAAAGGAGACATTCAAAGTTATTTTATTATAGAGGTATAAAACTGATGAGTCACATTATGAAAATTTGAGAATGTGTGATCGAAAGAAGGTTGAGGCAAGTTTAACTTTCCAAAATAATTGAAAATCAATTCGGATGCATGCCATGTCACTCTACAATTAAAGCTATCCACTTGTTGAGGAGAGCAATGAATATTTATAGAGCTAAAAAGAAAAAGCTCCATATATTTTTTATTGATTTGGAGAAAGCTTATGATTCAGTCCCAAGGGAGATATTGTGGAGAATTTTGGGGAAGAGACAAGTACTTGTCTTATACTTATACATTAACCTTATAAAGGTAATGTGGCTTCATCTTGTGTAAGATTCAGTCTGGGTAGACTAACTATTTTAACACTAGCATCGGTCGCCATCAAGGTTCAGCTTTGAGTCCATTCCCTTTTGCTTTGATTATGGACGAGTTGACTACTCATATTTAAGATGGTATACCTTGGTGTATGTTGTTCGCTGATGATATTGTGTTGATTGATGAGATAAGAGATGTATTAAATGAGAAGTTGATGGTTTGGAGACATGTCTTAGAGACTAAAGGATTTCGTATAAGCAGGCTAAAGACAAAATATATGAAGTGCACATTTGATGGAAACAAGGAGAAAGGACTCGAGATGAAGATTGGAGATAATAACATTCAAAAGAAAGATTCTTTTAGATATTTGGGATCTATTTTGCAACAAGTTGTAAATGCAGGTTGCCTAAACTGGAGAGGAGCCTCTACTGATAAGAAAATCCCTTTGAAAGTCAAAGTATTACAAAACAGCTGTGAGACGCTTTATAGATCAGAATGTTGGCATGTGAACCATAGACATGTGCAGAGAATGACAGCAACATAAATGAAAATGCTAAGGTGGATGTGTGGTCATACACAAAAAGATCATATTTGGAATGATATGATTAGAAGAAAAGTTGGTGTAGCTCCGATAGAGAATAAGATGAGAGAAAATCACTTAAGAAGATTTAACCATTTTCAAAGGAGGTCGGTTGATGCACTAGTTAGAAGATATGAGATTTGGGATGTTGAACCGGTTAAGAGGGCGAGGAAGGCCCAAAAATTGCTGGAATGATATTATCTAAAGGGATCTTAGTTTTTTTTTTGGATTTAAGCATGAGAATGATCCAAAATAGATATGAATGGAGGCAAAAAAAATCATGTAGTCGACTCTACTTAATTGTGAGAAAAGGCTTTGTTGTTGTTCTCATGGTTCAAAAAACGTGCCTCAAAGCGAACACCTCAGACGTCTTGGCTGAGGCGTAAGCCTCGGATGACCAAGGCGGTCGAGGAGAGGCAAGGCAGTCGAGACGAGGCGAGGCAGTGAGGCTGGGCGAGGCGATCGCTGAGGCATTATGGATTTATCAAATATTTTTAATAAAATAATTGATTCTATTAATAGTTTCAAATGTTTATAAAAGTTATTTGTTGAGGATATATTTATACAAGTAACAAGATGAATGCTTAAATTTGACCTCTTTCTTATTCATATTTACCACATATCCAATTATTTCAGCGAACTCTTGATATTACACCCTTAAAAATATGCATCCACAAATCTCAAATGCATGGGAATTCGAATACACATATGAGAAAAAATTTTGGGATGGGAGAACTGCCTCCTGCAACCCCGGTAAGGGAGGCACACCTGGGCCCCCTTAGCCCCCCAGGCTCGCTAACCGGACAGCGAGACCTCCGTACTGGTAGGGTATGGTGGCACAAGGGGACATCGGATCATTTCTCAATTGGGTTTAGCAAGACATACGGTTACAATTCAAATCATATGATTCATATCAACATTTCAGATATCTTTAACAACTTTTGTGAATGACTCCCTTTTTGATAAATATTTTAGTGATATTGATTTCCTTTTTGATTGGGTAGAAATTTGGTAGAAAGATTTATGCAATATGGGATTGACATATCCTTTTTTCATGTTCTTATCTTCATAATTTCATTATATATTACAATGTTATGTATTATATGTCATTAGATTAGATTATTTCATCAATATATATTTATTACACTTTTTTGTAATTATTTTCCTGTACAAACCGAGGCATACGCCTCAACCGCCTCAAGGCTACGCCTCACCTCACCACCAGGAAAAATACCTCGTTCCGCCTTTCGTTTTTTCAGACCTTGATTCTTGATATGAATATATGCCCACCTCACCCACAACCAAAATTGGCTCCATGTCTATTTCACGTAAACCAACATGGGGACACATCACTATAATCGAAGACCCAAGTATTAGGGCTACTATTTGGTTGATCTTATTCCAAGAAATGTGCCTTTGATATTGCAACCAATCTTGCATCAGGTGGTGTCAAATGGGTCGTGTAAATCATAACTGATTGTACCACCTCTGCCCCACTGTCGATCATCTCCACCATCGACACATCATTGCAATCCACCTCCATTGTCAACACCACCACTTGAAAAATGAAACTCCCCACAATATACATCATTTCTATTGGGAAAGTAGTCGCATGGCACTCGACTTCAACGAATAGGTTAAGAGAGCTACCACTAGAAAGCATGCCACCAGTACTGAGACATCCCCCATGGATGCTAAGGGCAATTTGTACGAACTTCAAGTCATGACAATGCAAGGGAAGACATGCCACTCTAAGATGTCGATGTCGTGAACTACCAGTGCCCCATACATCCATGATGGGGCACCTCCACCATCCTATCAGGACCTTTTGGATTTCTCCCACCTTGAAAAAGTCTATGAACATTGAAGTCCAACAAACCCCTTGCACATATGAGGAAACCCCCAAATGCATCATGTCGACACTAAAAAACAATAACATCTCCCACCACCGATGGCTCAGAACTAAGACACCCATCTTCAATGCCCCCGCACTTTTTTTCCTTACCAACAAGCCACCCAAGAGTTGCCAATAAGGAGGAGTATCCATTGTCAAGGTTGCAAAAAACGGTATGCGGTATACAGTCGGTAGGGTCACCGATTACTGTTTAAACGGTATGCAGGAGTTTAAACAGAAATTAAACGGTTATGCGGTTTTACATTTTTAAATTAATAAAAAATATTACGTATATATATTTAATAAAAAAGTATAAATGGACTATAAAAATATGATCACATATTCACAACATTGATCAGATATTATCAATTTCAATGACTTCTTCATCCAAATGTGACATGTCAAAGTAGATAGCATAATCAATATAGGGTTTATGTAACCTTAATGCAAAACGCGGCCGCTTAAACGGCGTGTAAATGGCCGATTACACCCGTTTAAACGGTCTGACCGTTTACATAGCCGATTAAAGGTAATACAGTCAGTCGAGGGCCGAATTAGTTTAAACGGCCGTTTAAACGGCCGCATGAACCGTTTTTTGCAACCTTGTCCATTGTCATCAAAGGTTGCCACTGCCTGATTTTTGTCGTTCCGCATGATGCCTTCGTTGACCTGCCTTTCCGAAGTGAAAGTAAACGACATGATCTCGACATGCAGTCGCCAAACCTGCAACATCTGTATCAAAATCGAACCTTCTAAGGTGAAATATATAAGCTCGTCCACGTTATAAGGCGTTTGTAATTTTTTGTTTTAATGGATTTTGTGGATGATCAGAGTGTATGGGAGGCTTCAAATTAGGTGAGGTCTTTCCTGAAGTTTTTAAAGCTTGTAACAATTTTGTAAAGTATAAAATCTACATTGTAAAAAAATGATGGCTAGAATATTTTGTAAAAAAAAGCGTAACTAACATTTTCATCCAATATAATAATATTTTTATAATTGTATCTTGATTCACATGTGATGCTAAGATTTATTATTAAATCTATAGCATAACAAAATGTATGTGTATTATAAGAGAGTAAACACACAATTTTAGAACTCGACAAATTTAGATTTAAATGAAGGCAAAGAATCATTTTGTAGCCGACCTTACTTAATGTGAAAAAAAAGGCTTTGTTGTTATTGATATTCATAATTGTGAAACTTAATAAATTAGTTGTAGAAGTATTCGTTGTCACCTGGAAAAGGATAACCGAGTAAAGGATCATCTATAAATATGTTCTTTAAAACCAAAGGGTTATTATCCAAGTTGAAATTCCTTTTGATGGAATATCCGATTTTAATAATCATCCAAGATCCATTGAAGAATATTAACGTACATCAGAAACCCTAAGCAAAGGTGACAACTTTTGAAAAGCGATTAGAACAACCGGACCGTAACGCAAAAAACACGCATCCCCCCGCCAATCTACAACAATTTAGCAAAAGGGTTGTCCTTTGAAAGATTACCCCGAGCGGTCCAGAACCAGCAGGAGGTGTCCACCGCGACGCAGGACCGCAGGCGGGCCGCCGTGACGATGCTGTGAACGGGCGTGTAGGATCCCGCGCATCCCAATGCAGCGTGGACGGGCCTGATCGGGACAAGAACATGTGGTCAGAAAGGGGAAAGACGGGAGGGGTCGAATTAGGGTTTTAGGGTGGGGCGACCTTGAGGAGGGGGGAGGGGCTCTGCAGAGGGGCTTCGACAGGGAGGGGAGTTCGTTTCGGAGCGCGGCGGCCACCAAACGCGCGGCGGATCTGCAGAAAGACGCCATTGGTGAGAGGGTGGAAGGCTTGATTCTGGCAGAGGTGGAAGAATTCGATGGGAATGGCACCGACGGATTTCCCGCCTTCTCGTAGCGGCCGGTGGAGTCAACTCAGAATGTCAGCTGAAATAGATTTTGGAGTGTATGGGGGACTCCCGATTGTTTCACGTTAATCCGGGATAATCTAGCATACCTTATATTTTTACAGGATTTTTACACGACAGACCCTATAAACTTTTTAAATTATCTGTACGATTTTTTGCACAATGTAATTACCCCATCGATCCTGTAAATTACCCCAAGAATCCTCGCAGGCTTCAAACAAACTAACCGGAGGGTTCATAGGGTAAGAGTTGACAAGTTTACATGGTCGAGGTGGGAATTAGGTTGTTTCAAAGGTCGTAGAGGTAATTGACAAAGTTTATAGGGTCCCGCGCATCCACGTGAAAAAGCAAGCATGTCAGCTGCCAGTTTCAAAGACAGCCCAGTACCAGCCGGTAATTCAACATGCGGCCCGGAACCCGCTGCTATCGAGGGATCGCGCATCTTTCAAGAGAGATGAACAGGATGGGGTGAGAACAGAAGCACAGGATTGCAAGTGAGAGGTCACGAACATCCGACTCCGGGTGTATGGACGAGTTTCCAGTTCTACCATGAAAGCCGTAGGCTGAGCCGTCAGGACCCTCAGGCCAATCGGGCTTAGCCTCAGTCTGCCTTTCTGAGTTGGAATTAGTTTTAGGGGAAAATAGAGTTGCTTTTGTTTTTTTTTTGCAAAAATTTTTTATTTTTTGAAAAATATCATCATGTATATTCATTTATATATCCAACAAAAAAATCATTCGAGTTTCGACAGAGACTCCTATGCACTCCATGTAGAACATATAATTTTAATGGTCTAAAGATTGATGTAACCGACCTGCTCTAGATGGAGAACATATGAGTCTCTATTTCTGATGAAATTCGAATGACATATAGGAGGGATGTATAGGTGAATACGCATTGTAATATTTTTGAAAAAAAACAAAAAAAACACCCCAAAATAAGGTTGGAGCAACCATGTTGGCTGTCCCAAAGGGGCAACCCCATTGAACTCTTAGGATGCATTTGGTGCGTGGATTAAGGTGGGTTAAACTAAGGGAGGGCAAAGCATTTTTTGTTTTGGTGTTCGGATAGATGGTTAAACTGGAGGTGTGTTTCTAGTGATGTGATTTTATTGAAGTTTGGAAAAGTGAATAGTTATTGTGATGTGATTGTATTAAATTTGTGAAAAGTGAGTAGAAGTGACGTAGTTTATAAGTTTTATATGATATGGTAGTATATTATATTATTTTTTGATGGCATTGATGAAAGAGAATTAATTTATTTAATGTATTAATGAAGTGAAAGAGTGGAGCCCACATGAGAGAGAGAGAGAAAGAATGGGTTAAGGGGGTAGCTGAACGGCTCCTTAGTTTCATGGATTGTATAATTTTATTGTTATAATATTTTTTAACCATCTTCAAATAAAAAATTAATATAAAAATATATTACAATCATTAAAAAGTTAATATAACACATAATCATTGTCACATCACATCACATTTATCATTCCAACCTTCTTTAACTCTCCCAACCATCCAAACAGCTACTATTCACACGAGTTTACCCCAACCCAACCCAGTTACCAAACACGCCCATAAGCAGTCAACATTTTGGTATCGGAATCAAGATGAGGAATAAAATTCTCCTTACTATTTCTATATCATAGATCTTTCTGCCAAAATATACAAATGACTACATATCTAATAATCTTATCTAACATAACATCATTATCCCTTCTTATCATAATACTCCTACCGAACAAAGAATAACAAATAATGTAACTACGATTTATCCCTCGTTATTCTTTTTTATCCTCTCCCTCAGACTGAACAAAAATATTGTCTTATCCATCCTTATCCATCTTTATCCCTTCCCCTTATTCTTCTATTGAACCCCTCTAGAGATCTAACCGTTCATCGTGCGAGATGTCTAACTATACTCATTGGGCCCGTTCATTTGAGGGGTTACCCCCAAAATCCATTTCTCTACCCCTTTTGTGGGGGCACACTCTCTCTCTATCAAAATTATATATATTATACCATCGTATCATCTAAAAATTATAAAATACTCAACTTCTACTCACTATTCCAAACTTCAATACAATCGCATCACAACAACCACCCACTTTTCAAATTTCAATACAATCACATCACAAATAACTACCAACTTTTTCAAATTTCAATACAATCACATCACACAAAACCTTTCAACTCTAAACCCACCAACCAAACATCAAAATAAAATAAGTTACCTTCCTCATATAACCCGCGGACCAAACGTGCCCATTGTGATATCGCAACCATGAAAAGACACAAATTTGAGGATTATCAACTAAATTATCCGATGACGTTAGCATGTGGATTATATTATCATCCATTCTGGTTTTCTGTGAGTATAAAAATCCAAAAGTCCTTGAGCAAAAGAAAGGGTTTTCTACACCGTGGCTCCTTCGATATTCTACAAGTACAGTTATACCTTCTACTTTTTTAAAAAATAACACTTGTATCTCTATATTCTTATAAAATTCATAGTACTATTCTTTTACTAAGGTAAAATAAGGGTATAAGGGCAGAACTATGAATAATGTAAAAATACATGAGAGCAAGTATTATTGCAAATAAGGGCATCGCTGTAATTACAAAAATCTTGGAAGGGCGCAAGTAGAAAAAGCCTTTAAAGAATTGGGCAAATTGTTTTTTATTTGTTTGTTTGTTTTGTTTCCATGTAGGGTTCGAAAGAGTTTTCAATGCATGGTTTTGTTGAAATTTGGAAAAATAATCGATTTATTATTGATTTTTAATTGGTTGGATGAGAAAACACGGCTTTAAGAAGATTTTTTTAAGCATGCTATATAAATTTAGACACAAATGGAAAAAATGGGGCCGCCTCAAGGGTAGCGGACTGTCTCATGTCATTTTTCTACATTTTTTTTATTTTTTACAAAATTTTATCATATGTGTTTATCTATATATCCCTTCAATATGTCATTCGAATTTCGGTAGAAATGAAGATTCATATGCATTCCATCTAGAGCAAGTAATTTTAACGATTTAAACATTGTTGTAATCGACATGTTCTAGATGGAGGACATATGAGTCTCTGTTTCTGACGAAATTCGAACTACACATTGAGTACATATATAGAAGAATATATATGATGATATTTGCAAAAAAAATAAAAAAATGTGAAAAAAAAGCTCCATCAAACCGGACACAAATACCCATGTATTCTTTTGTATTATCCATGACCACTGTTATTTCATGTTTGGTATTTTCTATGAAATATTTTATGAAGTTATAATCTCCATGCAACGATACTTTTTTCTAATTATTCCAAATGATACATAGTTCCATACATAAAAAGCAATTTTTTTGACATAATATTCCATACATCGTAATATTTTATTCCATACGTCGAACACAAAAATTAACATAATAATTAAATACACACTAAACACAAAAATAGTATAAAGAAGTAGACATACCAACATCCGAGCTACATAGAAGATCTCAAGACTAAGCAGCAATCTCTACTCCTCAATCAGAGATCTATAATAGCATCTCAATGTGGACCTCTCTACTACCAAAACGAAAATAATATGCAAGAAAAACAAGGGTATTTTAACATATAAAAGCACAAAAACCCCGACATTAGGGGCCTATTTGGTTACCAAGGTACCTCGGGATACCCTGACATACCCCTAGTTCCAACCCTGCATTCTTGGGTTGTGATTACTTGTGTAGACCATGTAATTTCTTTGTTATCATTTTTTAATCATGTTTAAATAAAAAAGATAGCATAAAAATATATTATAATAAAAAAATCAATATAATACATAATCAACGTGATATCACATCACATTTATCATTCCATCCCTCTCCAACCCTTATAATCATCCTGTGAATAGTAGTTGTTAATAACAAGGATTGGGTTGGGTTGGGGTAACCTCCTATGAATAGTAGTAGTTTGGATGGTTACGAGGGTTGGGTTGGGTTGGGGTAACCTCATGTGAATAGTAACTATTTGGATGATTATGAGGGTTGGTAGATGGTTGGAATAAGGAATGTGATGTGATGTCACATTAATTTGTGATGGAATTACAACTCAAATTTGTAGGGTGGTTTATCGGGTTACCCTGGGATAAATCGTGGCACCACCAACCAAACGAGCCCCTACTATTCACAAGAGGTTACCCCAACCCAACCCAGTTACCAAGCATGGTTGGGTTGGGTTGAGGTAACCTCCTCTGCTTGGATGATTATGGGGGTTGGAATGAGGAATGTGATGCCATTTTGCATTGGTTTGCGGTGGAATTCCAACCCAGTAATGCAGGGAAGTAAAACAAGTTACCCCGAGTTAACTTGGTAACCAAACGAGCTCCAGGAGAGCATGCCAGATCCTGCTCTACATTTGTGGTCCATCATCTGATATGTAATAGTAGCTTGATAGCAGGGAAATCTCAGCTAGTGAGCTCGCACATTGATTGAACCTACAAGTTTTAATATATTGATATAAAAATACATAATAATATATGAAGTTTGTAATTCGAAAATGAGATGTACTTCTTCCCAAGCCCTCGGTGTTGGAAGCATAATGTAGAAAATGTTGTCACCCTGGTGCCATTCCTTGTTAGAAGATCCATGATCAGGTAACATCATTGTTTGAGCATCCTCCATTGCACCAACACCTTTAGGGGGTGTTTGGATAATGGGTTTAGGTGGGTTAAACTGGTTGCAGATAACCCATTTTTGGGTTTTGGTGTTTGGATAGAGGGTTAAACTGGGGGTGGGTTAGAAGTGGGTTTATTATGATATGATTGTATTGGAGTTTGAAAAAGTGAGTAGTTATTGGATGTGATTGCATTGAAGTTTGAAAAAGTGAGTAGAAGTGGAGTAGTTTATATTTTTTATATGAGATGATGGTATAATATATTATTTTTTGATAGGATTGATGATGTAAATTTTATTTATTTAAATTTTTTTAAAAAGGAATAAAGTGGGGCCCACGTGGAGGGAGAAAATATGGGTTTGGAGAGTTAACCCACCCCGGGGGTGGGTTAACCTTGTTGCCGAACGGCCCCTTAGGGCTAATGTAATTGTCTAAGATGGGATTTGATAATTAGGCATTTTTATCGATTCAGTCACAACATAGTTGGAGGTCAAATTATGCTCCTGTATAGTGGTAACAAGGGAATGACAATCTATGTGAGGTAAGATAATTTGTATACTTAGGGAGGTTATATTATAATTATACTTATAATATTAGTTACTTAGCATGTTTAATACTTATAACATAGTTGGAGGTCAAATTATGTTTTACGTTTAAGTTTATTGTCTATATGTTGAATGTACATACCAATAAAATTTTGTTGTGTTTTATTTTTAAAGTATTTTTACTTTATATTTTTAATTTCAAATTGAATTTTTTTTTAATTTATTTATGCTTAAATAGAATTCTAATTGAATTTTGATTTTTTAATTATAGGGGGTTTTTATTTTATGTTATTTTTTGTTTGTATTTTATTTTAAAGAGTAATAAAATAGCAATGTAATTTTCATTAAAAATGGAGATTATGATTTTGTTTTTTAAATATTTTTTAAAGTCTTTATGCTATGTATTTAACTTTGTTATTATTGGTTTACTATTTAAGTAATATTTTTTTGGCAGTTTTGTGGTATTTTGATCTTTTGTATTCTAATTTATATGATTTAGCGAAGCTTTAAGCTTTTTTTGTTTATCTAAGATGTTGTCCTTAATATTTTCATTTGAATTTTTTATGGTGGAAAGGTATGATAATGGCTATGTAATATAAAATTTCCATTTTTTTCAATTTACTAAAATTATTTAAGAAAGATTAAGAAAATTTTCTTTATGTAAACTATTATATAAATGTACTTAAAAAAGTGGATAAAAGTAGTTTTTTTATTTTTAACTCGAAGTGTATTTAATATTTTTAAAAACTAAAAAAGTAGGACTTGGAGAATCTAGAAGGCCACCTTATGAAACTAATAGAGAATTTAATCCTAATTTAAACACGCTAGGGAAATCCGTTCTACTTATTACAAACTTCAAACTAAAAAGGGATTGTTAAACTCATAGAGTGGTATGCTTTCATAATCACGCATTGAATCCTTCGTAATTTGAATCACGTAAAACCCTGAATAGTTGCTAAACATTACATGGCATAATCCTGTGTTAACTTCCGTCCATTTCTTTATTATTTTTGACAAAATATTACATAATTACACTTTTAACTTTTAAAATTCATCATAATTACGAATGGGTGCCACTCCTCCTTTCTTCTATCCCTCTCTTGGTTTATCGGATGGAGGCGACACACACAACGTTGTAGTTGCGCTCAGACAAGGCGACCATGAGGAGCACGACCTCGGATCATCCCTCTCTCTCTCTCCGAGAGTTGTCACCTCTAAGCCCCCTCACTCTCACTCACGATCTCTCTCGATTTAGAACTGGGAAACCCATGGGAACATAACAAGATTGGAGGGGAATATCTGTCCACGAGGCTCATTACGACTCTAGCTGTGAATAGTTTTTACGGGCAATGCTCGGATGTGTGATGATGCCATTGGGTCGGGCTCATCAGATGAGTTCACTATTTTCTAAATACTAGTTAAGGTCAAGCAATGTTTATTACCAGCCTCATCAACCCTAATTACAATGGGGCGTTGTCCATAGCATACAACAACAAATCCACTTCATGAGCCACCAGTAATCCTGCTGCGATCATACAGATTTCTGGCAGCTCTGCATTAACATGCTGGAATTATAATGACAAGTTGAAGATTTTGATGAAATTGTGAGATGCCCAGGCCCCATCCCCACCCCACGTTGTCTCTCGCATATACCACTTATGTGATTGCCACCACCATGGATGCTTCGATGCAGAAGTTGTACAACATATCACCGTCATCATCATAATCACGTAGTCCTGGACCTCTAGCAGGTCTCTCTCCTCTACATCGCATTTTGTTGGTGGCACCTTGCTGTCCTCCTTCACCACTGCCAGGTCAGAAATCTAGGGATAAAGAAACCCTATGTTAGGGGGAAGGAGGAGGAAGGGAGATAGGAGATGCAGACGGAGGTGGTGGCGGTGATGACAATGGGGTTGTAAAGAGGTAGACCATTGGATTGAGGAGGGGGAGAAGGGGGTGAAGGTTGGGGGTGTATTAGAATAAAAGACAACAGTTTAAAGTATTCTCATACATTAAGTAGGGTTTGTTATATGGATTCTTTATCTCCATTCAGATCTATTTTGGGTCATGCTCGGACTTAGATCTAAACAATTAAGACCCCTTCAGATAGTCTCCTTCCACCACTTCTTGGGCCTTCTTCACCCTCTCTTAGCCAACTCAACATCCCAAATCTTGCATCTTCTAACCAATGCATCAACGGACCTCCTTTTGCAAATGACCAAAGCACCTTAAGTGGTTCTCTCTCATCTTATCCTCAATCGAAGTTGCATCAACTTTCTTTTTGACCAAGTTATTCAGAACCGATCTTTTCGTGCATTACCACACATCCACCATAGCATTTTCATTTCTATTATTATTGTTCTCCACATGATAACATTTATATCCATATAGCGTAACATGTCTCATTGTTACTTTGTAATACTTTTCTTTGATTTTGAAAGGAACTTTCATACTACATAGAATAGTAGACGTTCCTCTCAACCTTAACCAATCTCCATCGATTTCCCCATCATATTGCAAAATGGACCCAAGGTACCTAAAAAATCTTTTTTTAATGTTATGTTCTCCAATCTTCACATTGATTCTTCCACCATTGTGCACTATATATATTCAGTCTTAGCTCTATTTATATGAAATCCTTTCGTCTTTAAGGCATGTCTCCAAATCTCAAGCTTCTCATTACTCCATCTCTAGTCTCATGAACCAATATAATATCATCATCAAACAACATAAACCAAGATATCTCATCCTAACTAGTCAACTCATCCATAATCAATGTAAAAAGGAAACGACTCAAAATTGAACCTTTATACAGAAAGATGTTGATGTCAGAATAGTCGATCTTCCCATACTGGATTCTTATAAACGATGAATCTACATTACATTTATCCTTTATAAGGTTAATGTACATGACACACACTTCTTTCTTCTCCAAAACCCTCCACAATATATCTCGTAAAACTGAATTATAAGCCTTTCCATGTCAATAAAATCATAAAGAGTTTCTTCCTTTTAGTTCTATAAATGTCTATTGTTCTCCTAAACATGTGGATAGATTCCATGCTTAAGTGACTTAGCATGAATCTTAGTTGGTTTGTTATTACCTTGAAAATTTGCCTCAACCATCTTTTGGTCGCACGTTTTCAATTTTTCATAATATGACTTGTCGGTTTCAAACCTATATAATTTGAACAATTTTTTAATATGTCCTTTTATTATTGTAATGATGCACCACAATGCTTTTCCTCCATTATATTTTCTTAATTCACCAAATAACATAAAAAAAATTGTGAGCCAAGTCAAGACACGTTCACCAAGAATTCTCCATGCTTCTATAGTATTTTGAGATAAAAGTACATTATATATATTTATTAACCTTGATTTATTATTATACACACATACACACACAATTAACTACTTTAGTTATTTCTTTTCCATTCATTTTTTTTGTTTTATATTTTGATAAAATTATTAACAACTAAAATAATTAAAAAAATAAAAAAATCAAGGGAAAATATGTATTGTAACTTTGTATGTATTGTTGTATATATTCTTTTTCTTATTTCGCCTCATCTTAATTATTAAAATAAATTTAGATTAGTGTGTAATTATATTTCTGGTGTTTTATTTAATTTTTTTGTTTCATAGTAACAGAAAGACTAAGAAAAAAAATCAAAATGCAAAATTGGGTTGTTTTATCCATTTAAAATATTTACAAAAGTTTGTATCTTGTACATACTTTGTATTTTGGGTTTGATTGTCTATTATTTATTTTCTTTTTATTTTGGTCAAAAGTCTTCGACGATTGGCCTTCCCCTAACCTTCGGTGTGATTCGCGAAGTCTTCTTTATATTCCAGCTCCTTCGCAAGATGGGATGTCGAGCTTCACGATGCTGAAGGCAATGGCAGAAGCATCGATCCATAACCCATTTTCTAGCAAATAACACCAATTCCCATATAACCTTTATCCCCTTAGCCTTCTCTATTCTTCCATTTCTTATTCTTCCTCTTCTTCTTCTTATATTTCTATGTTAATTTCCTCCCTCTCATTTTTTCTTCTCAGTAATAACCCATATGACTTCCACATCAACCTTCCATCTCTTCCACTCTCTTCTTCTTCTTCTTCTTCTTCTTCTTCTTCTATCTCCACAGTTCACGGCTCCGACCACGCATGACGACAGGAGACTCGAGTTCTTTTCCTGCCACTCAAGTGAGAACTCCCTGCATCCCCCTTCCAATCATGATCGTGCCTTGTGCTTGAGCCCATTCAATGGAGAAGGCAAGCCACAACATTAGCAACCGAGGTCTTCAAAGGAGAAGTCATGATGACCTCCCTCATAAGAGCTCGAGGGGCTAAGCCATCACATCTTCAATGTGTTGTGTTGAAGTGAAGAAGAAGAAGGAGATGAGGGTTGAGCATAGTTGTCGTCGATCTTCTCTCATCTCTTTGATCCTAACCGTTTGAAGATTGCCACCGATAGAGGAGAATTTGTCCATATTGCAACAACTAAACGTAATATATCATATCCAATGGCAAAAACTATATTTTGATTTTAGCCAAAGCCACATCTTCAAGTGGATTTTCATGGATTTCTTTTTTGCAAAATCAAGAGGTGAAACCATCTCTTTGAGAGGCGGCTCTCTTTTGAAATTCCTCTTAAAGCATGGTTGCATCAACATGAAAACCTAAAATCAAAGCCATATCTTAAATAGGTGGCTTACCTACAATATATTTTTTCCATTTTATATAGTGTATTAGATTTCTATTGCCATATGGATGGATTTTTCTCACCATAGAGGCAGCTTAACTATGGTACATAAAAAAATAAAAAAAATTGCCACCAAATATGGCATATTAGGTTCTGTGATTGCCATATGGACGATTTTTCTCGCTACCAACCATTGTTCGATCTGCTTCAACATATATGACAGTAGCTGCCATGTCACAAGGAGGGAAAGCCATCGTTCAGTCGGATAAAAGCTTCACCAGGACCATCGAGCCCAATGAATCCCCATCGTCAATCTCACTTCCATAAAACTTCAGTAGAGCTCCACGTCCACATCACTTAGATGCATGATCGAGACGAGAGGCGTGCCTCTTTGAGTTGGATCCGAATATCACATGGCATGCATTTCTCAAGTGGTGTTAATATTGTAACGAGTCCCTCCAACAAAATGAAAATCATTCTCCCAATTTAAGTATAGTCAGTTGCAGGAGATCTTATCGAATCCATGTTGAAAGATCCAATTGTATTTTACGTTGGATGTCAACTACTTAACGCAGCCCCCCTTAAGGGGGATTTGAAATGTGATCTTTTAGGTGGTAGGCACACTTCTCTACCACCAAACTATTGAAGTGGGTAAGCATCCCATCCAACATTCAGAAATACAAATTGGTACGTGCTTTTGGGGAAATTGCATAAGTGACTCACCAACTCTTGGAATCAGCAGACTAGTTCCTAGAGACATTATTACTTTAGTTTTCTATTTCATATTTTTGCATTTAGGCACTTGTATTCTTGTTTAATATCTTATAAACCCATGGTTCAAATATCATGAAACTGGACTTATTTTAAGTTACTGCATGGAATGTTTTGAACTGAATTGATTTTATTATACATTTTATTGAAACACGTATTTTGAAATGGTTAAATCATTTTAAATTTAAGGTTATTTTGGAAATTTGTGGAAAAAAAACTATTCATTTGGAAGCTAATTTAGAAAGGGATCTTTTGGCATAAGTTTTATTGAGATTTATCAAGTTTTGTGCTTTGTATAAACTAATTGGTGATTTTCTTATTTGAATTTTACAGGGGAAATTGTGCAATTACTTCAAAACTAAAAGTATCTCTAGATGCAACATTTCTGCTTTATCATTAGCAATTTATTGAGAGTTTTATAATGTGATTTATTTGGTTTAAAAATTGAAAATCACAATATCAAAGTCATGATTTCTTTTTAATTAATTCATATCAATTCCAAAACTTCTAAAAATATGCAAAAAATTGCATTTCATCTCATATTATATAACATATTTTTAGTTTTTCAAAATATTGCATTTAAACCCTTAAATCCAAAAACGTTGAGCGCAATATATTGAGCATATTTAGTTCCCTGTAAATTGAATACTTCCATTAGATATACTAAACACTTATCCATGATAATCATGGTTAGAAATTTTAATGCTTGAAACCACATAGAAACATGTTTTCAAACTTCTCCTTATTTGCCTCTTAAGTTGTTTTAAAAAAATTGCTTCTTTGTTTTTATCTTAACAAATATAATATTTTTAAAGTACTTAAAACACCAACAAAATTTGAAAAATCTAAAAATATTCACCTACCAATTTATTATATTTTATCACCCTTTAAAGTAATTATAACAATAATTTTTATCACATATATTTTTATTAAGTATACCAATTGTTTTCTTTTAAAATTAAAACCAACAAAAAATTGCAACTAAATATAAATATAAAAAAATACAAATTAAAAATAAAACAAAAATAATAAAATCCATGACCCATAGAAAACTTTGCATTAATCATTGTGTTAACATTTCATTTGCATTCACATTGCATTAATTTTCCTTAGTTGTTCACATTACATTGCTTGCATTGCTCCACGATATATTTCACATAGCAATTAAATAAAGTAAATTCATTGACTCACATTTAAAATCTTCATCGTCTCATTGAATTCGACTTTAGGGCTATCCTAAATAAAATAATTATAACACCACACACATAATTCATATGTTTTGTGATTTTGACTATCGCTTTCTATCCGCATATACTACAACGTGGCATTATTTAACATGTAGAGAAGCAGTAATTTTGCATTCCATCAAGGACAACCTTCATCCTCCTCTACCCTGATTCCAACCCAACGTCTTCCTCCCTTTCGCAGACCTAACTTTCATGGTATTGTTCCCTCTTTAGTTTTGTCTTAGCCTTTCACCTTTGATTCATATTATCTCTACCAAGATACACCCTTAAGTCTCACAAATCCCTCCAATCTCAAGCCATTATTGACAAGTTTTTTTGCCTCTTAAACCCTTAAAAGGAGACAATCCAATTGCAATTGAACCACAATATTCACATGGCTCGATTTGCAAATGAGCGAGCCATATTCACCACCATTCAAGCGAAGGTTCTCTACAACCTACAACTTGATGTGTAGAAAATGCTCCCCAAAGTCGGGAAGAAGTCCTCAGTGCTAACTCATCCTTTTCCTTCTACTCGAGCCCCTTCTATAACTCATCGTGCTTCTTTTGCATATCGAGCTTGTCCCGTATCTCAAGGCACCTCTTTGATGAGTGGTTCTCATGACACAAGGCATCCTTGTAATAACGACGACGACGATGATAAGTTAACTCTTCCAACTATGATACTTCTAATTAAATCGATCCTGTCTCCTTGGATGTCAGATGCACAAAAGCTTGAGAGAATGAGTCAACACTTTAGCTCTTCTTCTTATGAGCCGGACCATTCTGGGACCCATGCTTTCGACCTTGCTTCCCTTCAACCTATGCAAGCATGACACTGCAGTAGGATCCTCCTTTTACATGATGTCTTTGCGGATTTCAAGGAGTACAATAGTTCAACGTTCATCTACCATAACTTGGTCATGTGGTATGACACCACAAAGTAGCAAGGCTTGGGTAAATATAATAGAAGGAAGCCAAATTGCATATATACAGTCCATCTGAGAGGTAACCCAAAATTTTGAATTTGTGATCTTTGACTAAGGTCCCATCTAAAGGTGAGGGATTATGAATTGCGCATCACGGAAGCGTAAAGATTTTATCATATACGATCTAGGCACTACAAGAATTTAGTCTTTTCGGGACAATAACTGGTGAAGGTTCCATGTTGACTGTCCCTATTGATAGGCTTCAGGGACGGTCGTAAGACAACCATCGCCAATACCCACATACTGGGGGACGGTCTGTGGAGCATCGTCTCTTTTTATAATGAGGGAATAGGGCAGTCGTTAATGACCGTTCCCTCTGCCATAACCAAGACAATGCTCAATTTTACCCTCTTGAGGGGCCTTTGGGGACGATTCTGACCGTCTCCAATTGTCTTATGTTGGAGTCACGATCGATTTGGGGCTATGGGTGGTGGACCAAAGGGAGGCACTGTTTGATTTTACCCTCCTGAGGGGCCTTTGAGGATGGTTCTGACCGTCCCCAATTGTCTTCTGTTGGCGTCGCGACCGATCTGGGGCTATGGGTGGTGGACCAAAGGAGATGGTCGTTCGTGACCGTCCCCTTTGCCATAACCAAGGCACTGTTCAATTTTACCCTTCTGAGGGGTCTTTGGAGATGGTTCTGACCATCCTTAAGTGTCTTTTGTTGGCGTCAAGACCGATATGAGGCTATGGCTGGTGGACCAAAGGGGACGGCCGTTCGTGACCGTCCCCTCTGGCATAACCAAGGCACTGCTCAGTTTTACCCTCTTGAGGGGCTATTGGGGATGGTTCCGACCGTCCCCAAAGGTCTTCTATTGGCGTTGCGACCGATCTGGGGCTATGGGTGGTGGACCAAAGGGGACGGTTGTTCGTGACCGTCCCCTCTGGCATAACCAAGGCACTACTCAATTTTACCCTCCTGAGAGCCTTTGGGAACGGTTCTGACCGTCTCCAATTATCTTTTGTTGGCGTCGCGACTGATCTGGGGCTATGGGTGGTGGACCAAACGGGATGATCGTTCATGACCGTCCCCTCTGCCCGCTCTCGACCGTCCCCCATGGGTGGAGAGCAGATATATTCACTTAGACGCAACTATTGGGGACGGTCAAAACGACCGTCCTCGATGGTCAGATCGAAAAAATCCCTTTGGCCTCCTCACTTTCCCATTTCAACACACGCTCTCACGTCGCCCCCCACCGCCCGGCATTCCCATCGTTGCCCCATTTGCTCTCGAGCTCGTCGGCTTCCTACATCTTCATTTCCGATGATTACCAACAGTCCTTTACGTTTATTCTTCTCCATTTTGCTCCGAGAAAGAGGTACAAAATTACTATAACACAATATTATTATGTTGTTTTTGCAATAATATTCACCTTCTTTGCAATCATACATTATTACTATACTAAACTATACAAAATGTCTTCTTTTAATAGTCTATTTCATTTTCTTTGCAATTATAATCAACTTTGATCTTTTACTATGTTTCCTACCTCATGTCTATAGTGTGGGAAAAGAGTAAAGAGTACATATAATTTAATTTTCTGAATGTGCAGTGAAATAGATAAAATATGGATGGATAAGAGATACGATGATTTTCAGGAATATAAGAGAGGAATGATCATATTCTTGGATATTGGGCATTTCAATTAGAAAGTGTTTATAAAAAATTTTATGGTATCAAAATTTATTGTCCATGTGTGAGATGTAAGAATATTAAATGTAATGTTAGAGGGGAAGCTTATAACCATCTCATACTCAGTGGATTTTGGTTGCATTACTCCATTTGGACTGAACATGGAGAGGTTATAGAGCATATGCGAATGGATGAGGATATGGATGTGGGTGTAGGAGCCACTACACAATCTTTAAATAATGTTAATCATGAGTTATTTGATTTAATGGATGACTTAATAAGACCTGAAACACAAGGCATCGGTTTAGATGATAAGTTTGAGAGTAGTTTGCTAGATGTAGAAGGCATGTTGGCTCCTGGGATTGAAATGACGTGTTTACAGTTTTTATTAGAGTTGTTTAAGATGAAAGTAAGAAACGGATCAACCGCTGCAATAATGACAGATGTATTATCTTTAATCCGAAAGTTATTGAATAATATTGAGAAGTTTCCAAAGGATTGGAAAGAGGCAAAGAAACGATTCCGATCGCTAGGTCTGAAATACGAGAAAATTGATGCTTGTATTAATGATTGTGTACTTTTCCGAGTAGAAAATTTGCATTTAGTACTTTGTCCATATTGTGAAGCTTCTAGATATAAAGAAGAAAAAAGTAATTTAAAGAAGAAGAAGAAGTCGGTGAAGATATTACATTACTTCCCAATAATTCCAAGATTAAAACGTCTCTTTATGTTAGAAAAAACCGCAAAGTAGATGACGTGGTATTCTCGTTCAAATAAACGAGATGCTAATGGAATTATGAGAAATCCATCTGATGTAGAAGAATGGATAAAAATTTTGATCAGAGATATTTCTCTCTAGATAAGAGAAATATTCGCTTGGGATTAGCTTCAGATGGTTTCATTCCGTTTGATAATATGAGTTTGAGTTACAGCATTCGGCTCGTGACTTTGATGGTCTATAATCTAACACCATGGATGTCAATGAGTTTATCATTTATGATGATGACACTACTAATTCCTTATCCTAAAGGTCCTGTAATGCAATCTATGTGTACCTACAACCGTCAATAAACGAATTAAAACTATTATGGACCACAGGAATACCTACATATGATGCATGAAGGAAAGAAATATTTACATTGCATTCCGCACTATTGTGGACTATAAATGATTTACCAGCATACACAATCGTCGATTCCTGCCGGTGAAGCATAGATGGGCAGATAATATTAAGAAATTTGACGGTCTACCATTTGGATGCCGACTTGATTTAACTCGTGTGAATGGCAGCAATGTTTGGGAACAACAATTCTTGTACAAAGCAATTGTTTAGGACAGACTTCGAGGAAAAGTATGGCCGGTAGATGGAGGAAACAAAGTATTTTTTTTAGAAAGATACCATACTAGAAACATTTACAAATTAGTCATAATTTAGATGTCATGCATATTGAGAAGAATATTTTGGAAAATATTTTGGGGATGCTAAATCTTTCAGGACAATCAAAAGATAATTTAAGGACGAGACGTGATTTAGTTCGACTTGGTATACGTGAAGAATTACAACCAATTGAATTAGACAATGGACGGATTACTATACCTGGAGCAATATATACATTAACCAACAGTAAACTTGATAAAATTCTTACATTCATAAAAAATTTGAAAATGTCAGATGGGTTCTCGTCCCAGTTGTCGAGGTATGTAAATGAGAGAGAACGTAAGATAACCGGGTTGAAAAGTCATGATTGTTATGTTTACATGGAAGTATTACTCCCATTCGCTATTCGCGGGATTGTTGATGATGTTGTCCTACAATCCTTAACAAAATTGAGTGAATTTTTCAAAGTCTTATGTTCGAAGGTTTTAGATCCATTGATCTTAAAAAGACTTGAAGAAGACATTGTTATCATATTATGCAAATTAGAGCAGATATTCCCATATATTTTTTTAATGTAATGGTTCATTTAATAGTTATAGTAAAAACAGATTTATCTTCAGCTTTAGACGGCTATTATGGGGAAATAGTTGACATAATAGAGATCAGCTTTACTCATGAATGTCGATGTGTTTTTTTTGCGCAATTGGTTTGATGTCAGTCACGATGGGATAAGATACAGAAAAGATAGAAATGGGATTATTTCTTTAAACCAATCAAGGAAATTGTAAACAAATGAGCCTTTTACTCTTGCCAGTCAGGTAGAACAAGTGTTCTACATTCCAGACAACTTAAGTGATGGGTGGATCATACCCGTGAGGACAATACCAAGAGATTTTTTTGATATCAATAATGATGATGGGTTGTTAAATATAAATGACGCAAATCAAGCTGAGATACAAGAACATCCATACAGTGTTGTAGATGTGGATGTGATAACATGTACGGGAAGGTTTTGTGACAGTGTTATCAATGTTTAAAGTGTAAGTTCATCAATATTTTTTTCCAAAATTATTTGATTTAATATGCGAAATATACAATTCTTGTTAAATCAGTTAAATGTTTCATTATATATATGCATATATGCTTCAACGTCCTAGACGCATTCGGGATGCAGCGCCTACACCACGTGCAGGGAGTGAGACCTCCGATCCTGACGGATCGGCTAGACGTAGAAGCCCATCACAGTGCCAAGTGTTGGACCGACTGCGTCCCGGTGAGACACTTAGGGTACGGATAGTTGGAGGTGATGTAGTGGGGGAGAACTCAGCCGTGTTTTAGAGTTACCTGGGGCAGGTGTGCAGAGCCAGGGTTCCTATCCATATTACAGACTGACGTTTAGTGGAGCAGTCAATAAAAGATACCATTCTTCATGATTTGGAGATATTGAAAACTAATAACAAACCAAAGTTGTTGTTGAGTGTATAAAATTAACTTTTTTTTGCATCCTTTACTTTGCAGTCTAGTTTTTTATGGGATTGTGACCCGGCCACAGATTCTTTAATTCTAGGACATGGCGCAGAATTACTGCGTAAATATCAAGGTCATCTGAGGACCCGAGTAAGTACAGTAACTTGATTTTTCATCATTTATGAAATGTATATAAGTAATTTTCTTACAAATTTTTAGTACTTCGACCCGAGCTTCCATTGAAGACACTTTTGGCGAATTGTCCTCCAAATGTACCCACTGAACATTGGAGGGTATTGATATATATTTGGATGGGGGAAGAACATACGTGCGATACATATGTGCATATTATCGATTATTTGGAATTATATTGTTGCAATTATTACCATTGTATAGGGCATCTAAATGCTCAAAATCGAAGGAAAGATTTCAAGTCTACCATAGAATGGGGAGAAAGAATACAAATCAACTGAAGGATGATTTTGTAAGTAATCTACTATACGCATTATGTTTAAATTTCATCCATTGATATATCTTAAAATCATATCGTAAGTTCTAGTTCTCATTTTCACATTAGTCAGTGGAGAACAATCGTGTGCCCAGCCTGATGGAAGTCTTTGAGAAGTCTAAGGGTCGCGATATGGGTGTGGAAGTTCATTGGGTAGATCCTGCCTATGGTCCAATTCATGTAAGCCACTAATAATAATTTTGCATCTGTTTTAATAATTTAAATGGATTTTGAATTTACTTTAATAAAATTACAGGAGGAGATGTTCAGGCTCACGATCACTGGCTCTCTAGACAGCACTGGTATGAGTCAGGCACCTCTTACTCATGATATGGCCTCCCTCCAGGAGACCGGTCCGGAGCATCAAGGATGAGTCCATTGTGGTGGTCGTAGTGCCACCATACGAAATTGATATGGAGTAGGGAGCGGCTCGTCATTTTCCTCTCAGAAGACACAAAGGGAGAGGGAATTGGAGAATCAAGTGTCTAGCATGAATGTTGAGATTTAGGATTTGCGACAACAAATGGTAATTTTTAATGCATTCATGCAGGCACATCAAGGTGCAACGTCGACTAGCCACCCAACACAAGTAGGTAATCTAGTTGCGAGGCTAGGCGATGATGATGAAGGAGAAGAAGGAGAAGAAGAAGAAGAAGAGGAAGATGGTGATGATGATGGTGATGATGATGATGACGACGACGACGATGATGACGACGATGACAATGCGGATGAGGACGACGCTTAATATTACTTTATATGTTTTTTCTTTAGTTTGTAGGGTATATAGTTTAGTATATTGTATAATTAATTTGAACAATTACTTTGCAAAGTAGCTTATTTTGTTTAAATAGTTTGAATAGTTTATGGTAGAATAGTTTTATTTGAATCTCTTAGCATAGTCGTCATTTCAAACATTTCATGTAAATTGAATGTGAAATGAATGCTATTTTCTGTGTTGATATTACTCTTAATGATGAAGATACAAATATTGTTATAGGTACTCAATGTTTATTGTCACTCTTTGCAGGGTAAAATGAAGAGCATATCAATGGTATTGATAATTTTTTTAGTAGCAGAGGAACAAAGGGGACGGTCGTGAGGACCATCCCCTTAGTTATCGTATGAGACGATCATGACTGTCCCCCCTTCTCAAACTTTATGGGACAGTTACGAAGCTGACCGTCCCCTTTGCTCTTAACATTAGGGGACGGTCATGAAGTTATCTTTAAGGGACGGTCACGACCGTCCCCTATGCATGATTATAGGGGACAATGTCAATTACCGTCCCTTACAGCAAATGGGACGCAAGCTACGGAGCCGGTTTTTTGACCGTCCCCTCTGATCAGAGGGGACAGTCACTCTGTCAATGGAGATGGATAATGATCGTCGCATGTTCTATACTTTCCTGTAGTGAGGTCAACTAGTCATACTAGTCGTAAGGGGCTGCAAAAATTACATTTTTTTTATGAAACCACATAACATGGGAATGATTCTCAAGTCATTTCATCAAGATCACACATGAGTAATAGATTTACCTTTTGATGTGTGATTGCGATCCACGAGTCTCTAAGCGAAGAGACCTCATGTCTCAAGTCCAATATGATGTAGAGAGTACTTGCGGGTGTGTGGACAACATGTGTGCTTCCCACAATTCAAAGTGACGATCTGAGCTAAGAATCACATGATTTCGTCTCACGAACTCCGTTGTCTTCCTTCACGAGCATGAGGCATCTAAGAAGACAGACATCTACGAGTAGTAAGTTCGGCATTGCGACGACGATGGAGCTCTCAACAAAATCCTAGGTGGACGGCCACCAAGACTTGAGAGAGAGCACACATATATAGAAAGAGAGAGAGAGTTGTTGCAACTTTCGCTTCGACATAATTTGTGTAAATAAAATATCTACAGTTAGCCCTTCTTTTATACAAAATTGAATGGCTAGGATGCACTTCTAATGCAATCCTAATTGAATCAATGACCAATATTTTGTTGGAAGAATTTACAACATTATATTTAATTTTAAAAGGAAAATAAGTTGAAGACATCTTCAACAAATTTATTTCAATTAAGTGTTATGCCTCTTCTAACGACTCCGATGAAGAATAATGAACCCTTTATTGACTAGTTCTTTTTATGTAGTTTCTATTTCACTATATATTTTCCTTGGCCTAATATGCAATAATATGGAACATCTTGGATGTCTATGCGATATCTACTCTAACTGCTTTTCCATAATTTTATTGAAGTTTATTTATTGTATTGCATTTGGAGTAATTTATCTACTTGATCTTGATCTTAATTGCCTTTTCTCTTTAGCTTGTTTCTGTAAGTCTTTTTCTTGATAATAAAAAAAGGGGAGACAACAAAAATTTGAATGGTTGTGAAACTTTTCTTAAGTTAGGTGTTACTTTTGTTACGAGCTTTGCTAAAAGTTTTATTAAATTAAAAATATTAGCCTCAATAAAACTCCTTAGTAAATTTATTTGTTATCATTAAAAAGATAGAGAATGCTACAAAAACACATCGCATGCTACTGTTCTAATAAGGGTACACAATTAAAGATAGACACAAGCATTTATTTATTTTTGTAACTTTCAAGATTGATCAAGACACCTTTTTCAAAATTCAAGTGATGAAGTCAAGCTTTGATCAAAACAATCTCAAATTTCGTTATGTTTCTCTTGCAATAATTTTTATAAACTTTCAAAGATATATAACTTGCACACATGTTCAAAAACATGTTAAACATTGCATGTTATCCCTAGCATGATCAATCACCCCTTGACCCATTGATCAATCACTTTTTTTCATGCTATGGATCGATCGAACACTTTTTTGAACTCTGGTTGATCACTTACAATACATGGCTATTGTTAACTGACCACTTTTTGATGACTGATTGATCATTTTGCATTACAAGCTATTTGTTGTCCGATCACACAAGATCGACCTAACAATTACTTTTTCATAATGCTAAAATTTATTCAAGCATTTATTATGATTTGTTTGTTCGCCTTTTGAGTATATAATTCTAGTTTAATATTAGTCGCTTGACTGATTGATCATTTGTCAATATGAGCCATTACTGTACTTTGACTGATCAATCACTTGATTTTTTTCAGGCTATATATTAAACATTGATTTTATCCATAAATTGATTTGCAATAGCTCTATTGAGCTCTAACATCTCTAGTAGAACTATATAGTCTGCCTCTCTTCATATCTAGTAGAACTATATAGTCTGCCTCTCTTCATACATTGTATACAATTAAGTTTATATACCAAAGAGAATGTCATGTATACCGTATACCTTGAGAGATAGAAAATACTTCTATCAGGCATTAAAAAGCTCGATAAGCATTAACAGTCATGTTGTTTGCTCCCTAATTATCCACGACTCATTGGTAAAGTACTTTTCATACAAGGCAACTTGTAGTTGAGTTTTATCTTCATATCCATCATCATGAGTTTTGAGTATTGTAGCTCCCTAGATCTATTTGTATCATATATTGACAAACATATTGCACAACATATAGAATCAATAGGCATGAAAAAATAAAGGTTTCCGTAATATCTTTTCATTTCACTTTTTTTGTTGCACTAGAACTTGGTGTGTTATATAAGTTGTGGGAAGCCTTTGGTGTTGAAAGCACTTGTGTTACTGTATGTGAACATGATATGTGATCTAATTGTGATAAATCTTTGGCACTGGCAGAAGCATTATTATAAGCAATTTAGTTGTCCATGGCAACTAACTTAGTGAGAGCCGCTATTTGGCTATGTTAAAATCTAATTATTGTAATACATGCATAAAATGATCATTCAGAAGCACACTTAAAATATCCCACGGAGAGGGTGGTCTTTATTTTTACCTTGATAAGTCTGGGGTCGAACAGAGGGACATGAATGATTAAGTTAATTAAATTAGGTTCGATATATAAATTATCAAATTTAGTGCTATTTGGATCAAGGAGCATATGCGTGCAATTTTTTTATATTTTATATGCAGGATGTAATGAACAGAATGAGTACATTGAACTACAAAATAAATACACATGAGCATACAAAAAGATCATGAAGCATTATAATCGAAATTTAATGCATAAATATGTAGAGAATTTAATTATGAATCCAATAAGATCAATTTCATTAAATTTGGATTTAAAATACAAAGTTATTAAGCAAACAGTACATGGGTCTTTTTGCAGTAAAAACCTAATTTTAAAATAATTAAACATAAAAAGGATCCTAAATGGGCTTATCTACAAATATGTAGAGATGAAGGGGCTCTTGTGAAAATATCCAGCCACGCGAGGGTAGTTATGCAAATAAAAGAAGTTGACATGGTAGTGGTGCAAAAAACCCAAACACGTTCCTATTGCACGTGGGATCTGCTTTGCTAGGAGGTTGGGTTCACTTGACTGGTTCGAGCCACGTGGACTGTGAGGCACGTCGGGTAAGGGTCGGGTCCACTAAGCTTGATGAGGTGGCGTCATGGCTTGGGCTACGGTCCTAACCCTTGGATCAAGGCAGAGGAGGACAATGCAGATGCTCCCACGGGCTGGATCAACGGTGGTTGGGGCTCCTCTAGTGACCGTTAGATCATGCCTAAGCCCAAATACAATGGATCTTGTAGCTCCTTTCTCCTCCACAAACGGTGTCGTACGGGCGGTGCTCTAGCCATCCTTCTGTCGCTTCTTCCTAGGCCTCTGGTTCTATTGAAGGGTGGAGAAGATGACCGGTGCTCGGGTGAAGGCAACAGATGGTCGAGGAGGTGAGATCCGTAGCTGGAGTGGCGAGTCAACACGACCTCGTTGGGGGCAGAGATGGAGATTGACGTGGTGCTCGAACCTCCGATCAATGACACATTGAGACACCTGTAAGGGTGAAGTAGATAGCCAAAGCAAAGAGGGATGATGTGGGAATGAGACGAAGTGGAGTTTAGGACTGTGAGACATGAAGGAAGTGGAGCCCAAGTGGTTCTTCTTCTGAGCAAGAAGAAGAAGTGGATCAATATAGTGGAAGATCTGGAGGAGGAAGAGTGTTCTAAAGCATTAGCGAAGATGTGGATTGTGAGATGATGGTATGGGGATGACAGATTCGATCTGAGCTGGAGTGTGTGATGCGAATCAAATCCACGAAATGAAAAGGGATGATACTTGAAGATTACCTAGAGATGGAGATGAAGTCGGAGATGAATCGAAAGTGAAGTAGGACCTTGGGATGGAGCTTTGGAGCTCCGGCTTCACTTGACAGGCTCAACGATGACATAAAGCTTGAGCAACACCTTAATAATGTCCCGACACAACCATGATGGTCGTGCATTTCGTCGGAGTCTTTCCCTATTATTGATCAACCTAATTGCCACTTGCTATCACCAAGGGAAGAAAGGGGGCTCGAAGAAGGCTCATGTAAAGGCATATTCTTTGCATGACGCCTTCATAGGGTTTTCATTAAGGTTGCAATTGGCGAAGAGGGAAGTTTCAACTAGCGATGGTTGGCAAGCTTAGGTGGACGACCACTATTTGGGTTTTGGCGAAGAGGATGGTTGAACAAACTCTCGAATGGAGTTGGATCGAGGATGAGAGGACATGTGGAGAAGGAGAGGTTGTTTGATGAAGAGTTGCCGGTGGAGAACTTGATGCACGTAAAAAGGAGGAGGCGAAGGTTGACGATGAAGATGAGTCATTGGATCTGATTATCTAATGACTCTGATCAAGGCATGATGGGGTTTAGATGGGTCATCTGATGAGATTAATCAAACGACCTCTAATGAGGCTGAAATTGGCATTGGAGGGTCGTCTGATCAAAAGATTTGACAATTCAAGGAGGGGAGCTTAGAAGAGAAGGGTCGGGTCACGTGGCGCGCCCAGAGGCGGCCACGTGGCCTAATAGGGAAATTCATGATTAAAAAATAAATGTAAACTCAAAATAAAATAAAAATTGATGTTAA
Organism: Ottelia alismoides; assembly: GCA_037367405.1. Classification (NCBI taxonomy): domain Eukaryota; kingdom Viridiplantae; phylum Streptophyta; class Magnoliopsida; order Alismatales; family Hydrocharitaceae; genus Ottelia; species Ottelia alismoides. The sequence goes on from JAZKJV010005231.1 coordinate 229,358, forward strand.
AAAATGTTCAATATGAAAATTGTGATTTTGAGATCTACAACTTTCATGCAGAATTCAAAACTCCAATACGTCATATATACATAGTAATATTTTGTAGGTATTTTACAATTATTTTGCTTATTTTTTTAGCATTTTAAATATGAATACATTTAAACTATATCATGTACACCATTATATTTATTTTTATGAACTTTCTTAATTAATAAAAAAACACATAAAATAAAAAGAACATATGATTAAAAATGTACAATATTTACAAGATAATTTGATCTTTTATTTATTTACATTAATTATATACATACGATAAATTGTAAATTTAATTGAATTAATGGGTTTAATTGTGGAAGTGAATTATATACAAGGCTAAGATCCCAATAATTACTAGATGGATCGATGATGCATCACTTAGATAGTAAATGGTTGATCAACTCAATCAATCAAGAATCTTGAGTCAGGAAGATGAGACATGATTCTTACCTATAGGGATTTCCAAACCGTGCAAGCGATGCTTGTTTTGTGATCGACTATCTCTGCTTAAAAATTTATCTGACCAGTGTTTTGCGATCACTACTATTTACCCCACTTCCTCCAGTAGTATAATGATTATATGCATACATTTTCATTTGTTAAGGTCTCCCGAGTATAACTTCTTCATGGTCAAGGAACATGTTTTCATCAAATCAAACACGTTGGGCTTGCAAAATCTAGTGTAGACAATGTCATAAATTCGATAGCTTAGTCGATTATTCGAATTCCTATAGAATAAACCTATCATGGAATGAGAAGAAAGCTATGGGGACTACAAAACAAAGTAGGGGATATACAATACATCTAAAGACATGAAAAAAATTATAATCCAAAATTCGTTTCTACACACTAAGAAGAAACTGGAGTACATTCATAGGAAGACAATTAATGAGACAACTATTCCAAAAGTGAATTCCAATAAGAAGAGTGTGTATTTTCCCTTGAACAGTACTCCATGTGAGCCAATGGTGAATTCATATGAAATAACATTATTTCTTTAGGGTGTTTTCCTTAGGGAATAGCCCCAAAAATAAGGGCACTATTCTCCTTCCCTCCACTTTCTTTCCTCATACGGTTATTCTCACATTCACATCTCTCACTGCTCTTATTCCTATCTTTATTCCACGTTACGTACCCTCATTTCACCTTATTCCAACCTTTCCAGTCAAACAAGAATAGTGGCATATTCCATCTTATTCCTCACCCTTATTCATGCTTATTCCGGAACTGAACACACCCTTAGAGCACTACATTCTCCACTATTTTAAATTCAAATTACAAGAGAATTTTGTATTGAACTTTGTTTAACCAATGACTTGAGGTGATAAAAATGGAAAATGATTTCCAGATAAGAGGAAAAGGGCACATATACTTGGAGTAATCATCCACAAGTACCAGAAAATAGTCATAAATAGAAAATGCTTCCTTCCTCGATAATGATATCATTGACCACTGTGACCATGCCCAAACTACAATAAAATATGAGGCGACTATGGAACGTGAGCATCGTATGCGGTATTATCTCAACAAAGTTTAGTAGATTGCTGACGGTTGTGACAAATACATGAGGATCACATGAGCTTGAAGCATAATGAGGAGCCCATGATAGGACATGCTCAATTTTGGTAGATATCGCAACTACAATATCACAAAAGTCAAAAGACAATGTTGCTACTCAACAAGATAGACATTTACCCTTTGCAAGGATGTTTTAACACATCCACTTCCTTGTCATAGATTCTGTAATTGAAGAGAGAGTTGCAAAAAGATGAGTATGAGATGGAGAGCCACAAGAACACATGAGAGTTGTCCACATGTCGCAAGACGTAGTAAGACCGACCACATTATGATGTACTTCAAAAGGGGATGCCAAGATCTACATCACAAGAGTTTGATCACATTGTAAGAAGGCATCATTCGGAGCAGAGGATGCATGAGTTGTGCTAGAATCCTAGAAGTAGAATCTTAAGTTATCTATAAGGTTGTAGTAGATTCTTGTAGGTACTTACCAAATTACCAACACCGATAGTGACATCCACCATTCGCTTACTAAAGAGGCAATATCTAAGTCTTCCATAGAAATCGTTTATGGAAATTAGCTTTATAGAGTCAGAATGATGACCGCTCAATACTTGAGGCGAGACAAGGAAGACTTCGAAACAATCAACAAAACACATGTTAGTGAGCTAGCGACAAGTACAACAAATTGTAGATGGGATTGAGACATATAAAGGAGGCATAGCACGTGTACACTCTTAAGATGCACATGAGTAAATGGATAAAGATATACCTGTAGCAAGGATATATTTGTAATCTCGTGCAGCATGTCATGTAAACCTAACTCTGTCATGTAAACCTGACTCTAGTTGTAGACAAATAACCCAATAGGACCACTACACTCCAAAATATTTTCACAAGAAAATAAAAAGTCTACTAAGAGCAAGTGGAGTACTAATTAACCGCGAGATACGAGGGTCTAAATGTCTCACACAAGGCGGAGATAAAGTCGTTGCGGCGACCCTCGGTAAGTCCCGATTAAATCAACAATTAACCCACGAATAATATCAAGCAATGGAAATCAAAGTGTGGAGTTAAAATTTATTATAACTCTACAAAATATGTGTATAGTTCAAGTATGTAGAGTGTCGAACACAGGGAGCAAACAGGTAGAATAAGGCAATAATGCTCAGAAATGTGAAAGTGGTTAAATGCCTACAAGTGCTATTTTTGTGGTTTTGAATTTTATATTTTTTTTATTTAATTTTTGATTTTATATTTTATATTTAGGTTTTTAATTTACTAATTTTGTATTTTTTATATTTTGTATTTTTATATTTTCTTTTTCTTTTAATAAAGATATAATGCATATAAGGAATATATATGTATACTAGAGATAAGAGAGGGATAAAAATAGGGGAAAATGCTCAAATACAGGAAATGGAATGTTTTTGTGATTTTTATATTTTTCTAATGTTTTTGTGATTTTTCTAGATTTTTTCTAATTTTTTTGGTATTTTTAAGGGCAAAAATACTAGTAAACAATGAGATAAGTTGCTGGCCGAAATTAAAATGAGGATGAAAAATATTAACAGAATCAAAACTTCCTCAAATTAATTTTAAAATAAATATAACAAAATAGGAAAAAATCAGAAACTGAAATTATATTTTTTAGGATTTTTGTGAAATTTTTAACATTTTTATGAAGATTTTTGGTGTTTTGTTATTTTTAGGGGTTTCCTTTTGAATTTTTTTAATGATTTTTGGTCTGAATTTAAAACACACAGAAAAAACAAAATATAATTTTTTTTGAAATTTTTCAAAAAGGAAATGAATATATTTAAAATAAAAGACTGCAGGAAGGTAGAAATGATGTTTTTGTTTTTTTGACTAATCAAACAAGAGGATAAAAATACAGCAAAAATCCCTGATTGGAGAACAAACTCAGAGGCACACAGAGATATTTTTATATTTTCAAATAAATGAAAGATGCTCAAGAAATAAATCAATCACTCAAAATATTGTAGAAATTCTATAGGACACAAATCGCAATATCTTTTGTTGAAATTTGAACACAAATTCGGCCCTACTAATTCCTACAACATATCCAAAAATTAATAAGTGATATTGAGTATTTAAAGCGTTATCAATAAAACAAGCTCAATCAGTACTCTGATTTCATAAATTCGCCATAAATAGTTCGTGCAACAGAAGATTCTGAAATTTGGATATGATGTAGAATGTTTAAACAGCTTTCTAACAAAAAAATCTCACAAAAAACTGAATTCAGATGAATGAGTTATAGCCATTACAACACAGGGGTGCAGATGCAATACTAATTACGAAACTGCAGTTCAAAAATATACTCGAAAACTTCTTGAAATATGCCAAAAACGTAGGGGTATTGCCGCAAAACTTGCCACTAATCCAGGTGCCATCAAGCTGCTCTTGGACAATAAGGGGATGTGCATGAAAGTGTTCCGATGTACCTGCAATTAGAAGAAGGGCTCGAGTACAAAACTCGGCCAAGATGTTAGGTACACAAAAAATGGGATTGAATGGGTTTTCCTTCGATTTGGTGAGGGAAGAAGGATGTGCTCAGACCACCGTATGTGGCTGAAGATGGAGGGGGTTGTGTATGAGGATACGTAGAATAGCGGAGGATGGCGGCGGTGAGATGTGAGCCGCGTCGAGGAGGATGAATGAAAGTCGAAATGATGGGTTGGAAGCTCGCCGGAGCTTGCTCCGGCGAGGGGTGAACTGAGTGATTAAGTGACTAAAAAGCAAGTAAACAAAATGCTAGCATAAATCTATGATCTACAAGTGAATAAAGAGTAAGGAAACGAGCACAAAAATGACCTTGACTGGCCTAGAAACCAAGAAGGTGGAACCTCGACGGTCGGTGGCCGGAGGTAGGGGTGGAGCCGCCCTTCGACTCGCCTAGCCGCGCCTCCGAGGAGCTGGAGAGCTCACTGTCACTTCACTCTATCTTGAGCTCCAAGAAGGGTGGCCAAAATGGGTCCAAGAGGGTTCAAAAAACGAATGAGAAGAAGATGAGGTGTTTTGTACATGTGAGGTGGGCGGCTCCAAAGAACGATGGATATCTAGCGAATCGTTGATCCAACCCTTCAAGCAATATCTGGGCGCATATAAGGCTACAGTAAGGAGAAGAAGTCGTGAAGGAAGCTCAGCGATTGGATGAAAGGATCGGCCTTGAAAGATCTGAGAAAACGGACAAAACGAGGCTCTGACAGGAGTGGCAGAGGCTGGTTAGAGAGTTGATGAGATGACAAGAAGATCGGTGTTGTATCTAGAGAATCGACAACTCAACCCTCAATATAATGATTGGGCGTGTATAATGGATGTATGGGGAGAAAAAGTCAATAAGGAAACCCATCGATTTGGTGAAAGAACCGGCCTATAAAAATTCGAGAAAGTGGGCAAAAACTAATGTTCTGACGCACAGCAGAGGGGGGGTCAGACAACGTGATGAACATGCTCCAAAGATCGAAGATAATAGGACAAATCCATGATCCAATCCTCAATATATACCTTGGGCGTGTATGATGGATATAAGAGGAGAAAAAGTTAAGAAGACTTCATCGTGAAAAGATGCACGATGCGTCCTCCAAAAAATCGGTGAAAACGGCTAAAAATGTGGTTCTAACACTGTACATTGGTAATTCATCTATGTATTTTATACAAGAATTTTATTTTTAATGTTTTATTTATCATTTTATTCAAGTTTTAATATATACATATATAATATTTATGAAATAATAAAAATATAAAATAATAAAAATAATGAATAATAAATAAAATGAATATTTTAATCGGTATAGTTATACAATAGGGGTCCAAAACTCAACTTTCAAAATGTAACTCCAAAAAATACGAAACCACCTTCATTAAATAGATTATTGAAAATTATAAAGGTTATTTTGATACATTTCGAGTTTTTATTTGAGAGATACATGTCTGGAAAGTTGGGATTTTAGAATCTTATTCAGATCATAACTTTTGACCTGTACATTATTTTTATATGAAATTAATTTTGTATTTTTCTTTATTTAATTATCTACAACTTTTATGTATAAAGTTTCTTTATTTGAAATATAAAAAGTGTAACTAAAAATAGGTCCTAAAATGAATAAAAATGAATTAAATAAAGGAATTTTATTAGATTCTGGCCCTTATCTCCCTCTACTTATTCTTTGTCGACCTAGTCATCGAGATGCCTAGGTATTGGGGTTTTGGGTCATAAAATATTTACAATATTTTATTCTTTTTCTTTTCTTTTCGTTATTCTATAAATTTTGGCTTTAAAAATCGTATTTTATACACTATTTACACATTGATGCATGGATGATAAAAAGCCTAAATTAAGCCTATTTACACGCATTTACTAGAGTTTTTAAGGCCAAAATGATAGAATAAAGATGATGAAACATAGATTCATCAAGTACGCACATCGCCTGGTCACTATATATCCTTGTGTCGTCTGATTCTATGCTTATGTTTCTTGGTCCTTGTTCCGCTTGTAAGTTGTCAACCAATGGTGTGGACATCCACAGATGCATCAAAGAAAGACTGCCATAAAATGAGATGAAGATGGCAAGATGGTGCCTTGCTATAATAGAAAAGAGAAATGTATTTTTAGTGCACCGATTTCTCATTTATTGACATCCTTCAGATAAGCATTACAACATGATAACATGATGGAATTATGGGAGAAAAGCCTTTTGGATTTCTACATGTTAGGGAATGGATAGTAAGTTCGATTCCCACTACAAAACACACTTTTTTCGTAAACGAATATCACACTTGTGGTAATATAATTTTCGTCGCCACAACCTATGTTGTAGTCACGATTTTTTTTCAAAATAAGTTGAATATATAATGAACTACCTTAACATAGAAGGTATACACATTCATCTAATTCAATTTTACGAACAGATCAATAAAGAAAGTAATATTAAAATCCAACAAGTATTTAACGCATAACTTTTAAAAATGTGTCGTAGCAATGATCTACATTAGCGGATTTTGTAACTATGGCAACAAAAATAGACATGGGAAGGTTAAACAAAATCTACTGCTAAAAGCATTGTTGAGGAAGGCGGTATGCGGTATTCAGTCGGAGGGGTCACTGCATAGAGAGTATGCGGTATGTGGGAGAGTATGCGGGGAGTATGCGGTTTTATATTGTTTGATATTTTTTTTATTATTAGATATATAAATAAATTTTTATATTATGTTAATATCCTCTAAATAATATATTTCATGATTATAATAATAAAGAATTGAAGGTACAAGGAACAAAACTATATGGATAACACGAAATATAGAATCAACTGAGCAAAAACATCAATTGAGAGAGCATATGGTAACATGCCTTCCTCCAAGTGTTTTCAATAAATACAAATATGCTCTCAAAACAAGGACATTCAAAATGATGCCCAAAAATAAAGCATCGAAAAAATATAAAGCATCCAAAAACTTCATTCTGATTGCCATTCATCTTCAAATTCCACTTGTGGAATATGGTCCTCATCACTCTCTTCATCAGTTGCAAACTCATCATCTTCTAATGTAGTAGGTCGTGATGCATCAACAATTCTTTAACTCCGTCTATGATGCACAAGATCTTCTGCACCAATTGCCTCAGCTACAAGGTTCCATGTTAATCATGATCCCGGAAACACCTCTCCCTCTCCTTCTCCTTCTGCAATCCACTTACATTATTACGATCCTTGGAAACTAATGGATCCTTTCTTTTTGCCATGTGACGCTCTCTCAATCTTGAGTTAAATTTAACAAATACCAAGTCATTCAACCTCTTGATGTCAAGTTTATTCCTCTTCTTTGTATGAATCTACAATTGAAATAATATATCATTACATTCATTATTTATAAATGACAAGTACTAGCAATAAACTTTGAATTACTGATGAGAAAATGCTCCAATTCCTTTCACATCCAGAAGAGGAGGATGTCAACTTCAAAATTCTCATTGCCATAGCCGTTAGATGAGGACACTCTCCATCATATATCACCCACCAATTATCTATATATACGAGAAAATATAAGAAATAAACTATCCTATAAAAAAACTAAACTGATGATGATAATTAATATGAAATAATCATAATACCTGGCCTAAAGTGGTCGTCAAATGTCGATCTTTATTTTACAGCTAACGGCTTGCCAAAAGATCCTTGTGCATTCTTGTACAAGATCAACTCCTTTGATGTGATTACATCTTGAGTTTCCAAATCAAGATAAAAGATTTCCATGCATTGCATTAAGCCATCCACAACATAGCCCCCCTTTTCAATGACACTACTATCTCTATAGTAGTAATATGGACTAAGAAAATAAGCAGCAAGATGAAGAGGGCTATCCAACCTACCCTTTGATTATGAATCAATGCCATCGATAAAAGGTTTGTATTATGCTTCAGTATCTTTGAACACTGACATTATTGTCTTTCTAGCATCCAATAATGAACCATATACAAATCCCATAGATGGTCTTTGATCCCCATCAACAATGCGCAAAACATAAACCAAGGAAGAGAATATCTTCAAGGTCATAGACACTTGGCTCCAAAATGCATCACTGAAAACAATAAATGAAGACATTTCTCCTTTCTTTGTTCTTGACCACTTGCATTGTCTCCATTCATCATACGAGAACATCAATCTCAACTTCTCTTTTTTATCCGTCACGCTCCGTAGAGTGAGAAATGTTGTAGCAAACCTTATTTGTATTGGTCGTACAGGCTCTCCCTTTTGTGTGAATTGCCTCATCAAGCTCAAGGTCCTCGCATGACTATAGATGAATGTAATGAGAGATCTTGCATTGGTAATTGCATTTTTGACCTTGGGTTCTTTCCCAAATTCTTCCAGCATAAGGTCTATGCAATGAGCTGCACATGAAGACCAAAAGATCCTTGGATACTTAGTCCTAAGTATCCTTCCAGCAGCTATATTGGCTGATGCATTATCAGTGATGACTTGAACAACATCATCAACTCCAACCTCTTGAACAGTTTCATCCACCAACTTGGATATATACTCTACAGTATGGGACTCAGATGTTGAGTCAACAGACTTTAAAAAATATGTGCTCGACTCAGAATTCACACAAAAATTCCTGATGCTCCTGCCCCTCATATATGTCCAAGCATCCATCATGATGGAACAACCATCCTTCTTCCAAGACTCTTCTGACGGCTTTTTAACGCCTTAGTCTCCTCAACTTCATCATTCAACAATGTCTCTGACATCTCATAATAAGAGGAAGGCTTGTATCCAGGTCCATATTGACCAATTGCCTCACACATACGAATAAAGGACTTGTGGGTGACCATAATAAGCGGAATTTGGCAGTCATAGAACTACATACTTATTGAGTCGTGCACATTGTTCCTTACAAAATGCATCTTTGATTTAACTTTGATGCATTTTGCATTCTTCAGTTGATTCTGACAGTTTCTATCTTTTTTCCTCTCTTTCATGTGGAGTTGAACTTGAACCCATGAATAACTTAGCAACTTCATCACTCATTTCTTGCATATCTTTTGATTTATCCCACTTCATTTTTTTGTGTATCGTCCAAGTAATCCTTAATTTATTTTCTTATTTCAAAGTCATCCTTTGGACAATATGCTACATTTCCTTTGACATGTGCTAGATGCTTCTTCATTCTATTTATACACCCCTTTAAAATCTTACCACATAGTGCACATGTGACAGTATTTGGATCAGTCTTTGATCCGAGGAACGCATATTTCCAACCGAGATCAGTAGATCCCTGTGGGACATGACGGCTCGATGATGCATCTCCAACAACTTCAGAATTTGGTTGAGAGGCCATTGCTGCCGTAGACGATCAAATATTAAAAACAAATCAAACTTTTTACATCAAACATTAACATGAAGAAGATTTTTTCAACGAAAATAGACAATGCTTCAACGAAAATAGACAATGTAATTTTACAACTCTATTTAGAACTTTTTATTTTCTTTGCAATGATTTTGATTCGATTCGAATGAATGTTGTCTCTGGAAGAATTGCTAAATCAGATTCAGTCGCTGATAGATCTGATGGACATGGGGGTGGTTTCAGCGCCTTGAGAAATAACATCTCGTGTTTCTATGACTTCCTTGCCCATCCCCTAGATACAATGTGCTAGCAAGACTGCAAGAGGCAAGGAAATAGGGATGAAAATGATCGTGAATATGCACGTATTAGTTCATATCGATTTTAAAGAAGATACCGGTATACAATACTCCATGAATACATATATAGAAAATATGTGCGCCTATTGATTTCTAGGATATTTCTTCTAATTCTTTGGATAATAAGCAAATAAATAAACACATACTCCATACTCTATTTAAAAGGTGTGCCTCCCAAAGCATACCATCTAACGTGTGCCACTACTATAATCTACTTCCATGCATATTACACTTTAACCCCAGTATGCTTCATGCTTGCACCTTTACCTTTGCAAGTTTGCTATTACAACAAGCATGTCCCTCGGTAAGTTTTGCTCCGCAAAACAGAACGCCAGGGACAATTTGTTGAGAACTGATCCTTTGTTATAACCATTTTCACTGCAGAGTCTGCTTTGTTATTTTTTTTGCAAAAATGATTCAAAAAAATCCAACCTCATAGATATAATCTTTGATTAACATTCTATGTACTTACCAAATTTCGCTCAGATCCGATATATTTTGCTAATTAATTCCAAAAATTATACCGGATTTGAGTGAAATTTGGTAAGTGTGTGGAACATTAATCAAAGATCCAATTTATATAATTGGATGTTTATAATCGATTCACAAAAAAAACAAGCGCAATAGACTCTGCTATAAAAATGTTTACGGTATAGGATTTGCTCCTGATTCTGTCGATCATCAAAGAGAGATTAGACATATCCATGTAAGAAAACTTAAAGATGCAAAGATTTAATCTCGAGCTCTGCTAATGAGGGCATCCTTGGGAGACAGATCTCTAATAATACACTAGAGGTTGCATGCACTTGTTCGCTCACAATCTCTTCTTAGGTATTAGTGGAAAGGAAGAGGAATAAATAAGCTACAGTAAAACTAAATTGTTGGTAAATGACTAATCACCGTAGAGGCAGTGGTGGAGGATCGAAGGTGCTGGCGGTGGTGAGGGGAGCGAGGGGAGCGAGGGGGCTCATGAGTGACTAGCAAAGGCACGGATGCGGTGTGGTGGATTATCGGAGGTGCGGAGCTGGAGGTGTTGGCGGAGCCAAGGACGGTGGAGGTGAGCGTCGAGCGGAGCTGGGAAGGCGATGGAGGTTGGCGACTTGGCAGAGGCGCAAAGTTAGGGCTCGTCGGGTCGGATGTCAGGGTGCGAGGGTATGGGATGTTCGAGTTTTGATTTGGGTCCAGGGGTGTCGTGAGGTTAAGGATGTTAGGGTTTTGAAAGGTTTTTATTTGAAAAACGACAGCATAACCGGCCGCCTATATGGCATACTCAGTCGATTATGCGGCCTGACCCGCTTAGAGCCCGATCTAGTCATACTCGGAGCGCTAGGCCTTACGTGTCCCAGTATGCGACTGAGTATGCAGTAGACTCGCCCGCTTTCCTGAGCACTGGCTAAAAGTAAGGTGGCCAAAGAATTGTGATGATGAAAATTTTGTTACCGTTGCTATGACAACAGAAATTTTGTTACACTTTGCGATGCCCGCGGATCTGGGTACGCGTTTACACGACACTCACGGCATTTACAATCACTATTGATCGCACTAATTCAAACGAAATTGAGGAAAATGTTTTCACGTTTTGCAATGACATTCACAATAAATATAAACAACTACATAGTCAACAAGAAGTGTGACCAATTCTTCATTTGCATTATTTCCATATAGTTTACATGTAACAAAAGAGAACAATACATTGTATACATGTCTCCCAAAAAGTGACAGAAGAGAAAGAAAAGCACTATACATTATCTGAACAAAAATTGTAACAATTGTACCGTCAGGTATAATAGTGGATGCTCGGAATCATCAGTCAGCTACTGCAATGCAGGCGATTTGCCTGCCAAGAATGAAAGGAACAATAGAAAGTCAACAGATATCGGTACAATCCAACATATAACATAAATAACAAGTTATTTAGTGGTTTCAAAAGAAAACAAGTAAATAGGCATATATATTTAAGAATTAAAAAACTACTTGCATAGAAAATTTATTTTCAAGCTACTATGTATGTATGTCCCATGATTACCCATCACCTCATATCCTTATATATAATATTTTTATATAATAGTTAATGATCAATATATAGTTTATTGCCTTTTTATCACTTTAAAGATAAGGTTGATGGATCTTGTTATTGATGTTGATGAATCTTTGATCTAATCTTCAATTCTTTATCATTTCTCAAGTCTAGTGGATAGTTAGAGGGCTTGGCCTGAGGGTGACCTCACACTATGACTCTAAGACATGAAGAGTACCTTAGGGTTGGGGTGCCTCCGTAAGCATGCGGTGGGGTGTAATACATCCTAACTAAGTTCTCAACACATACACTAGCTTATCTTATCACTTGTAGTAGTAGTTCTAAGATATGATTAGTTGTCGATGATTGATGACTAATAGTAAATAATGATTTCGTACCAAACTCAATTGTATTTGATCTCAACTCTATCCAATTCAACTACAACCAATCTCAAACACAACCAGCTCAATTGTATCGCATTGTCAAGCCTATTGGCGCAACGGTAACCAAACTCAAGCAGTGAGATGTCTCCTAGACCCTTCTGTCTCGTCCTCTAAATGGAAGTGCAGTCCAGTAGAGGGATAGGTCTACTCCAAAGCTATGCCACAGAGACGGGTGAGAGAGACTCTCTGGAAAAGTCACTCTAGAAATCGGCCCTACGGATACGAGCTAATGATCTCATAAGAAAAACTAAAACCAAGAAACCCCCAGTCTAGGTACCCTAAAATAGAGGGTCAGTGGAACTGATCAAAAGTCAGGATCCCAACGAAATGTAGAAACACTACGAGCTCGCGTAAAAATCGTAAAAGGATTGGGATCCTAAACCCGTACACTTGGTGGTTGCTGCCCTAACTGGGATTCCTATCTCCTGCCCAGTTGAGGGTCATTGTACCCTCGCACGATCAGGTGTAAGGATCACCATGACTAGCACTATTGAGTATTAATCATTAATGAATCCTAACATTTTCACTTGCTTGGCTACTTATTTTCATTCTCCATTCTTGTTGTGGTTGACTATGCAGATCTAAGTCATTTTGTCAATAATGATCAATTAATTAGTAGAATATACATAAAGATTTAATTCTTGGATATGATCGATCCTTGTTGTCTCATATTATCATTTTAAAAACCATAAATTTAGAAGCTAATAATTGGATTTGGACCTAGGTTTAATTATATGCTACTTTACCCAACTCTTTCCTTAATTTCTTCTTTCCGCGAATTACTAATTAGTGAAGGGTAAACACGGATTGGCATGCATTCTTTCAGTTGAATAATTTTTTTGAAATGTGAGAATATAATAAAAATAAGTTAGACTTATAAGCATGGTTTAAAACTTTGGAAAGATGCTGACAATAATATTAAATAAGCAGATTAATAGGAATTTACAGAAAAGAATTTGAAAGAAATGATCCCGATAAGGATAGGTATTTGTAGAAGTTAGAATTTAAGTGTTTCAGGACCCATACGACCTTTCAGTTTGCTTAGTCCAAGTTCAGTCATTACCATACCTTTGTAAGTTATAACAAGAGCAATGGAAACGGTAGATTACAGAAATAATATTAAAGAAAAGAATGAACATGGATATGAGGTAATTAATCTATAAGGAATATTTGTTGAGTTCCAAAAGTAAAAGTTACAATAGAATCGATTATGGTAGTATAAGTGATATTACACTACTTAGATGTTGTTTAATTTATAATCTGAAAAGTTTGAAAGGTATCAACTACTACATTTGTCTACTCTTATTGAGGGTGCACGCGGACATGTATCTATGTGTGTGATCACGAAGAATATCATAAAACGGAGTTCTTCCAATTTGTTTGAAAACTTTCATCTAGATAACTAAGCAGTGTCCTAAATATGGAGTAAAAAAAACTTCTCTAAAGCCCCATTTTCCAAGAGATACAAGAATTCCAGGATAATTTATCCTAATTTTTTTTACATAAATCAATTTTTTATGTAAATATAAGAAAATATAATCACAATTTAAAACTCTGATAATTAGATTTTTTCTATATCTACAGTGGCAGAGATATATATACACAATCATTTCATTTTTTTAAATTCCCAACAATGTGCCATATGATCAAAATAAATCCTGCTGAGCCTCTTCATACATTACCCAAAAAAATTGTGTATATATGTATATATATCCTAACATTTTGATAAAAAAATGTTTGGTCTTTTCCAAACATCTCTACTTAAAAGATGAAATGCATGAATATTCTGAATGGAGATTAGAAGGATTGTATGCCTAATAGAAACTACAATTAGCCCCAAACTCCTTTACATGCAACCCAATTTTCCCGATGTCACATCAAATCCTCCTAGTTCTAAGATTTGAAATACAAAAAAGAGAAAACTTAAAAGAAAAAAGATCTGAAATGTTCAGTTTTAGGGGTTTAATTCATGAAACAAAAGTCCCAATTTTTGAGCTTTTCATTACCCTAAATTCTAACAATGTTTCCTAATGAATTCATCCCAAACCAATGAAAAGGAAGAGAGAGTGAAAAGGTCACTACCTTGAAAATCTCAAATTGGAGGATTAATCTTGCATGCATACAGGGGCGGAACGAGGAATTTCATCAAGGAGGGGCCGGGTATACAACTATTATGTCTGCTCAAAAATGGAAAAAAATCTATGTATTTTGAGCGATATTTTTAAATAGAATTAATATTTTTAAAATGAATCTCTTTCAATCTTGATAAATGTAGAATTTAAATGTATTATTAATGTTAGAATTTCAAATAGACTTGTATTTTCAGTGGTTATTTTTAAAATTAGATAAATATAATATTTTAAGCCTCTCTAAATCCATCCTAAAAGGCTAAATTATCAGTGAAATTTTGAAACAAAAAAATCATGGTTAAAAGGAAACAATAAATTTTTTTATTTACAAGGAGTATTAAAAACAATGGAAGAGATAAATAAACTTGAATATAATTTATTTCAAAATATTTTGATACTTTGGAAGTGATTGGATAAACCATACAAAAGAAAGTAAAATTAATGGAGATAAGATTCGAACCCTGATCTTCAAAATAGTAGCCATACCACTTTACCACTTGACCATTTAATGATTCTGTAATATTTCTTTAACAAATTTAATTATACTATAACTAAAGAGGGACCGTATTAGAAACTTAATACATTGTACATGTGATGTATAATAATCATGGGGGGCCATGGTCCCCCCATAATATATACTAGTTCCGCCCCTGCATGCATATGGCAAGCAGAAGCTGCTTGCAATTGGAGCAGCAGCTCCTTTGGATTTGCAATTGCAAGGAGCTAAAATGGATGCTGGGCCAACACCTTTGGAACGGTTGCAAGCTTCGACATCAACAGGTAGAGGGCTCAAGCCCTTAGGTTGTTCTTGGAGTAGTAGGATCTTTCAAAATGGAGGAAGTAGCAGCTCCAGGAGCTGCTTGCACCAACTACTTTGTAGCATAAATGAGGAAGAAGGGTTTCTTGGTGGAAATTTAGGAGCAAAGATTAGATGATGGTTTTTTTCGATGGAACTTAGAATGGAGAAGGGATAGAAAATAAAATGGGGGAAAGGAGCTCTTATGTTGGAGAAAATAGGATCCCTATACTTAATTTTTTTAAATGACATCATAATCTTATAATATATTAATTTTATTTTGTACTTTTTGAAAATCTCAAAAGCATCTGTATTCACGCCTCAGATCTCCAATTTTGGTGTATAATAACTCATTTTGACTGTAATATGAATATAATATTCATATACTTTGAATCATGTATAAATTCTCAAAATTCTCAAGATACAATTTTGATTTATGATTAAATTTTACAATTTTAAAATATCAACCAACCTCTGATCAACAAACGATCGTTCCATTGATTTTATTTTTTCAAATCGAATTCTTTGATGGTCTCAATTTGTTTTGTGAATTTCAATTTTGCATCGCTATTTTTTCATGGCACACTTTATGATACAGCCGATTGCGATCGAACAACTTTCGATCTTCGATCAAGGGATTGGTCTAGATTTATTCAATATTAATTGATCATTCGAACTCTTGATCAGGTCGGATTTGGTTTTTTCGGACCCGGATGTTACACACTTGATACCTAACATATCCGTAACTACAACGAATCTTACTTTGTGAAAACCAAAATTTCATTGAAAAAAATCTACAGCAAAAAATTCCCATCTCCAAAATTTGTTGTAGTACCCATAACCACCTAATAACAAACACAAGCTGCCACTTGCAAGCCAAGCAACACGCATTTATCGCCCGAAATTGAATTCATTAAAAAGACAGCTAAAACATGGAATGTTTCCTCGACAGTTGAAAACCAAGCAGATCTTATCCAGTTTGGAACCTGTCCCTAATTTACTTCAAGAATAAACACAAATCAAGCCAGCATGGGTTAGCAAATGCAGATTAGATCAGCCATGGATCCTATCCAATATATGTTCAAATTCACCAAGATACATTCTAATCATAAATCAAGAAACAACATAGTACACAATTTCTTGTAAGACAGAATGAAGCATTGAAATGATCTGAGCCTACAAACCCAGACGCACCAAACCTTTTTTTTAAAGAAAAGTTTACATCACATACCAGCAAGTGGAGTTAGGGTAAAGTGAGCTTTAACATTTCCATGTACCTCAGCCTTAACCTTGTGATGAAGATCTCTGTGCAGTCCTTCCTCGGCGGGTAGCAGCTGCTGTTGTACTTCCTTCTTTGAGCATCTCCGTGGAGGTCACATTCAAAGATGGAGGAGACTTAGCGTGCTTCTCCCTTGGGTATGGATACATGACAGCCAGCTCCCGGACACGCCGTGTGACAGACTGTGGTATTATGGGCAGACACATCTGCCTCTTCTTTGATGCCTGCCCATAGCTCTTTCGATTAATACACAGTAACTAGCTAAGTATGACTTCCAAAAGGAAATGGTAACATGTGGTACTCATTTACGTAATGAACTGTAAGAACAAATTAGTGAACTACTTAGAGGTCTCTCAGCCCTCCACGATCAGCAGAGGGTGATTTCACAAATAAGTATGGAGGTACTTACTGGCTCTCATGCAGATCTTTTATACAGCACAAACTATATAATTTTTTGAGGGACAATGGTTAAGTTAGTTGGGTAAATGGATCAGGTCATGATTCATTTAGTGTGACGGGGGGTCATGTTACTCCACGTTTGAGAGAATGCCAAGCCAGGATTTTGATATTCTACTAAGTCAGTACTAACATATCCTATTTGTATTACGAATCAACTACATTTGTAATTGAATTTGTACCCTATTTGTAGTAAGCTTTGAATCTTATTTTTAATGAGACTAGGAGGATACATATATAGGGGATACTATATAAGCCTAGGCGGAAAGAAATGAATAACTTGTTTATTCATAGCCTATAGAGGAGATACCCTAGCGGGCAAAATAACAAAAGGGGAAATACATAGGGAAAAGGAAATAACATATAAAGAAAGGACATAAATAATATTTCCTATAGCACTCCCCCTCAAGAAGTGTAGATGTCTCTCAACTTAAAAGAATAATATGAAATGACCCTCTGGCTAGAGCCTTAGTGAATATATATGCAGTTAGTTAGTTTGTTGAGCTGACATGGGATGTGGAGGTGAAGCCCTTTTGTATAATGTCTCTAGTATATTGGCGAGGGAAATTCCTAAGTAGTACCTCAGGATTACAAAAATCCCTAGGTACTACATCTTTTTTTATCTGGATACTACAGCGGTGTCGCATTCTCAAAATGCGTCACTGCTTAATGTTTCTTTTACTCTGGATACTACAGAGGTAGCGCATCTTGAATGTGTGACACCAGTATCGTACATCCGGAATGTGATCCTCTAAAACCCCCATTAAACCGATCGGGTGCCGATCGTCCCGCATTTCTTCCTCTGCTACTTCTTTGCACGCGTGAAGACCTACTGCTTCGCCACCCCCGTTTGACCTCCTGCTCCGCAACCTCCTCCTCCACGGTTCTCCTCCTCCACCTCCACCTCTTGAGCTGCCGCCTCTCCTTCCGATTCCTCCGTTATATCTCGAATGCTTAGGTAAAATCCTTAAGTTTTTATATTGTTAGGTTTATGGTATATAATACACGTATTTTTCTCAATTTCATGATCCTATAGTGTTGAGTTATATACGGCCTCATGTATTAAGTTGGAATGGAGTCGAACTATTGTATGTTCCATTTGAAGGGTGCGATTATTGGTTCTTCGACGTTCAATGTGTGTGGTTTTGGGTTAATGCCGAATATGGCCTTCGATGAGTTGTTGAACCTACTCTGCCGAAAGTTCAACCTGGACGTGAACAATAAAAAAAAACTATCACATCGCATCCCTCGCAGAGCAAAGAGTTTACACTTTCGTCTATCATCGATGATGATGATGATGTAAAAGGAGTTTTTATGCATGCTCGGACTATTGGGAAATCGATACATATTGACATTATTATTGAGAATCAGTAGGCGAAGTGCCAAATGTTGTTTATGTGGACGATCACCTTGCTTCTGGACACTCTGTTGTCCGTAGCACCGATGATCTCATACCGCAACCATCTACAAATTACGAATGGTGCATGAGTGACGCCCTGCTGAGAGGTTAATCATGCCTTGGACGACTTCATCCCTTGGGAAACTGATGATGAGCTAGAAGAGAACAATGATCATGATGTTGAAGATAATGTCGTAAATGAGGAGATGTGAGCCGATGAACAAATTCCCCAATCAATTGTTCTGCGTTTATCATTTTTTGGGGTGAGAGGATCTGAAACTCATTTAACATATGAGGATGACAATCGAAAGAAGTCTGGACTTGACGGTGTTGTTGATAAAATATGCAAGAACAGAACCTTCAAATGTAAAGATGATTTGATGTATGTTGTGAAGAAACATCGCATCCTCGCACACTACGACTTCATGGTTAAACAATCCACCAGTTTCATCTGGTATGTTTTTTGCACCTATCGATCAAAAGAATGTGTTTGATATTTACGTGATCATTACAAGAAATTCGATGGTTTATGGGTGATCTCTAAGATCTTTGACCCGCACACTTGCATAAACCCTACAGTTAATCAGGATCATCCTCAATTGAACTAAAAATTAATGTCTAGATCACTTTTATCTCTGGTAAGGGATGACCCTAATGTCCAGGTGTCGAGTTGTAGAGCTCACATCCATGAGATGTACAATTACCGGATAACGAAAAAAAGGGTATGGGATTCTCGGAGGAAAGCAATTGGAATAATATTCGGTGATTGGAAGAAGCCTTATGCCGAGATGCCTTATCTTTTGCATGCAATGAAGGCTGCCATTCTGGGGACTGAAATAGACATCGAACATAGCCAACATCCCGACCCTCGGAAACCACATTGTCGTAGATTTCAACAATGTTTTAAGGCATTTGGCCCTTGCATTTAAGCATTCAAATATTGCAAGCCTTTGATTAGTATTGATGAGACTCTTATGTATGGTAAGTATAAACAGAAGTTGTTGATTGCTTATTGGATTAATGGGGATATACATATCGTTCCTCTTGCATTCAGAATTGTTGACAAGGAATCTGGTCCTTCATGGAAGTGGTTCTTCTCATTGTTACGAATTAGAGTAATTGGTGTGCGTGCAGGGCCAATACGTATCATATCTGACCGCAATTCTGGTATAAAATCTGCAATGAATAACACTGATGATGATTTATTAGAACCTTTTGCATATTGGCATTTTTATTCAAGGCATGTCACAAGTAACTTCAAAAGTATTTTTAAGAATGGCTCTATTAAAGTGTTGGTACATGCGTCCACACTTCAAACGATTAGTAAGAAGTTTGCATATTTCATGAGGAAATTGCAAGAGTGGAACACAGATACAGGTAGATGGTTTTCAACTTACGATTGTCGTAGGGAGCAATGGACTTTAGCATATCATAGTGGTTATATATTTGAGCATATGACTACAAATCTTAGTGAAAGGTACAACGCAATTCTTAAGGATGTCCCATGTTTGCCGATTTCTGCATTGATCGAGAAGATCTTTTATAATTGTGTCTTATACTAAAACGAGCGTGCAGACGAGGCTAGCGCTGCCCTCGCGACAGTGCGGAAATTCACGCACTTCGCAGCTTCAGAGCTGCACCGTTGGAGTGTAGCTGCGAATGGACACCCAATAACCTAAATACAAGGAAACCGGACATATTGTTTGAGGTATTGAGGGGTGTTCGACGTACACAGTATGGGACTCGAGGTCGCAAATGATAAACGGTGAATTTGGACCAACAAACATGTATATGTAATAAATGGCAAATTTATTGTATCCCATGTTCCTATGCTATCGCAGTCATTTTGAAACGTCGAGTAGAGGCTGACACTTATGTTGGTGAATGGTAAACATGGGAGCAACAATTAAAGGTTTACGAAGGACGGTTTTTTTCGATGGGTGACCGAGATATGTGGGTCCCATTGGAGTACCCGGAATTGGTGAAACGACACACCATAAAAAAACTTTACTCAAAAAAGCCGACGCATCAAATTTATAACACTTAAAAATAAATTATCAACAAATATATACACTAAATATTAGAAGGAACTTCTAAAGAATATAATCGTGCAAAAAATAATAAAATAAAATAAAGGTTGTTGCTTTTGACCAAGCCAGGGGAAGTATAGCCATGTGATTCGTTTTGTTTTTTTCTCTATTAGAACGGACATTAGTTTTGATATCCCATTAGATTTTGTGAAACAATATTCATACCTTATTTAACTCCAAGGCATCGTGCGCCCCAACTCTCTACGATACAACTTAACCTTGAATCACCTCTATACTAATGTAGAGGCATTTTTTATAGGAAATAGGGTGATCTCCCTTTATGGGAGTCACCGCGAAATTCATTTCATTATGTAAAAGTTAGAGTACATTAGCATGAGACCCAAAAGTGATACAAGGCTTTACAGTGAGACACAACACTTTCTGAGTAGAATCTCTGATTTTTGAAGATCAAATCATTTCTCGCTAACCAGATGGCCCATAAAACCGCGAACGGTTTGGAACAATCATCCGTGGAGTTGTTCCCTACCGCTCGAATTGACCTCCAGAACTCCTCGACCCCTCCCGTTGCCACCCAAGCACATCCGACCTCCATCCAAACCCACTCCGATGTCGAGCAAGTGAAGAACAAGTGGTCTGAGTCCTCCATACCGTCACACTTGCCGCATAGCGTCTCCTCCAACCCAAACAGTCTCCCCCTCCTTGCTTTATCAATCAAGCGTCCCCTTCTCAAACACCACAGAAATACCTTAACTCTGCACGGTGACGGTACCTTAGCTGCCCAAATCACTTTCGTGTCCTGGCATAATTCTGTATCATGTTCCTCCACCACATTCCTCAGCTCCTCGTAGATCTTCACCGAAAATCTAATTCTTTCCCACCTAAAATGATCGATATCTTGCGTAAAACCTCCAGGTGTCGGGATCTTCGTCGGCAGTCTACCCGAGTCTGCCACCAACGAAAGTCAACTCCCCTTCAATTCCGCCATCGCAAATAATATTGGATATCTTACCTCCAAAGCACCATCTCCCGACCAGTCATCATGCCAGAACTTGAAAATCTGGCCATCTCCCACCTTCGGTTGCAATCTATGAGCAATCAATCACGAATCCCTGCCCATAGCGGCAATTCAAACATCACTCTACCGACCACCAACTCTCCTCTGACACCGTATATTTTCCTGACAAGTCTATCTGCCAGTGAAGATAATGGCAACCAAATGTGAATCACCCACTTGGTGATAGGCATGAAGCCGAGCGGATCCCTTGGCCAGGGCGACGAGGGGAGCATCCCAAGCAGGAAGAGTGGAAATCACGGAGAGCCCGGTGAATGGGAAGATCCTGCAGCTAGGCTATCGGAAGGGTTCCTCGGTGATAGCAGTCCAGTGAGGTTTCACCTTCAGCTGGGGGGGGGGGGGGCGAGGAGGATGCAAAGTCCAGGGCCTGGGTCGGGTCTTCCGAGTCCGAGGCAAAGGGTGATGTGGGAGAAGGTACGCATGGGGAACTTTTAGTGGGGATTTCGGGCAAGGAGACAGAGTTGATACTCCCATCGCACCAGGAGGGGCTCGGTGAGGAGATTGGCCAGGAGGTGGAGGTAGAGGCGGAATATATTGCTCGGTATAGAGCGCATGGGAAAGCTGCTCAAAGGAGGAAAGATCTCTTGGGCAGGGGAAGGGGTGCAGCAGATACGGAGAATGTTACGAAAGGAAGGTCTCCCTCGGGACAGAAAGGAGAATGAGAAGTGCGGCAGGGTTGTCCATTTGGTCCTTTGCTTTTCGTGTTGGTGGCAGATGCTTTGGCGATGCTGCTCAGGCGGGCGGTAGAGACAGGGTGGTGCGAGGGTTTTCGACTATATCCCTCTGAGTATGTGGATGATGCGATCCTATTTCTGGGGGGCTCGGAGGAACAGAACGACAATGTGGCTCGGATGGTAGAGATCTTCAGCAGCATCTCGGGTCTTGAGATCAACAAGCGCAAGTCGACTGTGATTACTTTTGGGTTGGGTGAGGCGGAGTGCTCCAACCTAGCGGGCATGATCGGATGCCCTATGGGGGACCTCCATATCTCCTACCTGGGGCTACCTCTGGTGGCTAGGAAGCTGAAGAAATCAGATTGAGATGTTGTAGTCCAGAAGATGGAACAAAGGCTGGCTGGCTGGAAGGCGATAACACTGTCTAGGGGGGAGAAGTTGATTCTCTTGAAGCATGTGCTTTCCTATGTTCTTCTTTTCTACCCGGCTGATGCCGGTGGGGGTTAGAAAGAAGATTGAGACATTGATGAGGAGATTCTTCTACAACAACAACAAAGCCTTTCCCACAATTAAGTAGGGTCGGCTACATGGATTCTTCGCCTCCACTCAGATCTATCTTGGGTCAATATCGGGCTTATATCCACAAAACAAAGATCCCTTTGTATGGTCTCTTTCCAACACTTCTTGGGTCGTCCCCGCCCTCTCTTAGCTGGCTCAACATCCCAACACTCGCATCTCCTAACTGGTGCAACAGCTGATCTTCTTTGCAAATGACCAAACCATCTTAAGCGGTTTTCTCGCATCTTATCCTCGATCGGAGCAACGCCAACTTTCTTTCTGATTGCATCATTCCAAATCCGATCTTTACGTGTGTGTCCACACATCCACCTTAGCATTTTCATTTCTGCTACAACGATTCTCTGCAAATGTCTATGGTTCACAGGCCAACATTCAGATCCATAGAGCATAGCAGGTCTCTTGGCTGCTTTGTAAAACTTTCCTTTAATTTTTAAAAGAATTTTCTTATCACAGAGAACAGCAGAGGCTCCTCTCTACTTTAGCCAACATGCATTTATTCTATCAGTAACATCTCCATCAATTTCCCCATAATGTTACAAAATAGATCCCATATATCTAAAAGAATCTCTCTTCCGAATGTTATCATCACCAATCTTCACCAATGAGGAGATTCTTCTGGTCAGACAAAAAGCAGCAGGGTTCCAGCATGCACCTGGCCAGTTGGGATGAGGTAGCGAAGGAGCGTAATGTAGAGGCATTGATGCTATAGTTTGTGATTACTATACACAATGGTCAAGATGTCAGTCTACAGAATATTTAGAACCATGAATTACCTCTATACCAATGTCTTTAACCTTGTGAGAATTCTTCAGCCAACAATTGCGCATGTCCTACTAGGTTAATCAAAAAGTGTGCATCCACAAACACACATTAATAACATTTCAACGGGAAATTTTTACATGCTTTAACTTATAAATTCTCCAATGGAGCATTTGGAACTTCTACTGGGCAATCAATGATCATTTTTTAAGGTAACAATGCCATCTTAAGTAATACCAATAAATTTCGGATGCACCTTGTAAGATTGCTATATTGTATACCTCGGTTAAGCTAGCTATCTATTTTGGTTAGGATAGGCTTGACCACCTCGAAAGCTTGGATAATAAGCTACTAATTAGGTAAGACTATTTACTTTAAAACAAGTAAATAAATAAATAGTAAAAATGTACTAAGCCTTCTCTCACTATAAGTAGGGTCGATTACATGGATTCTTGCTCAAATCCATGTCGAAAGATTCGACTATTTTTTACGTTGGTCGTCAACTACCTAACGCAACCTTTGCAAGAGTGGGATTTGAACCCTGGTCTTTTGTGTGGTAGACACATTGTACTGCCACTAGACCATTAAGTGAGTTGCTAAATAAATAAATAGTCATTATTAAAAAAAGAGGGCGAGAGAATCATGGCGGCTGGGCACCGGGTAGTGAGATAAGATGCATTTTATGACAGAGTATTGTGTTAAAATACACTTGTTTTGTTTAGGAGGCAACTGATTTCCATGGACGGAGAAGCATACGGATCTATCCATATCGATCTCTAAACATGGTATGTATGGTAAATTATGTCACATATCATTACTATTTATACCCCACATTGGAATGTTACTTTTATGTTATTCCTTTAAAATGCTTCGATTATATTTTTGTGTTAAAACCCTAGGTAATCAAGTGCTAATTTGGTATTAACCATAATGCCTATCTAATAACTAGTTTTTAGATGTTGCAGTGATAGATACAATATTATTTTTATATATGTTAATTTGTATTTTTATAAATTCAACAATTTTATTGAAAAATTGCTATTAATTTTGACACCATTGTGCGGGAGTAGACATTGTTCATTGTTAGTATATTGGAGACTTTAATCTGCTCGAGTGCCGCGCGGACGATTAATTCCATCAATTGATCGTTGCAGACCAGTAATTCTGCACTACTAAATAATTTCTGTTATGGCAGTTGACTCAGTACTGATGTACATTGCATTGGGGATTGGATAGGAAACCTCTTATTGGATTATTTTATGATTTCAAATTTTGATTGATGAGGACGAGGTATCTCATATCTAAGCTTGCGTTGCCCGATGCCGACAGATGGTAATGATTTTTCGTATTGATATTGACATTCATTAATATCGATATTCATTGTATCAAAATATGTGTTCATTCAAG
Source organism: Ottelia alismoides (assembly GCA_037367405.1). Taxonomy (NCBI): domain Eukaryota; kingdom Viridiplantae; phylum Streptophyta; class Magnoliopsida; order Alismatales; family Hydrocharitaceae; genus Ottelia; species Ottelia alismoides. The sequence continues at coordinate 254,189 of JAZKJV010005231.1, forward strand.
AAAATTTTATTGTATAGTTATTGCTATCTCTTGGTGATTTTCATAATTGAAAATTCGTGATAAAGTTCGTTGTTTTTATTTACATATATTCATTATTGCATGGAGTTGCCATTGCCAATTGTAATAATGTTTCTAATACATGAGATACATGAATAATTTTGACATGTTTCATAATTTGATGGTATGTATTTAGTCAAATTCATTTGACTAATATTGACTATAACCTTGCAGCTTAGCGGAGAGCGATGTGTTGGCTGGTCAGCTAGAGTGAGGGATCATTTGCTTTATTCTAATCTCTTAAGTTATTGTAAGACTTATTTAATTTTATTATGTAGTTCAAACTCAATGGGTCTTGATTATTGGTTAATCTTATTTATTTCTTCCATTTTGTATGGCACTCTGATTATGGTTGATGGAATATTGGAACTTTTGTCTCTCTTCTACACTCAAAAAAATATTCATAGTTTTGGGATGCTTCCACAATTCTTGTGTTTCGAGGTCCAGGATGTGACAGGATATCTATATGTACAGCAGATTAGGTGGAATCCTTTTTTTCTCAGGAAGCATCTCCGTTTGTATTATATTGTGGTACGAAAACAAATTAAAGAACAAATTAGAAATAAAAAACATTTTGCTGAACCAAGAAACTAAAAGTAGCAACAATATAACCATCTGGAGAAACTGGCTTCCAAACCTCTTTCTTCCCATGAATGTGGGCACCGGTAGCTCTCAGAAGATTTCTCCATTTATCCTACAAGATAGAGAAATATGATATTGACATTCACAGTAACCAGCTGTAATCTGATGACAAAGCCAGAGGCCAACCAACAGATGGTAAGCAGAGAGAGAACCTTGAGGTCAACAGATGTGCGATGAGCATACGAAGAAAACAATAACCTTTTTATCTCAGTCCATCTACCAACCCCATAACGAGAAACACCTTCAATCAACTTTAACACCTCTGAGAGGCTCCACAGCCTATGATGCTTCCTTCGGACCGCAACTTTCTGAAGCTTCAAAGCAGAACTATCGGACATGTTCCCAATTAACTCACAGTTAAATTTTCCTGAACCTTCAATTCCTTTAGAACCAATTGCCTGCAAAATAATCTTTATGTTTTATACAAGCTCTCCAAGATATGGTTTTTAACATAGAGAGATTAATAAATACATTTTTTAAAACCAGAAGACTGGCATAGCAACTGGGTAGGCAACAGGAAATAATTTCCCAAACGAATAGGACAGAGTAATAAAGATTCATTCCCCAGTTTGGTCATTACCTCTGAATGATTCGCCACACAAGCACAGTTAACGCCCACTGAGAGCTTGAAGTATTTTAGAACTTGCATTGTGACTAATTTCAAGTAACTTCGAGTACACTCAACAAAAGAGTACATAAATTTCGATAACTAGATAATGTAATTACAAATTAAAAAATGGGTGACCCATGATTAAAAAAGAGAAAAAAAATAACGAGCCATGATGATTGAAATTCATGGTTGTGTTCGAACACAATCTGTGATTTAGGAGATTCCTGAGGAAAACCTTTTCGTATGTTCTTCCAATTCGCAGAAATAAAAAATTTCAGGGTTGTGTCCGCCTATTTGCCATCAAAAAGGCCTTTAAATTCCAGTAGTGCAATGTACCCAAATTTCATGGCATGTGAAGGTCATGCCATTTCAAGAGGATGCATGTCCCGAAAACTATAAGATGCCAACATGATGCAGGCTCAGCATGATGCAGGATATTTTCATAATCTGCAGATTTATACAACTGTTGATATGCCTTTGAATTCTAACCATAAGTCTTGCTGATCCCAGTTAGAGAACCTTCGTATGCACTCCCTCCTACCGTACTATACCGCAACAAAACGAGGGTCTCGTCGCCCGGTCAGCAAGCCTGTGAGGGGGTGGGGAGTGGGGGATCATCTAGGGGAGAGCAAGTGCATCCCCCTTGCGAGGGTGTGGAGGCAGTGCCCCCGACGAAAATTTATTTTTAAGGGTTCCATTTTCTATCCGGGTATATGGATTTGTTTGTATCAATGATCCGTCTATATAGTAGTATATAAACTTCCTTAAGATTACAGCTCTATGTATCCTATGTACTTTCTTCTTTCTCTACATAGTAAAAATCGATCTCCACCACTTAAGGACGTAGCCCAGTTACGGGAGAACCTTGCAAATCTGCGTCTTCGTGCTTGCACGATTGATTGTTTGTGTGTATTCCATTTCCTATTCACAACATAAATAGAATTAGCCATATTCGTAAATTGATCCATGCAATTTTAAGCATCTATGATTGGAGATCTATACAGGATTTAGGCCATGTAATCATTGGAATTGGTTTAAATTGTGAAACATTCCATTAAACAATTACTCAATTATATTTCCATTTAGACGTGTTTTTGTTTTAAAGATTTAATAGAAAGTGGATGGCATTCCATGGTGAATGATCATTCGATGGCTTTTCAAAAAGGATGAAAGTCTAGCCCTCTTAATACTACCTAGGATTTTATTTTGGAAAATAACGGGATGCACAACAACCATAGCAGCATACAACATCAACAATGAAGCCATCTTGCATGTTAAGTAGGACTGGCTACATGGATTCTTTGCCTCCATTCAAATATGTTTTAGGTTATTATCGAACTTAAATTCAAGTAATTAAGATCCGTTTGGATAGTCTCCTTCTAGTATTCCGTGGGTCTTCCTCGTCCTCCTTTACCGGGCACAATATCCAAAATATTGCATCTTCCAACTGGTGTATCAACAAACCACCTTTGCACATAGCCAAACCACCTTAATTGGTTCTCTTTCGTCGTATCCTCAATCGGAGCTACACCAACTTTCCTTCTGACACTACATTGTGAATCCAATTTTCATGTATGACCACACATCCATCGCATCATTTTCATTTCTAGCACCATCATTCTCTGGATGGTTTCTTTAACAAGAGGAGGAAACATGCACAGGTGCCTGCCCTAAGATTTAAACCATGGTCTTTTGGGAGGTAGGCACATTGCACTTCCAACAGACCGTTACACAGGTACATTCTCTGAATTGTTCAGAGGTCAACATTCAAATCCATAGTGCATAACATGTCTCGTGACTGCTTTATAATACTTTGGTCTGATTTCAAAGGAATTCTTATTATATAGAACAATAGAGGCTCCTCTCCACTTCAGACAACATGCAATTATTCTATAAGTCACATTACATTGATTTTCCTATTATGTTGCAAAATAGATCCCAAGTATACAAAAGAATCTTTTACCTTCTCTAATCTTTACCTCAATTCCTTCATCACTGCTTTTATCAAATGTGCACTCCATATATTCAATATAAGCCCTATTAATACGAAATCCTCTAGTATCTAAGGCATGTGTTCAAACCTCAAGCTTCTCGTTTACTTCATATGTAGTCTCAACAACCAACACAAAATATCATCAATAAGAACATACACCAAGGTATATCATCTTGAATGTGACTAGTCAACTCATCCATAATCAAAGTAAAAAAGAAATGACTCAAAGCTGAACCTTGATGCAAACCGATGCTAATGTCAAAATTATATGTCTTCCTTGACTAGATCCTTACACAAGATGAAGGCTCATCATACATATCCTGTATAAAGTTTAGTGTGCATGACTTGCACATGTCTCCTCTCCAAAACTCTCCATAAAATGTCCTGTGGAGCTGAATCATAAGCCTTCTCCAAACCAATAAAAATCGTACGGAGAATCTTCTTTTTAGCTTTATAAATTTTCCATTGTTCTCTTAAACATGTGGATAGCTTCAATAGTTGAGCGACTTGGCATGACTCTGAATTGGTATACTGTTACTTTGAAATTTTGCTTCGTACTTCTTTCGATCACATATTCCCAAACTTCCATAGTATGGCTCGTCAGTTTGATACCTCTATAATTCGAACAATTTTGGATGCCTCCTTTATTCCTATAAAGAAACTGTGATGTTTTTGCTCCATCCGTCAAGCATCTCTTGATACCTCAGTACAACAACAACAAAGCCTTTTTCCCACATTAAATAGGGCTTGATACCTCTGTAGTTCGAACAATTTTGGATACCTCATTTATTCTTGTAAAGAGACATCATGATGTTTTTCCTCCATTCTTCAAGCATTTCCTTGATTCACCAAAAAACATTTAATACCTCTTACGTTCACCTAGAACTCTTCGTACTTTTATAGGAACGGCCATAGTAGCACATACGAAAGAAAATATGTTATATAACGACGATTGGTCATCTCTTACGATAACCGAAGAAGACAAATAACTAAGAAGAACAAGTAGAACCCTATATATTCCCTTATTCTCTTCCTTTTCTCTCCCTCTTTTATTGTTGTCGCTCTTGTGATGTTGGTGGCAGTGCCTCCACCCCTATATGTATAGTGGAAATATAAGACCCATGGTCCTATTCCGAAAAAGAATTTACATAAAATAGAACCCAGTTAGTATTAGGATTATGAACCCACCTTTAGGGTTCCTAACCCTAACATTACTCTTACAATCATATTCCAGACATTACTCCTAAATTCCTAATCCTAACAGTTTAGATAATATTTATCTTTTCACCTATACATGTGTTTTGTTTCTTTTCGTATCTATTATGTAATTTGTCCAATAGATCTCTTCTTCATATAAGAAAACTCCAGGGATCTCTCATAATGCAAATTTAGTATTCTCTTTCCACAAGGTATCAGAGCAACGGTCCTAGACCGAAGTTCTCGTAGCTCGTGACCTACCCTACATGCTATTTATCTGTGTTCTCTGCCTTGCGCGACGCCAACACTGCAACGACATCCCTCACGCCGCCGCTAGACCTCCCGTAAGGTCTTCTCGTGCACCACCGATATTTTGTGCAACAGTCCAGACGTTGCCAGGCCACTGTGGGACCCTCCAAACCGTCGCTAGGCCACCGCAGGGCCTTCCAGGCTGTCGCCGGCACACAACAAGGCCTTTCACACCTTTATGCGTGTCTCCTCACCGCCGTCAAGATTTTCTAGGGCACCCTCGGAGTCCGTGCCTCTGTCCTTTACTGCCAAGATCGTCTCGGGCATATCTGAAGGTCTGATTTTGACATTTTTAGGGTGATTTCAGGCAATTAAATCACCCCATCTGCCCTAGCGAACAGTTAATTTTGATAGAATGGTTGTGGCATAGTCTGCACACAACCAATTCTATATATGATCGTGTAGACGACTTTAGATTGTCTACCGCCCTAGTTGAGTTCTATTTGGTTTATCGTGTCAGACATCAAGGGTGATGTTTTTTCTTCGTCTGATGCTATCAAGGGCCCAACACCTATTGTAAAGATGGATGGGACTAACTATGAGATATGGTCCATGCAATTTATGACCAGTGTTGCAGAAGTCGGTATTCGGCATTCAGTCAGAGTGGACATTCTGAGACCCCTCGTATTAGGACTCAAACTTCTTCATAAAAATCGCTCTTATCCAGTATCCCAAAAAAAATGAACACTCCATCGCGTAGTGCTCATCGAGACATTTCCAACAAGTCCAACAACGCAAGAATTCGAGTTCGGCACTATCAATGTCGTCCATGTTGTGAGCACAACCACCGAGACGCCAACAGTTGAGCCGAAAGAAAAGACACCATTCCCACCACAACAACAGTAGAGTTCAACACAAAAGCCCACAGTCCAGCATGTTTATTACGTGCAAGCTCCGTACCAAGGTTCGCAGTCACCTCAGTACTCGCAGATGGTCATCTACCATCCTGAAGCTCCATGTTATGTCGAGCAGTTTACTTCACCTCCACCCACGTAGATACATGAATTGGATGGCGCATGGGAAATCGAACAGTCTTCGCCCCGTCCTAGAGGATAACAACAAGGGCAAGCACAAGTCATCCGACCATTCCACTAGAATCAAGGTGGACGAAGTTTTCAACAGCACCAGCAACAACCCCACTACCAGTCTCCGCCATATCTGAATTACACTTGGAGATAGAACTTCCAACCGTCGGCATATCACTAGTCGTTCTATCACCAGCAGTCGACGAGCCAGTATCAGAACTTCCTTTCTCCTCGATACCAGTATCAACCATACCCTCTGCATCAGTATCAGAACTTTCAGTAACAATCTTACTATTACCAACCTCAACAACCACATGTTGAACCATCTGAGGCTGCCCCCGTAAATCCCACTCTAGATTGCCTGGCTTAATTGATCAAGAATATGAACAAGATGAGCTAGAAGTTTGATGACCTCACAGCTGCAAAGACGATCATATCAACGCATGTAGAGTCCAACCCCAACAACTTTAAGCGTAGGGAGCAGGTAGCTTGTAGTGCCCCACCACCCCAGAGTCAGGTACACTTGATTTTATGTTATCTAATGTTATGAATCTCAGGAGTGGTAGGAAACTACAGTCATCTGCAGCTGTAAAGGGGGAAAATAAAGCTTCTTTGGGCGAATCTTCTACATCAGCATCTAAGCCGGCCCAGAGTCGTGGAGATGATGCACCTGGAGGAGCCAGGTCTGAATCAACACAAAGCCAAAAAATGAAGAAAAGCAAAATACCAGCAATAACAGCAGAAGTCAAGCTGATGCAGCCAGGGAAATGTCAGTTCCTACACAACTCCCATGCGAGCCGACGAGGCTGAATTTCCAATTTTTACTTCTCTCTTGTATTGGATGACTGTATCATTTCTAGTTGTCTTGAATCTTGATGTACAAGTTGATTCTCTTAATGAAAAAATGTTGCTTTTGAAAATGTATCTGTACCTTTTCCAGAAGCAATGAAAAACAAAACAGTGAGAAAACTTAAAACAACTCTTTCTAATCCATCTATTGTTGAGATTCTGAGGAAAATCATGTTGGAGATGCCATTGTTACAAGCCATGGAATGCATACCAAATGTTAAAAAGGATCTAAGGGTCTAAAGGAGGCATGTACATCTAAGCGCCAGCCCCGCAAGAACCGGCGTGACCGTGCAGAGAAGCATATCCTGACCATGGCGATCGTCAGTGCGATCAACAACCTCCCACAAAGAAGACAGACAAAGAAACCCCTTTGATTCAATGTGAGAACTTCAATCAGATATTTGATCGCAATCTTCTTGATAGCGGCTATTTGATCAACCTCTTGCCCACTTCCTTAGCCAAGGAATTTGGGTTTGGTCCGCTCAAACCAACCAGAATGATCCTTTAGTTTGTTGATCGATCCGTTAAGCGACTACGTGGAGTGTTGGAAGGCGTTATCGTAAAGGTCTAAGGTATGAAATTCCCAATGGACTTCATCGTCTTGGACATGGATTCCCCGGTATTGTTACTCCAGACACCGATCATACTTGGTCGGCCGTTCCTTCAAACGACCGAGGCGGTAGTTGATTATGGATTTGGAAAGATCACCTTTCGCTCCCACCTCGACAAGGTAACCATATAGATACGTGCAGAGCCGAAGAAGCCAGATAGCACATCGAAGAAAAGGATGCATGCTCATGTCACTGACTATTTACTTGAGGAGACCAGAGATACATATGCTTTGTGGACTACAATCGAGAACGAGGAATTCCTCGTTCCAGATGAAGACCATGAAAGCACAGTCGAATCTTACTCTATTGCCACTAATGATGTTGAATCTGAAGAGTTGATCCATATGTTTCAAGAATATACATCCTAGACCGAATAAGAGGAAATTATTGCAGATATGTTCGGTATTGCACTTTCTGAGCCTGGAGCAATCGAGGTGGACCCCAAAATCACTGATGTAGCATTCATCAGCAACAAGTACAATTCTTGAAGTGAGCGAGAAGTCTGATCTCATTCCACCTGAGCTGAAGCCGCTTCCAGCAAATCTTAGGTATGCCTTCTTTGTGAGTGAGTCCGAACAGTATGCGGTCATCATCAGTTCACGGTTGATCGTTGATCAAGAATCTCGCTTGAAAGAGGTGATGGAGAAAAATCATAAGGCCCTTGATTGGAATATTTCAGATCTCCAGGGTATAAATCCGGCCTTGTGTTCCCATCGTATCTACTTAGAGGATGACAACAAGTCGTCAACTGGTTTTAGAGAAGGTAGAATCCTAATTTCCGAGATGTTGTCATGAAAGAGATAACTAAATTGTGTGAGGCAAGCTTTATCTATCCTATCTCCGATTCTAAACGGTTTAGCCTATTGCATGTGGTTTCTAAGAAAGCAGGGATCACTGTGGTTATAAATGAGAAAGGAGAGGAGATCTCGACCGGAGTACCTAGTCACGGCTTGTCTACGTAGATTATCAACGCATGAACTCATCGACCAAGAAAGATCACTTTCTGTTGCCCTTTATTGACCAGATCGTCGAAAGACTGGCAGGGAAAGCGTTCTTTTATTTCTTGGATGGGTACTCCGATTATAATCAAGTGGCAATGGCCCATGAGGATCAAGAGAAGACTATATTTACTTGTCTTGGCACCTTTGCCTTTCGAAGGATGCCCTTTGGATTGTGTAATGCTCCCGCTACATTCCAAAGGTATATGTTGGTTGTGTTCGCCGACATGGTAGGCAGTTTTCTAGAGGTGTTCATGAACAATTTCTCAGTCTATGGTGATGATTTCCATTCCTGTCTGGTGCACCTAGATCGAGTGCATAAGAGATGTTGTGAAGTAAATCTTGTGCTCTCTTGGAAAAAAAGTCACTTCATGATTAGAGATGGAACTGTGTCAAGCCATGTCGTCTCCGAAAGAGGCATGAAGGTCGACCCGGCCAAGGCGGATGTCATTGCAAATCTTGAGCCACCTAGAACACTAAAGCATGTAAGGTCTTCTCTGGGGCATGTCGGATTCTACAAGCGATTTATCCGAGACTTCAGCAGGATTGCCCAACCTCTTACTGAGCTTCTAAGCATGGACATTGAGTATATAGTCGACGATAAGGTTCTCCTTTCTTGCACACGTTGAAAATTTTGGTTACTCATGCACCCGTACTTCAGCTACCAGATTGGTCTCTTCCATTCGAGGTCATTACGGATGCTTTTGAATTTGCCATTGGGAATGTTTTGGGTCAGCGCAGGGATGGAGTTCCATTTGCTATACACTATGCCAACAGAACCCAGGATGATGGCAAAAGAAACTACAACGTTTTTTTATAAGAAGTAGGGTGAGATCCCAACACGAGATTCACCACACGATTTGATTCATTTAATACAACAACAACAACAAAGCCTTTTCCCACAATTAAGTAGGGTCGGCTACATGGATTCTTCGCCTCCATTCAGATCTATCTTGGGTAAATCTCGGACTTATATCCAAAAAACTAAGATCCCGTCGTATAGTCTCTTTCCAACACTTTTTGGGCCGTCCTCGCCCTCTCTTAGCCGGCTCAACATCCCAACACTCGCATCTCCTAACCGGTGCATCAGTTGACCTTCTTTGCAAATGACCAAACCATCTTAAGCGGTTTTCTCGCATCTTATCCTCGATCGGAGCTACACCAACTTTATTTCTGATTGCATCATTTCGAATCCGATCTTTACGTGTATGTCCACACATCCATCTTAGCATTTTCATTTCTGCTACATCCATTCTCTGCACATGTCTATGGTTCACAGGCCAACATTCAGAACCATAAAGCATAGCAGGTCTCACGGCTGCTTTGTAAAACTTCCCTTTAATTTTTAAAGGAATTTTCTTATCACAGAGAACAGCGGAGGCTCCTCTCCACTTTAGCCAGCATGCATTTATTCTATTAGTAACATCTCCATCAATTTCCCCATCATGTTGCAAAATAGATCCCAGATATCTAAACGAATCTCTCTTTTGAATGTTATCGTCACCAATCTTCACCTCGATTCCTTCACCATTGCTTCCATCAAAAGTGCATTCCATATATTCCGTCTTAGCCCTACTTATACGAAAACCTTTAGTCTCCAATGCATGTCTCCAAACCTCAAGCTTCTCATTTACTCCATCTCTAGTCTCGTCAATCAACACAATATCATCAGCAAATAACATACACCAAGGTAACTCATCCTGAATGTGACTTGTCAACTCGTCCATAATCAAAGTAAAAAGAAATGGACTCAAAGCTGAACCTTGATGTAAACCAATGTTGATATCAAAATAGTCAGTCTTCCCTGTCGGGGTTCTTACACAAGATATAGCCCTATCATACATATCCTTTATGAGATTAATGTATAGGACAGGTACTTGTCTCTTCTCCAAAACTCTCCACAGTATCTCTCGTGGGACGGAATCATAAGCCTTCTCCAAATCAATAAAGATCATATGGAGATTCTTCCTTTTAGCTCTATAAATCTCCATTGCTCTCCTCAGCAAATGGATGGCTTCAATAGTTGAGCGACCTGGCATGAATCCGAATTGGTTTTCTTTTACTTGGGAAACTTGCCTCAACCTTCTTTCGATCACACGTTCCCAAATTTCATAGTGTGACTCATCAGCTTGATACCTCTGTAATTTGAACAATTTTGAATGTCTCCTTTGTTCTTATACAGAGGCACCACGATACTCCTCCTCCAATCTTCAAGCATTTTCTTGCTTCGCCAAATAACATTGAATAGATTCGTAAGCCAAGTCAAGCCACGCTCACCTAAAACTTTCCATACTTCTACAAGGATGTCATCTGGTCCAACACCTTTCCCAGGTCTCATAACCTTCAAAGCCTCCTCTACTTCTTTTCTTTGTATTCGTCTATAGCATGCACGATTCAAGTAACTTTCACTACTAGCTAGATCACCCAAAGTGATCTCTCTATTTTCTTCTCCAATGAAAAGTTTATGGAAGTACTGCTCCCATCTAGTCTCTATATCCTTCTGAGTAACAAGCACGTGACCTTCCTCGTCCTTAATGCATCTCACTTGAGAAAGGTCTTTGGTCTTTCTTTCTCTTGCTTTGGCCAACCTGAATATATCCTTTTGGCCCTCCTTAGAGTTGAGATTTTTATACAGAACCTCATAAGCTCTTGACTTAGCTTCGCTTACAGCCTTCTTTGCTTCCTTCTTCGCTATTTTATAGTCTGTGACAGTTTCCTCTGTTCTATCCTTAGACATAGCTTTAAAGCAAGCTCTTTTAATTTTTAGCTTCTCTTGCACCCCTTCACTCCACCACCAAGCCTCCTTTTGACCCGGAGCTCCTCCTTTTGACTCGCCTAGCATCTCTTTGGCTACCTTTCGGATACAAGATGCTACTACCTCCCACATCTCGTTTGCACTACCGCTACAATCCCAAGATAAGTCTTCTAAAACCTTCTCCCTGAAGCTTGATTGCTTCAGCGGAAGATTCCACCACCGAGTTCTAGTGATCTTAGGAACCTTCCTTTTTTTACCAGCCCTTTTATTTGTAAATCCAAGACTAATAAGCGATGTTGGGTTGTCAAACTCTCTCCAGGGATTACTTTGCAATCTTTGCAACACAACCGATCTCTTCTCCTCAACGCAAAGTAATCTATCTGTGTTCTAGTTGAGCCACTCTTATAAGTAATTAAATGCTCCTCCCTCTTCTTGAAAATAGTATTTGCTATGAAAAGATCATATGCAGTTACAAAATCCAGAATGACTTTTCCCTCTTCGTTTCTATCCCCAAAACCATGACCTCCATGCACAGTTGCATACCCTGAAACATCTTTTCCTACATGTCCATTAAGATCTCCACCTATGCAAACCATCTCTCTTTGTGGGATTCGTTGTAAAATCTTATCCAGATCCTCCCAGAAAGCTTGTTTAGTCCTTTCATCTAAACCAATTTGCGGTGCATAAACTGAGATGATATTCAGAATTTCTTCTTCAAGCACCAACTTTAGCAAAATAATTCGATCCCCAAATCTTTGCACCTCAACCACACAATCCTTCAAATCTTTATGAACAACCACCCCAACACCGTTTCTGCCCTTATCTTTACCTGAATACCAAAGTTTAAAGCTTGTCTTCTCGATCTCCCTTGCTTTCTCTCCAACCCATTTAGTCTCTTGAAGACATAATATATGAATCTTCCTTCTTTCCATTGTATCCACTATCTCCATCAATTTTCCAGTTAAAGTACCGATATTCCAACTACCAATCCGTAACTTCCTTTGCAAACTCTTTTGGACTAACTTCTTTACTCGCATGCGTCCATTATGCGAGAACCCTTGCAAATTTTGGACTGCATCCGGGCGGTGATGCAGCGGAACTAGCTTATTTACCCGCATGCGTTCCTCATGCGAGAACCCTTGAAAATTTTGAACTACATCCAGGCTGCGATGTAGTTGCCCTTGCCAATTTTTCATTGCATTCGGGCGATGCAACGCGTCGCAAGTAGGGAACGCCCCAACGAAATCTGTATGTTTACTTAAATCCATGTTTAAAAGATCCGAACGGTTTCGAGATAAATTCATAAATAGTGTTCTTAGAAGAACTTTAAGAACACTATTTACAAATTTATCTCTCCTACGCTGGCTGTCGACTACCTAACGCGCAACCCTCCTCATTTACCCGGGCTTGGGACCGGCCATGGCTGAGTTGATTTGATTCATTTAATAAGTTTAAAAATACATTACCGTGAGAGCCAAAGGCGATACAAAGCGTTTACATGAGAAAGCACATTTTCATAGTGGAACCACTGGTTTCTAAAAACGAGCTCGTTCCTTGCAGTCCAAATGCACCATAATACAGCAAATGGTCTCGCACAATCCGCCTGGGAAATGCCCCCCACCTGCCTGATGGAGTTCCAAAAATCAAACGCCGCTCCTGTCGCCACCCAATCGCACCCAGGCTCAGCCCATATCCGCATCGATGAAGACCCATATCCGCATCGATGAAGGGCATGTGAAAAAGAGGTGGTCGGAATCTTCAACGTTGTCTTCGCATCTATCACACTTTACGTCATCCATCTGAAACAAACAGCTCCTCCTCGCCCTGTCAGTCAACCGGCCTCTTCTGAAGCACCAAAGGAACACCTTGACGCGGCATGAAATATTAGCCGCCCACACGATTTTCAAGTCTTGGCATATCGTTACATCATGTTCGCCTTCCTTCGATCTCAAGGCCTTGTACAATTTCTTTACCGACTGGCCGGAGCCGCCACACCGAAAGTGGTCCCGGTCCAGCGTGAAGAGACCCGGTTGCGGGAGCTCCCTGATCATCTTGATGAACTCCTCCAGACGCCGATTCGACGGATCATTGCAGAAAGATGGGATCCAATTGCCCGAGTCCGCCGCCTGAAATAGCATGCCATCCTTCACCGCCGCCAAAGCATATAGTCGAGGGAATCTAGCCGAAAGGGGGCCATCACCCGACCAATTGTCCATCCAGAATCTGAATAGCTTACCACTACCACGCGTGGTTGCAGATTCGGCCGCAGCAATGGTAAAACTTCAAGGATTCCCTTCCAAAGCGCTGACATGAAGCGGGTCCTGCCAGCCACAAGCTCCCCATTGACGTTATACAATCTTCTGAGGAGAGTAGCCGCCAGACTGTTCGTCGGCCCCCAGGGCCCAGACACGCAGAGCCCATTTGGCAATCAAGGCCAAGTTCATGCACTCGATGTCCCGCACGCCAAGCCCCCCATCCTCCCGCTCCCTGGTGACCTCATCCCAGCCCACCAGGAGAAGACCATGCCTCTGTTGATTCCCAGACGACCAAAAGAATCTCCTCATCCTAACCTCCACTTTCTTCCTCATGCCAACCGACATCAGGCGCATCGAGAAGAAAAAGACAGGAATCACCGCAAGGACGTGCTTGAAAAGAATAAGCTTCCCCCCTTCGAAAGCGTAATCGCCTTGCATCCGGCCAGCCTTTGGTCTATCCTCTGGATCATGTCGTCCCAATCCGATTTCTTCAACCTACCCGCGGCCAGTGGTAACCCCAGATAGTTGATAGGCAGTTCACCAATTCAGCAACCGATGATCTCCTCATGTTCCGAACGCTCCGCCACTTACAAATGGAAGGGCACCACCGTCGACTTGCACATGTTAATCTGTAGCCTCGAAATGCTGCTGAAAATGTGAACAATATGTGCCGCATTTGAGCTCTGCTCCGTCGACCCACCAAGAAAAAGAAGAGTGTCGTCCGCATATTGGAGGATCGGGATAGAGATTGGCCACCCGAAAACCCTCACACCAACCAACGTCAACCGCCCTATCCAAGAGTATTGCCAAGGCGTCCGCCACCAGCACAAACAGCATGGGTGCCAGTGGGCAGCCTTGTCTCACACCGCGTTGTGGCTGAAAGTAGCCACCTTCCGGTCTACCACTACAACGTAACAGAGGAAGAATTGTTGGTCATTGTGTCCGCCCTTGAGAAGTTCAGATCATATACCTTGGGTTCAAAATTTATTGTCTACACTAATCATTCTATTATCCGATATCTACAGGACAAGAAGGATGCCAAGTCACGACTGCTCTTTTGGATCATTCTGCTACAGGAATTCAATTTGGAAACAAGAGACAAAGCTGGAGTTAAGAATGTGGTAGCAGACCATTTGTCTAAACTTGAAAGTTCAGAGTCTCCCTTAAGCATTGCACCTATCACTGAGACCTTTCCTGATGAATCGATATTGAGTATCGGTTCTCTACCATGGTATGCCAAGATAGTGAACTATCTCGTGATGGAGAAAGTTCCATAAGATTGGATGTGTATCAAGAAGGACAAATTTCTGTCTGACATCCATTTCTACCAATGAAAGGATCTGTACCTTCACAGGAATTTTGCATATTGCATTTGGCGACGGTGCATTCCTCATGAGGAGTTCACCAGTGTCCTCGAGCATTGTCATAAGCTCAAAGCAGGAGGATACTATTTTGGACATCGAACAACGACGAAAGTATTGCAGTGTGGCCTCTGGTGACACAGACTATTCAAGGATTATGTGAATGGATGCACCGACTGTCAGAAATTGGGAGGTACCATTGGTTCCAAAGATTCGAGGCCACTCAAGTTCATCCAAATTTCAGACGAATTTAATGCTTGGGGCATTGAGTATATGGGCCCTTTTCTTAACAGTCAAGGATTTGAATACATTTTACTTGCCGTAGACTATGTGAGTCGGTGGGTGGAGGATGTACCTGTTCGCTCCGCTGATAGTCGTATTGTTTGTCGCTTTCTCAAGGACGATATTATTTCAGAATTCGGGATCCCTAAAATTCTTATTTCAGATGAGGGCAGCCATTTTGTAAACAAGGAAGTCGGAAAGCTCGTGAAGGAGTACGACATTGAACATTGCGTCGCACTTCCTTACCACCCACAATCAAATGATTTGGTTGAGTTATCCAATAGGGAGATCAAGACTATTCTGCAAAAGCTTGTACAATCGAATAGGAAGAACTGGTATCAACTCCTTGATTCTGTTCTATGGGCATATCGAACCTCCTATAAGACTCCATTGGGTATATCTCCCTATCAGCTGGTTTATGGAAAGCCATGCCACCTGCCGGTTGAGTTAATTCATAGATTACTTTGGGCAGTTAACATTTGTAATTTGGACTCACATCTTAGTGGTCAAAACCGCAGGATTGATCTGACCAGACTCTTAGAATTCAGATACTATGCATACGACAACAACCTAATATACAAGGAGAAAGTCAAGAAATGACACAACAAGCATATCAAGAGAAAGTCTTTCGAGCCAGTTCAGAAGATTTGGCTATTTGATGCAAAATTGAAGCCATTCCCGAGCAAAATAAAGAGCAAGTGGACATAGTGGTTTGTGATGAAGACTGTGTGTGACAACGACAGCATTCTCAAATCTGAGTTGTCATTTGACGCACAACCGTTCATAGTCAACAGACAGTTGCTGAAGCCGTACATAGATTATGATTCATTCATGTCCGTGGTTGACTCGATTGAAGTGGTATTTCAAGAAGAAAATGAACGGTCAAAGGATTCAGATTTTTTAGCGCAAAAATATTCCTTCTTTTCCCATTCTTTCTCTTTTTCTCTTTTCTTTTCCTCTTCCTTTCATTCTTTCTTTCGTTTATTCACTCACCCCTTTCATCAATGATATGCTTATGATGACTTTATCTTAAGTATAGGGTGGGTGAGTGGGTCAAGTGTTCATTCTTTTTCCTCTCATTTGTCTCCGAACATGTTGATATTCTACCTATACTTAGGTTTACCGTTTACTTCACCCTAAGTATCAGGGGAAACAAGTTGAGTCATTGATTTCGTATATTCAAATGTCCGCCCATCTCAGTATGATGAGGAGGTTTACATTTGTTGAAATGCCTTGAATCCTAACTATCTGTTATGTCGACACCTTGTAAATCCGTGTGTTTGCATTTTACTTGATTGATTCTGCTTGTGCATGATTTCTTCTGATATTCACAATAACATTCCACCTTTGCATTCGCCTCCTGCTCCTACTAAGCTTCTTGTCGTACGGACTTTGCCTCATGCGTATATTCAGAGACCTATTACCACTCGACCAAGGTTGTCGAAATCGATAGTCGGTACTCAGTCGGTGGGGCCACTGACTAAGGATTAATCAGCAATCGGGAGACTAATCGGATTTAGTTGGTCATTAGTCGGATTTGAATTTTTAATTATTTTAAATATATAAATCATTTTTATACATATATTCTTATATATTTGCATATATACGTACATTTTCTATACTATCATAATGAAACAAAAGAAGTAATTGACTTTAAATATAACATTAAGCATATTAGAACGAGCCTGCTTTTAAAAAAATAAAAAAATAAAAAAGATCTATGTAAAAGTCGGCTGACTAGTCGATCTGATTAGTCGGGACTCGGTCTGACTGACTAATGGCCTACTAGGCCTAGTCAAGTAGGCTACCCCCCCCCCTGACTCGACTAGTCAGCCGACTTTTACAATAGTGTACTCGACCCCCTAATCTTGTGCCTTCCCCAACATCCAAGAGTCCCTGATAAATTGTCTTCTTTTAGACATTACTGTGACTCTCCTAATACAAAGTCGTGCTCCTCACTTGAACTGAGGAGATGTTGTCCTCACTGCTTGCTATCTCATCAACCGTATGTCGTCTTCTGTGTTAGAAGAAAAGGTTCACTATCCGATTGTGTTTCCCAAAAAAGAACATGTCCTCTCTAACACTTCACATCTTTGGTTGTTCGGCCTTTGTCCATTACTTGAATCATGATCGTGACAAGCTCTCTACTAGATCAGTCAAATACTGCTTTATTAGATACTCACGAAGCAAAAAAGGGTACATGTGTTTTGATCCTGTCAAGTCAAGTGAAAGTACTATGTCAGAGCTGACATCACATTATTTTGAGTATGTCATATATTTTTCTCCTATCGGTGACAGGATGACACCTAAGTATGATGAGGAGATTTACATTTGTTGAAATGCCTTGAATCCTAACTATATGTTCTGATGGATACCTTGTAAATCTGTGTGTTTGCATTTTGCTTGATTGATCGTGTTTGTGCATGATTGCTTCCGCTATTCGCAACAGCATCCCACCTTTGCCTCCGCCTCCTGCTTCTACTAAGCTTCTTGTCGTACGGACTTTGCCTTGTGTGTATATTCACAGACCTATTACCACTCGAACCCCTATTCGTGTGCCTTCCCCAACATCTAGGACGCCCTGATAAATTCTTGACACTAGTTTCCTATTGATGGCAATGTTAATGTTTCTATATTATAGAAGACTATACAGGGTAGGAGTGCAGCTACTCATGAGATTGTTATACATGAAGTTGACCTTCAGAGGATCTGGACCAGCCTATTGCACTTCACAAGAAGAGACATACATGTGCTACGTACCCTCTCTCAAGATATGTTTCATCGGAGCATCTACTCAAAAAACTTCAAGAAGTTTGCAGTAGGATTGCCAAGTATTATAATCGCTCATGCATACCAGGATACTCCAAACAGTCATTAACATCTTCTATGGAGGAAGAAATGGCTACACTACAGTTGAGAGGTAGATAGAGCCTAGTTATAGCATTAGCATGCGCCTCTGTGATTGGTTGCAAATAGATCTTTACAGTGAATCATAGAGCTGTGGCAGTTTTTGACCTCTATAAGGCCAGAGTTGTGGTATGTTTGTTCACTCAAATATATGGAGTACCACAATAGTTTATCTTTTGTTGAATGTCACTCCATCCTACGGATCCTTCTTTATGTTGCAGTATTGAGAGACGGGATGGTCTCCCAACCTGATGTCAAGATTGCCTTTTTGTATGGAGACCTACAAGAAGAACTATATACGTAGTAGCCACCAAGGTCTGCTTATGAGGGAGACTAATAAAAGATATGCAAACACCATAAAATCACCATAGACCTCGAGAAAATCTCTCACCATGTACGTAAAGATGGCAAGCATGCACCTTTGGAAAGTCACGGGAGCGTTGAACAATTCAAAGAGCAATTGTTTGAAAGCATATGTATCAAATGGACATGTAAAGGTGGTCTTTTCTTGATCTTCCAAAGCAAACATTTTTAGGTTGTAGCCGGAGTAACCAACAAGAAAGCAAAAGATCTCTTTCCCCACTAGTTTTTCGAGGATCTGAACAATAAAGGGAAAGGAGAAATGATCACTCATGGTTGTTGTATTCAAGCATTTATAGTCAACCCATGCACGCCAGGATGTGGTAACGAATGTCACTCTTAATCAATTGATTCCCGACTTCTTTAGGACCGCACGAAGCGAGCTTTACCACTCAGAACTGGAGATGCGATATAGATAGCTGTGTCAAGCCATTTCTTAATATTTTTTCTTCACTACTTCAAATTGGGATTCAGGTCTGTGTTGAAATTCTCTAAAAGGTCATTTGTTGTCATTTAAGTAGATATAGTGCAAGCACATAGCCGAAGTAATCCCATGGAGATCAATCATGCTCTAACTAATAGCCTTGTGATCTTTTTTAGGATCTCTAGTAAGCGAGATTCTTAATCAAAAGTTTATTACGAGCCGATGATGATTAGAAACTATCAATGTGTAGCCGCAAGGAACACATACCATCACGGTATTTTGCTTTGAACCAGATCATAAAAGATGTACTCAATCTTTATGAACGCACGAAAGATATCGAGGTTGACGGTCGTTATATTAAGGACTTGATACAAAGGGAGTTATTGCACACCTCTAGTGCAACCAAGGTTCAAGATATCTATATCATATCGTCCAGCCCAAAAATGGATATATTTGGGTATATTTATGATATCAGTCGAAATCTCAAAAATTGAAAGAAAAGGTAGTTTTCTTGTAAATTAAGATTATCTGAGTTCTTAAAATAATAAATAACACACCAATACACTCTTACATGTAAGAGTGAGGTGTATTTAGCAGTATTAGCACATCGATACACAATATATCACAAATATGGCATATATAGACGATTACGCTAAATGCTGAGAGGTATCAAAAAGTAAATAATGAAACTCAAATAATGACAACCTATAGATATAAAGGAGGCGTATTTAGCACATTAGTATTATGTTATACATCCTATAGATATAAAGGAGGCATATTAGTATTATGTTATGTCGCATATTATGTATAAAATTTAAAAAGCAAGTTATAATGGACAAACAAAAAACCAAAAAATGATTAGCCCGGTCAGCGAGCTTGGGAGGTCTAGGAGGAGCAATTGCCCCCCCCCCCCACGCACCCAAGGGTGATGGGGCAATGCCCCTGACCTCAAAACGGAATTATTATAAACCCTCACTGATGCATTCTCTAGCTCATGGAGAGTGCGATGTGTTTCGTTAAACTCACTTAGAGTGTGAATGGTTTTAGTTAAACATTTATAACTGACATAATTTTGCTAAAAATGATATAAACCCTGAAATTGGATAGTTATCCAAATTCCAATCACTGTACGTGGATAGTATGATCTTCTCGATATTCGCTCCAAGTATCTGCATGTGTATCTCATGGGTCCTAATTTCGGATTCGTATTATGTGATGTCAATATTGAGACAATAATTTTTATTGTCTTATTCAATTTTCTATAAGGGTATTTTTGTGAATATAACTCACAAATATAATTCATTAATGCGAATAACAATTCATATTAATTAATATTTATATAAATATGATTTATATAACTATTTCAAGGCATATATGTGAATATGATTCACATTGAAATTTAATTATACAATGGATTTACATTTTTATATGGATTTAAGAATATAATTAAGGAGATATGAGGGTTCTCATAAAATTACCAATTATGATAATTAAATTGTCATGATAATAATCAAGCAACAAACTCCAACCAATTATGGTAATAAGGTGGGCATCCATGTGTGGAATGATGGGGCACCCACCATGAGAGTCCTAATTGGATTAAGCTCTCAAATTTGTTGATTAATTTTTTGAATTATTTAATTAGTTTTTTTAAGAAAAGATCGGATGGCCTCCCATGAGGGGAACCACCTCAAAAGAAAA
Source organism: Ottelia alismoides (assembly GCA_037367405.1). Classification (NCBI taxonomy): domain Eukaryota; kingdom Viridiplantae; phylum Streptophyta; class Magnoliopsida; order Alismatales; family Hydrocharitaceae; genus Ottelia; species Ottelia alismoides. Next base: position 274,525 of record JAZKJV010005231.1, read on the forward strand.
TTATATATATATAATTAAAAAAACCAAAAAGAAATTACAAGTTCATGTCGCTACATATTCCACGTTGTACACAACGCCTTGCAATATTCAAGCACATTCTCATAGTAAAACTGACACCCCCCCCCCAAAGATGACATCATTCCGCACACACCAAATGGCCCAGATCACTGCAAACGGGAGTGTACAGTCTTCGTGGCCAACACCACACACATTCCTCATACTACTCCGAAAACCAGCAAAATCCATAGGGACAAGCCACGGAAAACCAAACTGCACCCAGACATCCGCAGAAGTCGGACTGTCATCGCCACGCTGCACCTATCACACGATGAATCGTCCACACCCAGAATCCGACCCCTCCGTTCCTTCGTGAGCGTCCTACGGAGCCTGAACATCCAAAGAAAGACTTTGATCCTAGCTGGCACCTTGCTCCTCCAAATCATGCGCAGATCCATCCCCTTATCATCCTCCACCCCCTGCTCCTCCCCGATGAAATATAAGTAAGCCTTCTTCATGGAGAATCTACCGTCTTCCCAAAGAAAGTGATCCATGCCCACCGAAGGTGCTCGCTCATGAGCCAAAACAGCATGCATCTCCATGAACTCCTCCACCCTCTAGTCCGACAACTCTGCTAGAAAAATCAGAGACCACACCCCTTCTCCCCATACCTCTCTAACTGTGACCTCCTTGTCCATCGTCCGTTGCAACAGCCTTGGATAATGACCTCCCAAGGCCCCCTCGCCAGTCCAATCGTCCACCAGAAGCAAAAGTTATCTCCGTTCCTCGGACAGGGCTTCAATTGTTGTTGAATAAGGACTAAACCATAGCCCTTGATCATCAATCCTATGGATCACATGGTGGACGTCTACTATGAGGAGAGGACTCTTCATGGACGTCCACCGTTGCTGTAAATGAGAGGGTTATGCCTCTCTTTCAAAACATGCTTATTCCTCCCAATAATTCTCTTGCCTTGAGAATTAAAGAAAGGGGAGTCTTGAGAAATCATTTCTCTTAGACGTCTACTCTCTTTAACACTACACGGCCAGCTTGTCAAGTGCCTCTTCTCTCCATTGGCGTGGCCTTGTGGAGGAGAAGATCGTCTCCTTTTCCGTGCTCCCCGTGCGTGAAGAAGGATCAATTTTATGTGACGAAATCCAGAGCTTGATCGTCCTTGCATAGACAAGATCAAGAAGTCAATATCGAAGTTCGTGGGAAGCTACGTGAGTCACCATCATGCCTACGAGAGAAGCAAAAGCATATTGGACTTGATTCGGGAGGTCTCTTGCTTTAAAGACTCACGCTTCAAGACGTAACTGTTGAGATATTAGTTATCTTTTATATTGTTTACGTAATCTCTATTCTCTTTATCTCCTTCATGTAATTTGTCCAACAGGTTTCTCTCTGATATAAGAGAACCCTAAGGCCTCATCAATAAAGTAATTCATTCTTTTCTCGCCACATGGTATCAGAGCAACGATACTAAACCGAAGTTCTTGTACCCACCGTGCCCTAACCCTACCCTAGCCTCTCCATGCCACTGCCGCCGACATTCCTCTCTCCACGCCACCCGGCGGCCACGCCACAACAACAACAACATTTCGCACCGCCGCAGCAGCATGCTGGACCGCCAGCGGCCTTTCGTGTTGTCACAATGGCCTGCTACACCGCCGAAATGGCCAGCTGTGTCGTTGCAGCCGCTAGGCTCGCTGCCACAGCAGCCCACAACGTTGTTGTTGCATGTTTGTGCCGTCGACATGCTGCTGCCACACATCATGTGTCTCTGTGCACCTTCGCGGTCCCTTTCTGTGTCGTACACGGTCCATGTGGTCGATACATCTCCTCTTCGATGCCGAACTGTGGTCTGAAATAGTTAAATTAGACCTGAAAATGTGATTCCAGACCTTTATATCACGTTTTTTTGGCCCTAGCACGAAACAGGGATTGACGAGGATAGTTGTATGAGTCTACACATGCAATCAATCCTCCATATGATTGTGTAGAGTCGCTCAGATCAGTCTACTTCTCAATCGAGAGTTCTGTTTTCGACCGTTCTTCTATCATGTTAGAGAACAAGGGTGATATCTTTTCTTCGCCCAGTGCCTTCAAGGGCTTGACTCCCATTTTAAAGATATATGGACCAACTATGAGTTGCGGTCCATGCAGTTTCTCACCCTCATGCAGTGCAACAATAAGGAGCACATTATGATGAAGCTGGAGCCGACAGATAAGACTAGGGACAATACTTCGTAGAAACAAGGCGACGCATATATGTGTATTTGGTTGTCGAGGGTCCTCACCACGGAGATAGCCAATGATTATGTGAATCAGCCTACCACCAAGGCTTTGTGGGATATTCTGGCATCTACTTATGCCCAAGTGAAGAATGAGGTCAAAATTCTTCAGGTTCAGTTTGACATTTACAGGGCCAAGCAGAATGGTCATCCACTGCACATATTATACTCCTCGCTTCGTGGCATGCTCAATAAGCATCATAGCTTCATGCCTATTGCGATATCGCTAAGCAACATATGGCATATAGGAACTTCACGATGGTTGGAGTCTTTTTGATTGCACTCGACCCAGAATATGATGCAGTACGTGCACAACTCCTTCTGGGAAGGCCATACCTCCCATGGAGGAGGCCTATCGTCGTCTCAGCCAGTGTTCAGGAAAACGGCCGAGTATACCGCATACTCGGCCGCATACTCGGAGTCAGATCCCTGGGCGCACCGCGTATGAGCTAATCGGCCTTTAGGCTGTCAAGCCGCGTAAGCCTCCGAGTATACGTTATATGCAGCCGAGTAGGCGGCCATTTTCCGAATAGAAATAAAACCCTAGCCCTAGGTCTAACTTAAACTTAACTTCACGCGTACGCAAAATACAACCCATACCCCTTCCCAGTTCTCGCCTCCGCGATCCATCGCCTTGAAGCTCAACCTCTGCGACTTCGACTTGGAGCCCTAACTCCCAGTCCTCGCCTCCGCGATCCATCGCCTTGAAGCTCCTCGACGCTCCCCTCCACCGTCTGTGGCTCCGCTAAGTCGCCAGCACCTCCATCGACTCTCCGATCCTTCGCCAACGCCTCCACAGCATCCGCCAACATCGCCTACGCCTCTTCCCATCGCACACGAGCCCCCTGCCTGCATCGCCTTCACGCCTCTGTGCCTCTTTTCACGCACACAAGCTCCCTCGCTCCTCGTGTGGCCGCCAGAATTCTGCCACAGCAACCTCCACAGCGTCAACCTTCACGACTGCACCAAGTTACCAACCTTTGGTGAGTCCCCCTTGTTCCCCTCTCCAGTTGCTTGTCAACGCTTGTTAGTTGTTATAAAATCTTATTTTTTAATGTCATTTTATAATATGACATATTTAGCTAGGTAAGATTATGTGGTCAGTTTATAGTTTTCACGAAAGAAGAGATAATGAGTTGCATGAGGGTGATTGGATATTCACAAACAATTTTCAGTTGACTGATTTTGTACATTAAGAAGTTATTAGATGTGTAATCTCCGATTCTTCTCATTTCTTAATTATGTACGTCCTGAAGTTCAAAACAAATTAAATATCTATTTTTTAATGTCATTTTAATGTGTCATTTTATAAAATTTGAAGTTCTGAACACATTAGTGGCTCACTTTGTAAGTTTGTCATTTAATTTATATAAAAAAGTTTGATTTGTTTTTAATATGGGATCAATATGGCAACAATGGCCTCTCAACCAAATCTTAAAGTTGTTGGAGATGCATCATCGACCCGTCGTGTTCTGTCGGGATCTAGTGATCCCGGTTGGAAATACACATTCCTCGCATCAAAGACTGATCCAAATACAGTCGCATGTGCTCTTTGTGGCAAGATTGAAGGGTGGTATAAATAGAATGAAGCAGCATCTAGTACATGTCAAAGGAAATGTAGCATCTTGTCCAAAGGTTGACTTTAAAATAAGAAAGGAAGTTAAGGAATACTTGGACAATACACAAAAAAAGAAGTGTGATAAATCGAAAGATTTGCAAGAAATGAGGGATGAAGTTGCCAATTTATTCATGGGTTTAAGTTCAACTCCACATGAAAGAGAAGAAAAAAGACAAAAAGTGTCAGAAGCAACTGAAGAATGCAAAATGCATCAAAGTTCAATCAAAGATGCATTTTGTAAGGAACAACGTGCACGGGTCAATAAGTATGTAGCCAAGTTCTTCTATGACTGTCAAATTTCATTCAATGTGGTCACCCACAAGTCCTTTATTCGTATGTGTGAGGCAATTGGTCAATATGGACCGGGATACAAGCCTCCCTCCTATTATAAGATCTCAGAGACATTGTTGAATGATGAAGTTGAGGAGACTAAGGAGTTCATAAGCGGTCATAAGGAATCTTGGAAGAAGGGTGGTTGTTCCATTATGGCGGATGCTTGGACCGATATGCGGGGTAGGAGCATCACGAATTTTTGTGTGAATTCTGAATCGGGCACATGCTTTTTAAAGTCTGTTGACTCATCATCTGAGTCCCACACTGCAGAGTATATATCCAACTTGGTGGATGAAATTGTTCAAGAGGTTGGAGTTGATGATGTTGTTCAGGTCGTCACTGATAATGCATCGGTCAATTTAGCTATTGGAAGGATACTTAGGACTAAGTATCCAAGGATTTTTTGGTCTTCATGTGCAGCTCATTGCATAGACCTTATGCTGGAAGAATTTGGTAAAAAACCCAAGGTAAAAAATGCAATTACCAAGGCAAGATCTCTCACTACATTCATCTATAGCCATGCGAGGACCTTGAGCTTGATGAGGCAATTCACACAAAAGGGAGAGATTGTACGGTCAGGACAAACAAGGTTTGCTACTACATTTCTCACTCTACAGAGTGTGATGGACAAAAAGGAGAAGTTGAGATTGATGTTCTCGTCTGATGAATGGAGGCAATACAAGTGGTCAAGGACAAAGAAAGGAGAAATGTCGTCATCTATTATTTTCAGTGTTGCATTTTGGAACCAAGTGTCTATGACCTTGAAGATCTTCTCTCCCTTGGTTTACATTTTGCGCATTATTGATGGGGATCAAAGACCATCCATGGGATTCATATATGGTTCATTATTGGATGCTAGAAAGGCAATAATGTCAGTGTCCAAAGACAATGAAGCACAATACAAACCATTTATCGATGGCATTGACTCAAAATCAAAGGGTAGGTTGGATAGCCCTCTTCATCTTGCTGCTTATTTTCTTAATCCATATTACTACTATAGAGATAGTAGTGTCATTGAAAAGGGGACTATGTCGTGGAGGGCTTCATGCAATGCATGGAAATCTTTTATCATGATTTGGAAATTCAAGATGTAATCACATCAAAGGAGTTGATCTTATACAAAAATGCACAAGGATCTTTTGGCAAGCCGTTAGCTGTGAAACAAAGATCAACGCTCAACGACCACTTTAGGTCGGGTATTGTAGTTATTTCATATTAATTAGCATCATCAATTTAGTTTTTTATAGGATAGTTTATTCCTAAAATTTCTCATATGTAGATAATTGGTGGATGTTATATGGTGGAGAGTGTCCTCATCTAAAGGCTATGACAATGAGGATTTTGAAGTTGGCATCCTCCTCTTCTGGATGAGAAAGGAATTGGAGCATTTTCTCATCGGTAATTCAAAGTCTATTGCTAATACTTGTCATTTATAAATAGTGAATGTAATGATATATTATTTCAATTGTAGATTGATTCATACAAAGAAGAGGAATAAACTTGAAATCAAGAGATTGAATGATTTGGTATTTGTTAAATCTAACTCAAGATTGAGAGAGCGTCAGATGACAAAAGGAAAGGATCCATTAGTTTCCAAGGATTGTAATAATGTAAGTGAGTGGATTGCAGCAGGAGAAGGAGATGAAGAGGTATTTCCAGGATCAGGATTAACATGGAACTTGTAGCTGAGGCAACTGGTGGAGAAGATCTTGTGCAACATAGACGAAGTCAAAGAATTGTTGATGCATCAAGGCCTACTACATTGGAAGATGATGATGAAGCCGATGAGTTTGCAACCGATGAAGAGAGTGACGATGACCCTATTCCTCAAGTTGAATTTGCATATGAATGGCAATCAGAATAAAGCTTTTGGATGCTTTATGTTTTTGAATGCTTTATTTTTTGACATCATTTTGAATGCCCTTATTTTGAGAGCATATTTGTATTTATTGAAAACACCTGGAGGAAGGCATGTTGCCATATGCTCTTTCAATTGATGCTTTTGCTCATTTGATCTAAATTACTTTTTATCCCAATAGTTTTGTTCCTAGCACCTTCAATTCCTTATTATTATACTCAAGAGATATAATATTTAGAGGATATTAACATAATATTAAATATTTATTTATACTTTTAATAATAAAAAATACCAAACCGCATAAAACCACATACTCCCCGCATACCGCATACTCTCTATGCAGTGACCCCTCCGACTGAATACCGCATGCCGCCTTCCTGAACATTGGTCTCAGCAGGCTTCTTATTCTTCCTGCTGCCACTTCACAACCCTCTTCAATGATGGCCACTTCTCGCAGCAGAGGAGGGTCTACCCTATTCAGAATTTCAGATGGCATAGTCATCATGGCAGAGGCGGTGGACGCCAGCGTGGTCCTTACACCTACTGTCATCGTTCAGGACAACTCAGAGGACACATGCTATCTGAAGCATGAATACCCCGCATCTACTCATGTGGCAAAACAAATCGAGCCTTCAAAGACTCTAGCTTCCCATGCAAATCAACGCATGTATGACATTGTCTCTCGTATACGAGAGATCATGACTCCGATGACCGACACCACCACTACAAGATCCACAGATACTGCAGCCGTAGCCAGAGCCTCTTCGAGCTCCTCAGATATCGCTTACGCTTTTACTGGTAGTAGCGGTGCAAATATGACAGAGTAGATCATGGACTCCAACGCATCCCACCATCTGTGTGGGGACAAAGCCCAGTTCAGGTCCTACAGGACTATACCTCCTGGCAGATGGGTTGCTATTGCTAATGGGGTCTACTTACCCATCACATGATAGGGGGAGGTGTATCTGATGCCATCCATGCGCCTTCAGAATGTTTTATATGCCCTTGATTTCCATACGAACTTACTTTCTATTAGTCGAATTGCTAAGGATATGCATTGTCGTACCATTTTTTACCCTTCGTCTCTTGTGTTTCAAAACATACTCACGGGTAGGGTGATTGGATGTGGTCGTGAGCAGCGAGAGTTCAATAAACCGGTCCAACCTCCTCATGTTAGTGCATCTACTATTCCCACTAGACCAATCTCACCGTACATATGGCACTTTTGTTTTAGCCAACTTCCTCTGCAGACGATGTCCCATGTCTTCCCACATATCTCCACGTGATCTTCCTCTCAATGTGAGGCTTGCCAGCTTGGGAAGCACTACCGTTCCTCCTTTTCGTCTCGTCAGAGTCGGAGCAGTTCTCAGTTGTTTAAGCTCCTTCATTTAGATATTTGAGGTACAAGTCGTGTTCCTGTTCAAGAGGGGCATCGTTTTTATTAGATAATTTTTATGAACGTTCTTGGATTTTCCCTTTTTAAGAATAAGCATGAGGTTGGGTCTGTTATCAAGTCATTCATTAATGAGATAAAGATTATTTTTTTGCCAATGTCAAATATCTGTGGTCTGATAATGCCTTACAGTTTTGCACCCTACAGCTATCTGAGTTTCTCAAGACTCTTGGCATTGTAGACCAAATCTCGCGTGCCATATATCTCAGCAGAACGGTGTTGCCGAGCACAATCATTGTCACTTACTCAATATGACCAGAACCCAGTTGACTCAGACTCATGTTCCTCACGCTTACTGGGGTGATGCGGTTCTCACTGCTTGCTACTTCGTAAACAGCATGCCTTCCTCTATTTTGGAGGAAAAATATCCTTTCTCGGTTGCATTTCCCGAAAAGGATATATTCTCCCTCACACATTGTGTGTTTAGATTTGTAGCCTTTGTTCATGATTTTTCTCATAGTAGTGACAAGCTCTCCCTCGGAGTTGTTAAGTGTGTTTTTGTTGGCTACTCTTATACCAAAAAGGGTATCATTGCTTTGATCCGCTTCGACGGAAATACTTTGTCGATGCTGATGTTACATTATTTGAGTTTGTCATGTATTTCTCTCCTACAGGTGACAGACTGGCTCCATCAAACACCGATAACGAGATCTACATGCCTCCTCCTACAGTACTACCACCACCTACAACTACGCCTGCTCAGCCACTACTCAGTCCACCACCACCATGATGATCGCGAAATTCACCTCTTTAATAGCGTGGAATTGTCGTCGTATAGGAGACAAATTCGGTTCAGCAAAAACCACAGACGTTTGAATGCTGTGGAGTATTTATACTTGGCAAGTCTACCAAGGTCGAACACAGGGACATTGCTACCTAATTTATTTATCAAATTTCGATTCAAGAAGCACAAGTGTGAACAGTTTTCAATTTCAAATCCACATGATGAACTATGCAATTTAAAATGCAATATTAAGATGCATGCAATTTTTAGTCGGTTTTTATGCAATTATAAAGTGCTGGATGAGCACATATGCAAGGTTACAAGTAGTATGCGAAATAAAGTATTACAAAAATACCCGACAAATATGAGCATCATAATAGAAATGTGAATCAGTGTCAATTTAATCACAACAATAAAAAGAGTCGTCAAATCAAAGCAAGAAAAGGAGAGCAGGGTCCCATTTTTCACATAAAAAATCACTTCATTTAAAACAGTGGCATATGAGAAAATTAAATATGCTAAGATGTAGAGGACAAAACAAGGATCAAAACGACATTAAAATCATGCAATTTGGACCTACGATGCTCAAGTTATGAAGAAAACAATGCAGGGGCATAATTATAATAAAAATGCAAGAAAATAAAAGGATAAATAATGCATTTAGGTCCCTGGAAGGACCTAAATGTAAATACTAAAACCCGCCTGGGCCCCTGTGTAAATTTTCCATAGCGCGGGGGCATTTGTGCAATTTCTAAAACTTTGGAGGGCCTTCCTGTAAAATACCCAGGCGCGCATGTGTAAGGCATGTGCCTGGGGACCTGGATGTAATTATCAGAAAGCTTGGGGTCAGTCCTGCAATTTACCCAGCACCCCTACGTGCAAGGCACGCGAGGGCTAGGCTCGGAAGGAAGCCTGAGGTTCGGTCCACGTGGGCGTATCTGGAGACTCGGGTAAAGGGTCGGTGGACCCGAGCTTAGTGGGTCGGTTTGAGGCTCGGTATGCTCATGTGTCACCATGACAATCGTCAGATCCAGGTGATCGGACGGTACCTGCTTTTCGTGCTCCTCCGCGGGTCACCGGAGAAGGCGGGGCTTCGGCGACCTGCTCGTGGCTCCGCCGTGCTCAAACGGCACGTCTGAAGATCGGTGAAGTTCGCTCGCAGCCTGGCGGAGATCCTGGAGCTAATGCGAAGATCCGTTGATGTCTGGAGCTGCCTGTCGGAGCATAGTTGTCGGAGGAGAAATTCGAGTCCGGCGGGGAAGCGCGAGCTCCGGTCAATGAAGGAGATAAACCTGCAAATATTAGCATAGTCGAAGCATGCATTGGTGTGTGCGTCGAAGCATGCATTGGTGTGTGCGTTGTGAGTGAAATGGTGGCCTGAGAGGCGTCGGGAGATGGTGGCAATGAAGCTCCTTCTCCGGCGGAATGGAGGAGGAGATGAGTCGAGCGAGGGAGGTTCTGGAGAAGAGGGAGGTGGTGTTGGCGTGGATGATTGATGGATGACTAAGCTCGGGAGGTAATCATATGGTGGTGGAAGGTGGTGTAGACGATGGATAAATTAGGAGAAGTGTAAGTGAAAATCACCTTGCTGGAGCAAGGCGTAGATGGCGGATGAATTGGCTTGGGCTGAGGCTCAATCGAGCCTCGGGGTCTTCGCCCGGCAAGGTCAGTCGGGCCTCGGAGCTTGGCGGTGGCACAACCAACCGCTGGCACGGCCAAGATGACCGTGGGTTGACACCGGGCGAGAGCCGTCGTCGCCTCTACGCCCCGCCCTCTCCGCTGTCACCGGAGGGGCGGGGGAGACTGGGCTTAAGCCTAGAAATGGTGGACAAAGTGAATGGAGGCGGGCGGAGCGGTTTTATAGACTGAGATGGCCGGGCATTACAGTGGTAGTCGGAGGTTTTTGAGCGGGGATTTAATGGCGTGGGAGTGATGGCGGAGATTGATGGTGGTTGCGCGAGGGAGGCGGAGCAATGGGCTACGTGGAGCTGCCGTTAGGTGGTGGAGAAGTGGCCGGAAGCGTAGGCTTGAAATGGAAGGGGGCGGGGTGTTACGAAGGGGGAGTGAGCGAAGGAGGGGGTTACGCGAGGTAGGAGACGACCCGGTGGCCATTGGATCGTGGGATCCAACGGCTGGGATGCGAGCGCGGGTGGTCGGCTCAGATCAGATCCATCGATCTGATCGGACGGCTGAGGGTATAGCGCGAAGGAGTGGCTGCGATTGGAAGATGGGGGAGATCTAACGGCTGATGTGAAGATGCGACGTGATGCGCAAGAGACCGTAGGATAGGGATGGGATCGGAGGGTTGCTATGAAAGGGAGACGTGGCGCGAGGAGCGTTGGATGATAGGTAGATCGGATGGATGAAGATGAAGCGGGAAGGTGCGGACAAGATCAGATATGGGGTCAGATCGGACGGTGGGCGATGGGGCGGAATTTGACGGATGAGATGGAGGTGGGTTGGAGTGGATCTGACGGTCAGGGAGAGCGTCGGGTGGCGGAAGGAGGAGCGGCCACGTGGACGGCCTATAGGGCGCCACGTGGACCAATCAGAAAATTCAGAATGATAAATATAAAGAAAAATACAAAAGAAATAATTAAAGGCAAAATTAGGAAAAAGTCAAAACATGAAAGTTGCCCGTCTCGACGAGATCTACAACTTTCATGTTGGTCAAAAAGCAAAAGAGGTCATTTGTACAAAAAGCATTTTTGGAGGTATTTTAAGGGGGATAAAAACACCGGCTTTTTATCTTTGATTTGTTTTTATATTTTTTAGTCTTTTTAATGGTCAGTGATTTATAGACAATTATTCTACCTAATTTTTAGGGTTTTTGATGATAAAATAAATACAAGAAAAATAAGAGAAATTAAATACAATAATTTAATGGTAAATTATACACAATATAATACAGGATAAAAATAAAGAATTAAATGTGGTTTTGATTGTATTAGTCAAGACAGGGGTTTATTTTATGGCTTTTAGCATGATGAATAGGAGATTCATCATACCCCTATACTTAAACCATGCTCGCCCTCGAGCATCTAAAGAATGAAGGAGTCGGAATAACTCCTGACATTTCGCGTGAAATTTTCAAGGCTCGATCTTTTGAAGACCCTTGACCTAAGCGATCCTAAAATTCTTAGCTTATCCATGCTCTAGTCAGAAGGAAACCAACTTCTCTAATTATCAGACTCTCTTTTTGTACAAATAGTATAAGGATATGAAATTTAGGGTACTGCATTTCATGAGGGTCGAGTCGATGCATCACTCAAAGTTCTAGTCCCAAAGACTCTCCTCTAGACCTAATCCTCAATACTAGGGAATAAGTCTATTCTTGCTTCAGTCAACCTTCTCATTAGTTTGTCAGACTTGAAATGTTGATGGACGGCCAGATGATGGAGGTAATGGGTTTGTGTCTATTTTTCTCACCCTCACATTGGAACAAGGGGCCTCTCGAGTGCCTTTTTACTCAACACATGTAAATTTTAATATTGCCGATCAATGTGTCCGTCAAGAGAGTTGGAGTCGTCTACACTTGTTTTTCTGGGAGTACACCGGGGTGTGTCTTTTCTGAGTATCTAAGATACCTTCGACACCCAGACTTGTATCGCTTACGATGCAGAGCCCTTTTTGTGGTGTCAGCCCGACTCCTTGGTCCTAATTAGCGCTTGGTCCAAGTGGACACTTTGAAAATGTTTGGGAGCGCTCGCCATTGGTGGAAGCTCATTTGTAATTTGACTCTGGTATTTAGAGCTTTTTCTTTGACATTTCTTTTCTTTTGTTGGCTAGCTCCACTGCTTTTACCAAAAGTTGGCGCACACTGATCAACAATTTCCATTAAGTTTCATCACACCCTGGCACATAAGTAAATATCAAATAGATAGCATATGAATCTTGCTCACATAATGGCTAGGGTTTTGCTGACACTCAGGTTTTCTAAAGCCTTCATTAACTTTATCCCATCTTCGAATATCATTGGATCGGGTCTAAACTCAAATCTTTGGTCCTAGTTCCTCAAGTGATATCTCAACTCAACTCATCAGTCATGCAGTTGTTGAAGTGACTGTGCTGATCATATTTTTCTTGAAGGTAGAGATGAAGAGTGCAATATAGCGCTCAAATCTTTCAAACTAGGGAAGTATGGATAATTAAGTTTAAAACCCTAATGAGTAAGGCATGTTAACTCAGACTCTCAAGATCACAGAAATCCAGTGTCCTCAAAATCCTCAAGCCTTGAGTGAGTGTGAATGTGTCAGGAATACACCAACTCCTTGGTTAGTGAATTTTTTGTGTGATTTTTGCCTTTTGCATATTTTTATGGGTTTTAATTTTTTTTTTGATTCTTCGGAGAGACAATGACTGGCCCAGGCTCAAATAAAAGTATTCACTCTCAGCCAGTATGGGTGTAAGTACAGGCCGATAAACGGACCCGTGATCCTTAAGGACGGAGGCATATGCGGTGTCCTCTAAACCACCCACTCTGCTAAGGGAGACCGAGGTTCCCTCACTGAAAGTGTCTACTAAGCCTAGTAGTCAGAGTCAAATTCCAAGAAAGGTTTTTTTTCGAAGTTTTTTTTAAAAAGGAATATTTACAAAAATTAATCCCTCAATTTTAATAAATAAATTTTACAAGGTTTTACAACACTCAGTTCATAAGTTTACCAAAACCCAGCCCGAAAATAAAATTTAAAAAGTTTTTTTAAAAACACGAGCTAAGGCTAAAGTAAATATACAGTAATATACGGTATACCCCCCTATACTTAAATTTTGTTATATCCTCATAGCACAAGTGCCATGAAGCCAAGGCTCGATTCAAATATCAGGTGATATAGCGGAACTGAGGAGGGTCCCCCTATAGTTAGGCCAGAATCGACCAAAGTACAAGAAGACAGCACGAGGGAGGGATGAGAAGGCAGGTCCCTCCTATACTTAGGCTACAAATAGCCTAAGTAAGGTCTGAATTAGGGGGGAAGGGTGTTCAATGATACAAGGGTGAGGGGAAGGGGGTTCGTGGAATATACAGAGAGAGAGAGAGAGTGAAATATACAAGGGGAGATGGTGTGTGTATGTGCAAGTGTGGGTGTGTGTGGGAGGGGGTGGGTAGATCATCACGCGATCTACTTTTTTTACAATATGCAAGAACTGGAAATAAATATGCAAATGCAAGTGTTTTTTTACAAGATGCAATGCAAGTTGTCTGATCTAAGACTCTTAAAATTTCTTCCCTAATTCTTTTGTGGCCTCTTCAGCGGAAGCTTCCGACTTCCGTCTCCATGAAGATCAAGCGTCCTCGATGATCATGGGCCCTGCCACAAAAGAGAAAAATTAAAACACACAGAGAAATTAAATCAGCAGATATGATGCAAAAAATGATGAATGAAATGAGGACCTAAAATTTTGAAATTATTTGACAAAGAAAATCAAAATTCAATAATTAAGTTAAGCCATGTCCCGGACAACAGCGCCATTTGATGATCGCGAAATTCGCCTCTTTAATAGCGTGGAATTGTCGTAGTATAGGAGACAAATTCGGTTCAGCAAAAACCACAGACGTTTGAATGCTGTGGAGTATTTATACTTGGCAAGTCTACCAAGGTCGAACACAGGGACACGGCTACCTAATTTATTTATCAAATTCCGATTCATGCAGCACAAGTGTGAACAGTTTTCAATTTCAGATCCACATGATGAACTATGCAATTTAAAATGCAATATTAAGATGCATGCAATTTTTAGTCGGTTTTTATGCAATTATAAAGTGATGGATGAGCACATATGCAAGGTTACAAGTATGCGAAATAAAAGATTACAAAAATACCCGACAATTATGAGCATCATAATAGAAATGTGAATCAGTGTCAATTTAATCACAACAATAAAAAGAGTCGTCAAATCAAAGCAAGACAAGGAGAGCAGGGTCCCATTTTTCACATAAAAAATCACTTCATTTAAAATAGTGGCATATGAGAAAATTAAATATGCTAAGATGTAGAGGACAAAATAAGGATCAAAACGACAATAAAATCATGCAATTTGGACCTACGATGCTCAAGTTATGAAGAAAACAATGTAGGGACATAATTGTAATAAAAATACAAGAAAATAAAAGGATAAATATTGCATTTAGGTCCCTGAAAGGACCTAAATGTAAATACTAAAAACCGTATGGGCCTCTGTGTAAATTTTCCATAGCGCGGGGGCATTTGTGCAATTTCTAAAACTTTGGAGGGCCTTCCTGTAAAATACCCAGGCGTGCACGTGTAAGGCACTTGCCTGGGGACCTGGATGTAATTATCAAAAAGCTTAGGGGCAATCCTGCAATTTACCCAACACCCCACGTGCAAGGCACGCGAGGCTAGGCTCGGAAGGAAGCCTGAGGTTCGATCCACGTGGGCGTATCTGGAGACTCGGGTAGAGGATCGGTGGACCCGAGCCTAGTAGGTCGGTTAGAGGCTCGGTATGCTCACGTGTCACCATGACAACCGTCCGATCCAGGTGATCGGACGGTACCTGCTTTTCGTGCTCCTCCGCAGGTCACCGGAGAAGGCGGGGCTCCGGCGACCTGCCCGTGGCTCCGCCGTGCTCAAATGGCACGTCTGAAGATCGATGAAGTTTGCTCGCAGCCTGACGGAGATCCTGGAGCTAATGCGAAGATCCGTTGATGTCTGGAGCTTCCTGTCGAAGCATAGTTGTCAGAGGAGAAATTCGAGTCCAGCGGGGCAGCGCGAGCTCCGATCATTGAAGGAGATAGACCTGCAAATGTTAGCATAGCCGAAGCGTGCATTGGTGTGTGCGCTGTGAGTGAAATGGTGGCCTGAGAAGCGTCGGGAGATGGTGGCCATGAAGCTCCCTCTCCGACGGAATGGAGGAGATGGGACGAGCGCGGGAGGTTCTGGAGAAGAGGGAGGTGGTGTTGGCGTGGATGATTGATGGATGGCTAAGTTCGGGAGGTAATCAGATGGTGGTGGAAGGTGGTGTAGACGATGGATAAATTAGGAGAAGTGTAAGTGAAAATCACCTTGTCGGAGCAAGGCGTAGATGGCGGATGAATTGGCTTGGGCTGAGGCTCAGTCGAGCCTCGGGGTCTTCGCCCGGCGAGGTCAGCCGGGCCTCGGAGCTTGGCGGTGGCACAACCAGCCGCTGGCACGACCAAGATGACCGTAAGTCGACACCGGGCGAGAGCCGTCATCGCCTCTACGCCCCGCCCTCTCCGTTGTCACCAAAGGGGCGGGGGAGACTGGGCTTAAGCCTAGAAATGGTGGACAAAGTGAATGGAGGCGGGTGGAGCGGTTTTATGGACTGAGATGGACGGGCGTTACAGTGGTAGTCGGAGGTTTTTGAGCGGGGATTTAATGGCGGAGATTGATGGTTGTTGCGCGAGGGAGGCGGAGCAATGGGCTACGTGGAGCGGCCGTTAGGTGGTGGAGAAGTGGCCGGAAGCGTAGGCTAGAAATGGAAGGGGGCGGGGCGTTACGAAGGGGGAGTGAGCGGAGGAGGGGGTTACGCGAGGTAGGAGACGACCCGGTGGCCGTTGGATCATGGGATCCAAAGGCTGGGATGCAAGCGCGGGTGGTCGGCTCAGATCAGATCCATCGATCTGATCGGACGGCTGAGGGTATAGCGCGAAGGAGTGGCTGCGATTGGAAGATGGGGGAGATATAACGGCTGATGTGAAGATGCGACGTGGCGTGCAGGAGACCGTAGGATAGGGATGGGATCGGAGGGTTGCTATGAAAGGGAGACGTGGCGCGAGGAGCGTTGGATGATAGGTAGATCGGATGGATGAAGATGAAGCGGGAAGGTACGGACGAGATCAGATCTGGGGTCAGATCAGACGGTGGGCGATGGGGCGGAATTTGACGGATGAGATGGAGGCGGGTTGGAGTGGATCTGACGGTCAGGGAGGGCGCCGGGTGGCGGAAGGAGGAGCGGCCACGTGGACGACCCAGAGGGCGCCACGTGGCCCAATCAGAAAATTCAGAATGATAAATACAAAGAAAAATACAAAAGAAATAGTTAGAGGCAAAATTAGGAAAAAGTCAAAACATGAAAGTTGCTCGCGACGAGATCTACAACTTTCATGTTGGTCAAAAAGCCAAAAGAGGTCATTTGTACTAAAAGCATTTTGAGGGGTATTTTTAGTGGGATAAAAACACCGGCTTTTTATCTTTGATTTGTTTTTATATTTTTTAGTCTTTTTTAATGGTTAGTGATTTGTAGACAATTATTCTACCTAATTTTTAGGGGGGTTTGATGATAAAATAAATACAAGAAAAATAAGAGAAATTAAATACAATAATTTAATGGTAAATTATACACAATATAATACAGGATAAAAATAAAGAATTAAAGGTGGTTTTTATTGGATTAGTCAAGACAGGGGTTTAATTTATGGCTTTTAGCATGATGATACGAGATTCATCACATACCCATATACTTAAACCATGCTCGCCCTCGAGCATCTAAAGAATGAAGGAGTCGGATTAATTCCTGACAGTGCGCGTGAAATTTTCAAGGCTTGATCTTTCGAAGACCCTTGACTTAAGCGATCCTAAAATTCTTAGCTTATCCATGCTCTAGTCAGAAGGAATCCAACTTCTCTAATTATCAGAGTCTCTTTTTGTACATATAGTATAAGGATATGAAATTTAGTGTACTGCATTTCATGAGAGTCAAGTCGATGCATCACTCAAAGTTCTAGTCCCAAAGACTCTCCTCTAGACCTAATCCACAATACTAGGAATAAGTCTATTCTTGCTTCAGTCAACCGTCTCATTAGTTTGTCAGACTTGAAATGTAGATGGACGGACAGATGATGGAGGTAATGGGTTTGTGTCTATTTTTCTCACCCTCACATTGGAACAAGGGGTCTCTCGAGTGCCTCTTTACTCAACACATGTAAATTTTAATATTGTTGATCAATGTGTCCGTCAAGAGAGTTGGAGTCGTCTGCACTTGTTTTTCTGGGAGTATACCAGGGTGTGTCTTTTCTGAGTATCTAAGATACCTTCGACACCCAGACTTGTATCGCTTACGATACAGAGCCCTTTTGTGGTGTCAGCCCGACTCCTTGGTCCTAATTAGCGCTTGGTCCAAGTGGACACTTTGAAAATATTTGGGAGCGCTCGCCATTGGTGGAAGCTCATTTGTAATTTGACTCTGGTATTTAGAGCTTTTTCTTTGACATTTCATTTCTTTTGTTGGCTAGCTCCACTGCTTTTACCAAAAGTTGGCACACACTGATCAACAATTTCCATTAAGTTACATCACACCCTGGCACATAAGTAAATATCAAAGAGATAGCATATGAATCTTGTTCACATACTGGCTAGGGTTTTGCTGGCACTCAGGTTTTCCGAAGCCTTCATTAACTTTATCCCATCCTCGAATATCATTGGATCGGGTCTAAACTCAAATCTCCGGTCCTAGTTCCTCAAGTGATATCTCAACTCAACTCATCAGTCATGCAGTTGTTGAAGTGACTGTGCTGATCATATTTTTCTTGAAGGTAGAGATGAAGAGTGCAATATAGCGCTCAAATCTTTCAAACTAGGGAAGTATGGATAATTAAGTTTAAAACCCTAATGAGTAAGGCATGTTAACTCAGACTCTCAAGATCACAGAAATCCAGTGTCCTCAAAATCCTCAAGCCTTGAGTGAGTGTAAATGTGTCAAGAATACACCAACTCCTTGGTTAGTGAATTTTTTGTGTAATTTTTGTCTTTTGCGGATTTTTATGGGTTTTAACATTTTTTTTATTCTTCGGAGAGACAATGACTGGCCCAGGTTCAAATAAAACTATCCACTCTCAGCCAGTATGGGTGCAAGTACAAGCCGATAAACGGACCCGTGATCCTTAAGGACGGAGCCATATGCGGTGTCCTCTAAACCACCCACTCTGCTAAGGGAGACCGAGCTTCCCTCACTGAAAGTGTCTACTAAGCCTAGTAGTCAGAGTCAAATTCCAAGAAAGGTTTTTTTCAAAGTTTTTTTTTGAAATGAATATTTACAAAAATTAATCCCTGAATTTTAATAAATAAATTTTACAAGATTTTTACAACACTCAGTTCACAAGTTTACCAAAATCCAGCCCGAAAATAAAATTTAAAAAGTTTTTTTAAAAACACGAGCTAAGGCTAAAGTAAATATACAATAAGATACTGTATACCCCCTTATACTTAAATTTTGCTATGTCCTCATAGCACAAGTGCCATGAAGCGAAGGCTTGATTCAAATATCGGGTGATATAGCGGAACTGAGGAGGAGGGCCCCCCTATAGTTAGGCCAGAATCGACCTAAGTACAAGAAGACGGCACGAGGAAGGGATGAGCTGGCAGGTCCCCCCTATACTTAGGCTACAAATAGCCTAAGTAAGGTCTGAATTAGGGAGGGAGGGTGTTCTATGATACAAGGGTGAGGGGAAGGGGGTTCGTGGAATATACACACACAGAGAGAGAGAGAAATATACAGGGGGAGATGGTGTATGTATGTGCAAGTGTGGGTGTGTGGGAGGGGGGGTAGATCATCACGTGATCTACTTTCTTTTTTACAATATGCAAGAACTGGAAATAAATATGCAAATGCAAGTGTTTTTTTTACAAGATGCAATGCAAGCTGTCTGATCTAAGACTCTTAAAATTTCTTCCTGAATTCTTTTGCGGCCTCTTTAGCGGAAGCTCCCGACTTCCACCTCCATGAAGATCAAGCGTCCTCGATGATCATGGTCCCTGCCACAAAAGAGAAAAAGTAGAACACACAGAGAAATTAAATCAGTAGATATGATGCAAAAATGATGCATGAAATGAGGACCTAAAATTTTGAAATTATTTGACAAAGAAAATCAAAATTCAATAATTAACTTAAGTCGTGTCCCCGGCAACGGCGCCATTTGATGATCGCGAAATTCGCCTCTTTAATAGCGTGGAATTGTCGTAGTATAGGAGACAAATTCAGTTCAGCAAAAACCAAAGATGTTTGAATGCTGTGGAGTATTTATACTTGGCAAGTCTACCAAGGTCGAACACAGGGACATGGCTATCTAATTTATTTATCAAATTTCGATTCATGAAGCACAAGTGTGAACAGTTTTCAAATTCAGATCCACATGATGAACTATGCAATTTAAAATGCAATACTAAGATGCATGCAATTTTTAGTCGGTTTTTATGCAATTATAAAGTGATGGATGAGCACACGTGCAAGGTTACAAGTATGCGAAATAAAAGATTACAAAAATACCCGACAATTATGAGCATCATAATAGAAATGTGAATCAGTGTCAATTTAATCACAACAATAAAAAGAGTTGTCAAATCAAAGCAAGACAAGGAGAGCAGGGTCCCATTTTTCACATAAAAATCACTTTATTTAAAACAGTGACATATGAGAAAATTAAATATGCTAAGATGTAGAGGACAAAACAAGGATCAAAACGACACTAAAATCATACAATTTGGACTTATGATGCTCAAGTTATGAAGAAAATAATGCAGGGCATAATTGTAATAAAAATGCAAGAAAATAAAAGGATAAATATTGCATTTAGGTCCCTGGAAGGACCTAAACGTAAATGCTAAAAATCGTCTGGGCCCCTGTGTAAATTTTCCATAACACGGGGGCAAATATGCAATTTCTAAAACTTTGGAGGGCCCTCCTGTAAAATACACAGGCACGCACGTGTAAGGCACGTGCCTGGGGACCTGGATGTAATTATCAGAAAGCTTGGGATCAATCCTGCAATTTACCCAGCACCCCACGTGTAAGGCACGCGAGGGCTAGGCTCGGAAGGAAGCATGAGGTTCGATCCACGTGGGCGTATCTGGAGACTCGGGTAGAGGGTCGGTGAACACGAGCCTAGTGGGTCGGTTAGAGGCTCGGTATGCTCACGTGTTACCATGACAACCGTCTGATCCAGGTGATCGGACGGTACCTGCTTTTCGTGCTCCTCCGCAAGTCCCCGGAGAAGGCGGGGCTCCAGCGACTTGCCCGTGACTCCGTCGTGATCAAACGGCACGTCTGAAGATCGATGAAGTTCGCTCGCAGCCTGGCGGAGATCCTGGAGCTAATGCGAAGATCCGTTGATGTCTGGAGCTGCCTGTCGGAGCATAGTTGTCGGAGGAGAAATTCGAGTCCGACGGGGCAGCGCGAGCTCCGATCATTGAAGGAGATAGACCTGCAAATGTTAGCATAGCCGAAGCGTGCATTGGTGTGTGTGCTGTGAGTGCAATGGTGGCCTGAGAGGCGTCGGGAGATGGTGGCCATGAAGCTCCTTCTCCGGCGGAACGGAGGAGGAGATGAGTCGAGCGAGGGAGGTTCTGGAGAAGAGGGAGGTGGTGTTGGCGTGGATGATTGATGGATGGCTAAGCTCAGGAGGTAATCAGATGGTGGTGGAAGGTGGTGTAGACGATGTATAAATTAGGAGAAGTGTAAGTGAAAATTACCTTGTCGGAGCAAGGCGTAGATGGCAGATGAATTGTCTTGGGCTGAGGCTCAATCGAGCCTCGGGGTCTTCGCCCGGTGAGGTCAGCCGGGCCTCGGAGCTTGGCGGTGGCACAACCAGCCGCTGGCATGGCCAAGATGACCGTGGGTCGACACCGGGCGAGAGCCGTCGTCGCCTCTACGCCCCGCCCTCTCCGTTGTCACCGGAGGGGCGGGGGAGACTGGGCTTAAGCCTAGAAATGGTGGACAAAGTGAATGGAGGCGGGCGGAGCAGTTTTATAGACTGAGATGGCCGGGCGTTACAGTGGTAGTCGGAGGTTTTTGAGCGGGTATTTAATGGTGTGGGAGTGATGGCGGAGATTGATAGTGGTTGCGCGAGGGAGGCGGAGCAATGGGCTACGTGGAGCGGTCATTAGGTGGTGGAGAAGTGGCCGGAAGCGTAGGCTAGAAATGGAAGGGGGCGGGGCGTTACGAAGGGGGAGTGAGCGGAGGAGGGGGTTACGCGAGGTAGGAGACGACCCGGTGGCCGTTGGATCGTGGGATCCAACGGCTGGGATGCGAGCGCAGGTGGTCGGCTCAGATCAGATCCATCGATCTGATCGGACGGCTGAGGGTATAGCGCGAAGGAGTGGCTGCGATTGGAAGATGGGAGAGATCTAACGGCTGATGTGAAGATGCGACGTGGCGCGCAGGAGACCGTAGGATAGGGATGGGATCGGAGGGTTGCTATGAAAGGGAGACGTGGCGCGAGGAGCGTTGGATGATAGGTAGATCGGATGGATGAAGATGAAGCGGGAAGGTGCGGACTAGATCAGATCTGGGGTCAGAACGGACGGTGGGCGATGGGGCGGAATTTGACGGATGAGATGGAGGCGGGTTGGAGTGGATCTAACGGTTAGGGAGAGCGTCGGGTGGCGGAAGGAGGAGCGGCCACGTGGACGGCCCAGAGGGCGCCACGTGGCCCAATCAGAAAATTCAGAATGATAAATACAAAGAAAAATACAAAAGAAATAGTTAGAGGCAAAATTAGGAAAAAGTCAAAACATGAAAGTTGCTCGTCTCGACGAGATCTACAACTTTCATGTTGGTCAAAAAGGTAAAAGAGGTCATTTGTACAAAAAGCATTTTGGGGGGTACTTTTAGGGGGATAAAAACACCGGCTTTTTATCTTTGATTTGTTTTTGTATTTTTTAGTCTTTTTTAATGGTCAGTGATTTATAGACAATTATTCTACTTAAATTTTAGGGGTTTTTGATGATAAAATAAATACAAGAAAAATAAGAGAAATTAAATACAATAATTTAATGGTAAATTATACACAATATAATACAGGATAAAATAAAGAATTAAAGGTGGTTTTTATTGGATTAGTCAAGACATGGGTTTAATTTATGGATTTTAGCATGGTGAATACGAGATTCATCACACCACCGTCTCTTATACCTACTATTACTCCCCCCACCTGCTCATGTGGATGTCCCTGGACCACCACATGCATTGACTCGTTTTTACCATGTGTGTTTACTCACAGATCTCGCTTTGTTCCCCACGATCACAGGTCTTCTCCATCATCCAACACGCCTTAGGTATGTAATGAGTACATTGTTTCTATTGATGGCACTATTAAGTTGTATGTGCAGCAGGAATCGCTGCAGGATGAGCAGATACTCTCTCAAGAGGGAAACTTACAGGTTCGGGACATGGCAGATAATCTTGATGTCCCGATTGCTCTGTGAAAGCAGAGACGTACGAGTGCTACATATCATCTTGCAGCCCATATTTCCTTGAGCAGACTTTAGAGGATTTCAGAAGATTTACCTTAGCATTATCAACCATGGAGATACCACGGACATATCATGAGGCTATTCAGGATAGTCAGTAGCGTCTAGCCATGGAGGAGGAGATGGTCACGCTACAGTCGCGTGGCACTTGGAATCTTATTTCATCTTCAGGTGACGCATCCGTGTTGGGTGCAACTAGGTGTTCACTGTGAAGCACTGTGCATATGGCAGTGTAGATCGCTACAAGGTGAGACTTGTGGCACATGGGTTCACCCAGATATATGGGGTAGACTATCAGGGTGCGTTTGGTTCGTGGGTTATCCAGGGGTGGATAACCCAGTTTTGTGTTTGTGTGTTTGGTTGGTGGGTTAAGGGTTGGGAGGGTTTGTGTGATGTGATTGTATTGGAATTTGAAAAAGTTGGTAGTTATTATGGTATGATTGTATTGAAATTTGAAAAAGTGGGTGGTTGTTGTGATGTGATTGTATTGAAGTTTGGAATAGTGAGTAGAAGTTGAGTATTTTA
This sequence comes from Ottelia alismoides, assembly GCA_037367405.1. Classification (NCBI taxonomy): domain Eukaryota; kingdom Viridiplantae; phylum Streptophyta; class Magnoliopsida; order Alismatales; family Hydrocharitaceae; genus Ottelia; species Ottelia alismoides. Next base: position 297,546 of record JAZKJV010005231.1, read on the forward strand.
TGATTTTTAGATGATATGATGGTATAATATATAATTTTTTTGGTTGAAAAGAGAGTGGGCCCCACTAGTGGGTTGGGAATATGGGTTTTGGAGGGTAACCCACCCAAAGTGGGGGGTAACCCCCCAACCAAACACACCCTCAAGATACTTTTTCTCCAGTTGCCAGACATTCTACTCTGTGTATCCGTCTGTACGTTGTATTTACACGAGATTGGCCCCTCTATCATGTGAAGAATGCTTTTCTATATAATGAACTATAAGAGGAGGTCTATATGTAGCAGCAACCTGGGTTTGCTACTGAGGGGGGGGGTGTCAAAATGTTTGCATGCTTCACAGGGCTATTAATAGCCTTAAGCAAAGTCCAAGAGCATGGTTCCAGAAGCTCTTGGACTTGATATAGAGCAACAGAGGTTTGTGTGATCGACTGCCGATCACTCTCTGTTTGTGCACAGGACTCAGAGAGGTATAGTTGTCATTCTTGTCTATGTTGATGATATCAATGTTACAAGGGATGACGAGCATGGCATTCAGGTTGCCAAGGATTTCCTAGGTCAGCAGCTTGTGATCAAGGACCTTGGTAGTTTACGCTACTTCCTTGGACTAGAGTTTGCCAGGAACTAGTGAGGTCTTGTGATGACCCAAAGGAAGGATGTTACAAATCTTCTTTCTGAGACAGGCATGGCAAACTGCAGATATGTCAATACTCCTATGGACCCGAGCATGAAGCTCTACAATGATGACATTGAGGAGGTCGACAAGAGGAGGTACAGGAAGCTAGTTGGCAAGATCATGTCATTACCCAAGCTTGCAAAAGTCGGCCGACTAGGCCGACTAGTCGAGTCAGGGGGGTAGCCGACTCGACTAGGCCGAGTCGGCCTTTAGTCGGTCCACCCGACTAGTCGACCGACTAGAAGGCCTAGTCGGCCGACTAATCGATCGACTTTTACAACAACATTTTTTATTTTTTTAGTTTTTCACTTTTTTTAAAAGCAAACATATTCTATCATGCTTAATTTTATATTTAAAGTCAATTATTTCTTTTGTCTCATTAAGATGGTATATAAAATGTACAAATATATGTATATATATAAGAATATATGTATAAAAAATGATTTATAGATTAAAATGATTAAAAAATTCAAAACCGACTAATGACCGACTAAATCCGACTAGTCGCCCGACTGCCGACTAATCCTTAGTAGGTGACCCCGTTGACCGAGTACCGACTACCGCTTTCTGCAACCTTGACATTACCAGGCTAGATATTATCCTTTATCGTGAGCAAAGTGGGTCAGTTTATGGAGCAACCCAGACATGCACATATGGATGCAGTTCATATGATTCTGAGGAATCTGAAGGCATCACCTAGCATTGGACTTCTATTCAGCAGAGGTACATCCCTTTCGGTTACAGCATGTGCAGATGCAGATTATGTTGGGTGTCAAGAGGATAGAAAATCTACTTCAGACTTCGCAGTGTTCATAGGGAATTCCATGGTGTCTTGAAAGAGCAAGAAGCAGACCATGGTTGCTCGACCTAGTGTCGAGTCAGAATACAGGGCTATAGTGCAGGCTAGCACAGAGATGATGTGGGTCAAAACTGTTCTTACTGACCTGACTATCGAGGTGTCTCTTCCCATGCACATCCAATGCGACAACTAGGCTGCTCTTTTCATTGTGAACAACCCTACCATCCATGAGAAGATCAAACACATAGAGGTGGATTGTCACTACACTCGTAACATGATACAGAAGGGTCTCATCGCCACTACTCACGTCATCTCTGGAGGCCAGACAGTAGATGTACTTACTAAGGCCTTAATCAGAGGGCCTTACTAGAGAAGCTGCTCCAAGCTGAGCCTGATTGGTATCTACGCTCCAACTTGGGGGGGAAGTGTTGATATATTAGTTATCTTTTATATTGTTTATGTAATTTCTATTTTCTTTATCTTCATCATGTAATTTGCCCAACATGTTTCTCTCCTATATGAAAGAACCCTAGGGCCTCATTAATGAAGCAATTCATTCTTTTCTCTCCATTCTTTTCTTCCCATAATAACCATGATCCCTCCCTAATATTCATTAGAATATATGAAATCATTTATGAAAATTATTTCCCTAAAATTATTAATTTCGCAAAGTATAAATCATTGGCTGAGATTGCTTGTTCATGTGATGAACGATCGAAGTTTTTTATAAATTGTTTGCTATATTTTCCGTGTTTCCGTGATGCCAAATTATTTACTTCCTTCAATATGTCCATCTTAAGGTCTAAATAGCATTTTTTAAGCAATCAATTGAACCAATTCTAAATATTTTTCATGTATTTGCATTTCTTGCTGAAGTTGATTTAATTTTGTGAGAAGAATAGCTGTCTTTTGGGTTGGATACTTGGTGTGGAGTTGAGCAGAGCGGGGGACTGAGTTGGCAGCACATTCAAATTGCTACCATGGCAATATCTTCATAAAAAATGCAATCCTCGACAACGTCCATACCAGCTTCTTAAAAAATCAGCATGCCATTTAGAAAGGAATTGCCTTCAATTTTATTCCAAGCGAGTACAATATTTGAAAAAACAAATGCCTCGAAAGTAAAGATCAAATTCAGCCGTAAATTTTGGCAATTTTATGGTTCAAAACGAGCCTGAGGATTATAGAGCTTAAATAAAAAGGGTTCGACCTGAAATGCAGATTTTTTTCGTGGGCGACCTCTCCGACTTCGAATAGTGCATTGAAAAAGACCACCATGATCTCTTACAGACTGCTCTTTGCCAATCACTAATGCCACACCGGAATCGTCATTGTGAAGCAATGTTGTAACTCTTGCCTGAATAAGTCTATCATTGGAGTTAGAATTAAGGCATCCCACCTTGTCAATCAACATTTTCGTATGATTTCTCTTGGATATTATGTTAGAGGATTCTTCGATATATCTACGAGTAGGTCTGCGTAATCTTTTCTTTGTAGCAACCCCAATATCATCATTGCTAATATCCAACCTCTCAACAGTGGGTACCGCCAAAATATTGTTTGTAATCATTTCTTTACTAATTTTTTTCATTTCATCTGCATTTTTGTATGGAATTTGCATTTCACTTGTGCAGCCATCAGCTCCTCTAGAGAAATCATGACCAGGCAAAAAGTAAACACTATCTTCCCTCCCGTTCAAAGATGATCCTCCATCCACGAGGATGGAGTCATTATTATATTTACCATATTTTTGTGAACCTGAAAGAATTCGACGTTTGAGCCAATCCTTGTTGTTGATGAAAGTATCCCGACCAAATGTATGTTTGAAGACATCATGAAGTTCACCAATGCTCATACTGTCAAGGAACATGCTGTCATTCTCAAAGCTTGATTCAACTGTAGAAATTAGAGCACTGGATGGGCCAGAAATTACAGCAGCATCACTATCAACATCCACATTTGAAGGTTCAGAATTTGAATTCGAATGCAAGTTTTCTAAGAAGTCGTCTGCACCTATACTATACTGCAAGCTGCCATGATCTAGAAAAACAGCATCTGACAACAGAAATCATGTCAGTTGCATGTAATTTTAATAATCCAACTAGCGAAAATATAAATTTACAAAATGAATTACCTAAAAGAAATTGCGGGTCCCTTACTGTGTGTTCTCCTATAAAAGGTAGACTCTTACCAGCATCAACTTCATGAAAAATGCTGTCGCAGAACTACAAATATGAAGTGAGCAGAACGCCCTATAAATTACGAACTGCTGATTTACCAAGCTAATAGATGAAAATAATCTACATACCTCAAACTTCGTATAATCAGAAACTAATTTGCCTGTACAAGATATCAATGGAATATGTTAGATCAAAATATTTTAAAGTAAGAACCGAATAAAGATTTAACCAGATAAGAAGGGAAGCTTCAAGGATGGGAAGAGGAAGTTGACCAAAGCTTCACAATAATAATCATGTGTGACAACTTTCTCTAAACTCGTCAATTATAGCAAGCTAACTGCCCCCAACCACCAAACTCAGAAAATGCAGAATTTCTAATTAAAAGTCTCTTCTTAACACATCTACAAAATAAAAGAATGCAATAACAGGATAATTAGATCAATCACACTTATTGACAAGAAATGGATGGCCATGATGTTTGATTTCTCATCGAATAATGATTCCATGAAGAAGATAAAGAGAAAGGAATCGAGGAGAGTGTCAGTCATAAATTTATTGGCATTGCACTAGTGTCACAAGGATAGTTGAACTTTGTATGGAACAATGAATTATTTAATATTATTATGTAGAGGTTTATTGATACAAGCACACCTCTTGTAGTTACAATTCACACAAGGGAAACCATCGTTGTAATATTTTTTTATTGGATATAGGTCCTAAAGCTTTGCTTTATATAAATGCCTATTTCGTGAATGGAATCAGAGGAGAATCATGTTGAACTACAACATGAACAAGCAATCCACAAAACATTCAACCAAGGAATACGAATATGTTACGTGGAAAATCGCCAAATAATAAAAATAAAAACAAGGTACAGCTCAACTCAAAACCTAGAAAGTGGCCTTTTTTTTGCTACGAGTCCCACGCATAACATAACATGCGCATATATAGGATGCATTCTAATCCAATCTTTAATGAAATCTATTGTTCGGGTCGTCAAGATTTACTCAAATTTTAATTTTAATTTAGTGTCAGATCCCAAACGAATCATGGGTGTTCAAGTCATAAATCAAATATCCTGCCCCAGGAAATTATATTAGCATCAAAGAGAGCCTTTATTATAGTATGCATACCAAATAAACAATGTAAAATATAACAAAATCAGCAACAGGACAAACTCCGCTATAGAAATGATGTACTATCAAGTGAGTTATAGACTCAAAATATGCTTTTCTGCCATGAACTGACAAGGTTTGGTAGCTAAGAGAATGATGCATCTTACCATAGTCAAACTTTAATTCGTCATTTGTGCAGGGAAAATCTTCAACCTCGAAGCAAGCTACACCACCATCTGAGTTTGTGTACATAGTATCCACCTCCAAAGAGTTTTCTAGTTGTGGCTCGGCAAGTAGATTTTGGACTATGATGGCATCTTCTGCCACGGGACAAAATGTTAAATCTCCCACTCCCACCATCTGCAGTGAAATTAAATTATTGAGGACATTCTAAGACCACATTAAGAAGCCATATAGTTCCATTTAATCACAACCGACGATCTACCTATTTATATAATTTAGATATGAAACCCAGATATTCAGCATCATTCCGACATATTCTAAAAGATTTACACTCAACAAACACTTATATTGTCAAGCATTATCCTTGCAACAATACATAGTGCACCCCGGTTCCTATTTCTGAAGCATACTTATCAACAATGCCACAATACATAGCGCACCCTGGCTCTCATTTATGAAGCACACCAATCGATATTGCAACAATACTTGCGCACCTGGTCCTTATTTATGAAGAATATCAATACCTTGCAACAATACATAGTGCACCCTAGTTTTTATTTATGAAGCATGTCAATCAATGATCAAATTCAACAATACATAGTGCATCCTAGTTTTTATTTATGAAGCATATCAATCAATGATCAAAATATCGATATTGGTCGTGTATCAACAAGTCTGGAAAGAGATGTATCGGATATATCATGGAAACCGTCTCAAAATGACATTTTTCAAATATCGATATTGGTCGTGTATCAACAAGTCTGGAAAGAGATGTATCGGATATATCATGAAACCGTCTCAAAAAGACATTTTTAAAAAAAAAAGTTTAGGTTTTCATACTTCTTAAATTAATAACTAAGATATAACTGCACTCTTTTTTTACTAGTTAATGGGGGTGTGGTGTGGTGTGGGAGGGAGGCGAGGGGGTTGAACCCCGGTCCTTTAAAGTGGGAGTCAATGCTTCTACCATCAGACCATTAGAAGGGTTCATAAAACTGCACTCTTATTAGACATGGATGAGAGTATTTTGGAAACGAATACCAACATGCAATCTGTACAATGCCTTCGGTAGCAAATCGCAGAAGCAAACATGCACAAACACGATTGATCAAGCAAGACAAACACGCGAAATTACAGGGTTCGCCTGTAACTGGACTACATTTTTGGGTGACGGCGATCTATTTTCACTATGTGGAGAAAGAAAAGAGTACATAGGATACAGAGAACCCTAACCCTATGGGAGTTTATATACTACTCTCGTACAAACGGATCCACATACTCGAATACAAATAGAACCTCTTTCCCCCATACCCTCGTGGGGGGAGAGCACAGACGCTCCCCCCCATACCCCCCTTCCTCAAGCTCGTTGACCGAACAGGGAGACCCCCGTCTTGTTAGGGTATGGTACGGCAGGAGGGAGTGCATACATAATTCTTCAACGTGGGTCAGATGATTAGAATTCAAGGCATATCAACAATGTCCACCTTGAATTGAATCATGTGAAAAAGCTTTGCCAAGCTTCGTCATGATACCCACTAGCCCCTCAATGGGGATACTGCCAACTATCGACATTGAGCAAGTCCAAACAATATTTGAACTTGCTCCTAGTAAATGCCTTTGTGGACATAACGACCGGATTATCTGTTGTGCCGACCTTCTTCACCTTAATCATCTTCTTAGAATGAATGAAGTGATATATGAGATCTATGCGCTTGGTCTTCTCATGATGCACATGACTATTGGTTAAGCATATCGCAATGAGACTGTCACAATATACTATAGCATGATCCTGTTGCAGACCGTCTCCAACTAAGCCCTTCAGCCAGATGCCTTCCTTTACATCCTATGTCAAAGCAATGTACTCTGTCTCTATAGTAGACAAAGTAACTGATGGTTGTAAGGTAGACTTCCAACTGATGACAGAATTCCCCAAAGTGAAGACATGGCATGTCATTGATCTCCTCCTATTAACATCTGCAGCATAATTGGAATATGAATATCCAGTAATCAAACTCTCTGAATCACTTCTACAGATGAGGCCAATGTCTTATATTTCTCTCGGACAGCGGAAAATCCATGTGATTGTATGCTAATGATCCTTCCTTGGGTAGCCCATGAATCTGTTAACAATGCTCACAGCATGAGCGATATCAAGTCGTGTGCATACGATGCCATACATAAGACTCCCAATTGAACTGGCATAGGGAACATGTGACACGTGTTCCTTCTTTACGTCTGACTGAGGTAAGAAAGAAACTAAGAGATGAATACTCACTACGGATGGAGTACCTAGAGGCTTGGCTATAGACATCCCAAATCTCATTAGAACTTTCTCAATGTAGTTCTTCTGAGATAAGAAAGCTTTCCTTCTGTATGATCTTCATCCCTAATACCTTCTTCGTTGCATCAAAATCCTTCGTGCCCTAAGATGTGAATCTCTCTTGCTGGCTCATAATAATGTCTTCTTTGATTTCACCATGCAAAAAAGTTGTTGTCACATCTAACTGCTCCAGCTCCAAGTCTCGATGTGCTACAAGAGCTAGTAGTATCCTGACGGATGTATGTCTCATAACAATAGAGAATATCCCATTGTAATCTACACCTTCCTTATGACTGTAACCCTTCGTAAGTAGGCGTGATTTGTATCTGATGTCTTCACTGCTTGAGAAATCTATTTGCATCCAATGACCTTCCTCCCCTTTGGTACCTCGACAAACTCACATGTCTGATTCTTATAAAGAAACTCCACCTCCTCACCCATAGCAGCGATCCATTGTCCCGATTCTACCGCAGTTATTGCCTCTTTGTAAGTAGAGTGCTCTGGAGACTACCTGCTACGCAACTTGTAAGGCAAATGCAACCATATATTCAAATCCATATCTCTGCGGTGGATATATCTCTCTACGAGGTCGATTACTAGCATCACTAGATTGCATCTCCTTCAGATGCTCAACTTCAGGATGTTCAGCAACAACCTGATCAGGAGTAGTGTGATCTATTATGTGATCACTACTTGGCATCAGTTTGGACTCCATTTATTCGTGCACATTATCACATCTCCCTGCATCAACAGGCTCACTACTCAAGTGAAGCATGGAATTCTCAACAAATGTAACATTCTTGCTAAAAATAATTCTATACTCATAAGGGGATCAAATTCGATATCCCTTTACTCCCATACCATAGCATGTAAACACCACTTTCTTTGTCCTTGGTTCTAACATTCTTTCACTAACATGATAATAGACGCTGCCAAAGACTCGTAAAATAAAATAATCAGCATGATTACCAATAACATATCTCCATGGGTGTTTTGCAATCAATGACGGATGCAAGACTCCGATTCACTATGTAACAAGTTGTATTTACAGCTTCAGCCCAAAATGCTCTACCAAATCCATCATTAGAGAGCATGCGCATTGCTCTCTCTAGAAGCGTCATGTTCATTCGTTCTGCAACTCCCTTCTGTTATGGCGTATCTCTAACGACGAGGTGTTTTGTAACACCCTCATCCTTACAGAACTCATTGAGCTCTAACAAACAGAACTTCAGCACGTTACCTGTACGAAGACACTTCACCTTCTTAGAAGTCTGGATCTCCATCGAGATCTTTCACTGCATGAAGGTCTGAAAAGCCTCACATTCTTGTGCGTCATCATGTATACCCAAACCATCCTTAAGTAGTCATCAATAATAGACAAATATATGGTACCTCCCAAAGATGGGACCAGTGAAGGATCCCAACAATCATCATAGATGTAGTCAAGCGTCTCCTTCATCCTGTAAATAGCTTTACTAAATTTCTTCATGTATTGTTTTCCGAAGACGCAATGCTCACATATCTCTGGCTTGGATCCCTTGAGATCCTCGATGAGATCCTTCTGATTGAGAATATCCATCCCCATCTGATTCGTGTGTCCCAATAGCATATGTCACAATTTTGAATCCGATTTCATGTCTTGGGATGCCGCTGCAACAGAAACCATAACTGTAGGCCCATACATGACGTATAGGATCTTCTACTAGTTACCCTTGATGACAATCACCCCACCTTTGGCAACCTTCATAACTCCACCTTCAACGTTATACCTATATTCCTTAGAGTCCAAGACTCTAAGGGATATTAGGTTCTTTCTCAAATCCGAAAATGACGTGCATCTGTCACCGTCCTCGCGACTCCATCATGCATCTTGATCTTCACGTAGTCGATCCCTACAATCTTGCACGAAGCATCATATCCCGTGATCATGTTTCCATCATCTATCTTCTCATAGGTGCATAACTAATATTCATTGGGAGTCATATGGTAAAAACTGTCTGAATCAAGAATCAAGTGTTATCCGTCGTCTTTCGATCTGTGATGGAGAGAACCATATCATCTTTGGAGTTTACGCCTCCCTGATCCATGACAACAACCGTGGCTTTGCCTTTCTTCTTTAGGCAGTCCTTCTTCCAATGTCCATATTCCTTGCAGTAATTGCGAATATCCTTAACATTGTGATTCTTAGACTCGGACTTCTGCTTTTCCTTTTTCACGTAGCTAGACCGCATGACTCTTTTCATGAGTCATAATCAAACATGCAGCATTAGAGCCTTACTTCTCGATAGTCATATGCCAAAGTTTACGCGCATGCAGATTCACACGAACTCCCTCTAGGATTATCGATCCTCTTCCCACAATAAATGAGTGAACAAAATTCTCACATGATCATGGAAGAGAAACCAACAAAATCAATGCAGCATCGTCATCTTCAATCTTAGCATCTACGTTTCTCAAATACATCAACAATGTATTCAAGCGATCTGGATGTTCTTTAGAAGATGTAACTTCCTGCATGCAGAGAGAGAACAACAGTTGCTTCAATAGCAACTCGTTGGTCAGAGACTTCGTCATGTATAGACTTTCGAGTCTCAACCGCAGACTGACCGTGGAATCCTCATCAACAACCTCTGCAATAATCTCGTCTGCCAAACACAGCATGATCGGCGAATATGTTTTCTCTTCCTACACCATCAACTCGGAGGGTTCGAGTGTCTACGCTCGCTTCTAATCCAACAGCACCCAAATGCCATGTTGCATCAGAGGACGTGCATCATTATTTGCCATAGGCCGAATATGTCCTTTCATGTAAACTTCTCGATCTTCAGATTGTGCGATGTCGTCTCACTTGATGATCTAGACAGAACATGATGCTCTGGTACCAGTTTGTAGCGAATCACGGAAGCAAACATGCACAAACACGATCAACCAAACAAGATGCAAACACACAAATTTACAAAGTTCATCCATAATTGGACTACGTTCTTGGGTGGTGGCAGCCGATTTTCACTATGTGGAGAAAGAAGAGAGTACGTAGGATACAAAAGAGCCCTAACCCTAAAGGAGTTTATATACTGCTTATGTACAGATGAATCCTTGAAACAAACATATCCATATACCCGAATACTAATAGAACTTCTTATAAAAAAATTCGTCGGGGGTGTTGCCCATGCACCCCCGGAGGGGGAGAACACCTGCTCTCCCTTAGACCCCCTACCCCACAGGCTCACTAATCGGGCAACGAGACCCATGTCTTGTTAGAGTATGCTACGGCAGAAGGGGGTGCATACATGATTCTTCAACCTAAGTTGGGTGATTAGGATTCAAGGCATATCAACACCTTCGTTACATAATAGATATTAAATAGCCGAATCATAAAGTCTAAGTAGTACATACTACAATGATGTCCTGATTATTCATCAACTAGTAAAACAAGGAGTTAGTGAGTACTAACCACTAAATTGTCCATTATCCTCGTATGTTAAGTAAAATTACTGAGATATTTACTTCAAAATTTATCGCTTAAAATACTTATGGGGTGAACACCTAAGAGTGTCTCCCCCTTTTCTGGTTTCAAAAAAAAATTATCGCTTAAAATAGTAAAGCATGAATAAGGTACAAAAAAGTCACATCTTAACATTAAAGTCGTAATAATTAACGATGAGCAGATTAACCTTAAATCTAACAGTGAAAATATACAAACAAATATAATGTAACAAACATGATCTTATATATGCCAACACGATAGATAAGTAACACGTGTTACACACTCCCTATGCCAACACAGTTCGAAGTCTTATATATGACATGGCATACACAACACTTGATATCGCTCATGCGAAATGCATTGTTAGCAGATTCATGAGGAATCCACGGATGGAGCATTGGCATGCAATCTAGCATGTTTTGCTATCTGAGAGGAACATCTAACATTGGCCTCAATTACATAAGTGATTCAGAGTATTTGGTTGTTGGTTGTTGGATATCCATATTCAGATTATGCATCGGATGTTGAGAGGAGGAGATCAATGGCATGACACATCTTCACTTTGAGAAGTTCTATCATTAGTTGGAATGCTACTTTACAGTCGTCGGTTACTTTGTCTACCATATAAGCAAAGTATATGACTTTAACACAAGATGCAAAAATAAGGCATTAAGTTGAAAGGCTTAGTTGGAGATCTTGATCTGCAACAAAATTAGGCTATCGTATAATGTGACAGTCTCAGTGCAATATTCATGGTCATTGATCAGGTGCATTATGAGTGCATTATAAGAGGACCAAGCATATAAAAGTCATATATCACTTCGTTCGTTCATAGAAGAGGATCAAGGTGAAGAAGGTCAAATCAACAGATAATCCAGTCGATATGCTCACAAAGGCAGATCTTGTAAGTAAATTCAAACATCAGACTTGCTCAATGTCGGTAGTTAGCAGCAGCCACAAGGATGGGCTAACGACGGTGAAGCTTGTCAAAACTTCTCAGAGAATCCAATTCAAGGTGGAGATTGATGATATGTCTTGAATCCCAACCATGTGTTCTGTTGAACTCAGTTAAAGAACTATTTGAAACCCCTCTCTCAGAAAATTTTCTATATAGGTATTTGGTTCCATCTGCATCCAAGATCCGTTTTTACAATAGTATATAAAGTCCCTAGGGGATTTCTCTATATCTTATGTATTTTTCTCCATAAATAATGAAACATATTGTCATCATCTAAGGACGTATCTAGTTACAAATGAACCTTGTAAATCCGTGTGTATGCGTATTTTCTTGCTTGATCGTTTGTGTGTGTTTGCTTCCGCTATTCGCAACAAACCCAATTGCTTGTGTATGTTAGATCGTCTCTCTTTTTATTTTTCCCTTCCATTAAGAAAGGTTTCCACTTAAAGCCTCATGTCCATGCAGGATCGCTTATTTTCCATGGCTATGAATTAGGTATAACAAAGATTCATGCCCCTTTATTTCCTACATTATGTCTATTATATCAAAATAATGATATTTAGTTTCTTTAGGAATTTTATGGTATTAGATCGGTATTCATCTATCGAACTGGCATTGAATTTCCCGGTTAAATCCTTCAAAACATGCCTCAAAGTGGGGATAAGATTGAGGAAAATGAACATGGGGGGCCAACAAGTTAAAAAAGAAACTTTGCATTACTCAGCAGATATTTGGTTGAAAGATGCAGCATAAAGTCATAAATAAAAAAACAGCAATATTGAGACAACTGGATACCTGAGGATGCCCGCCGAAGAGTGAATCATATAACGAAACAGTGCCCTTGTTTTCAGATGCACTCCCGGAAACCTTCTGGATGTCAACACAACTATCTATCCTCATGAATAGAATATGACTAGCAAGTCAAAGGAACCTGCAAACGTAAACCATGTCAAGGAAATGAATCTTAAGCCACAACTAGACCTCGGCGAAGTCCTTCTTAATACCTCATCTTTACAAAAAGCAGGTGGATTACAAAATCTGGAAACTGCTATTATGTCAAGTGGATTTGATCATTTTGAGGGGCCTTTTTATACTCCTAAATGCACGTTGTAAAGCATCAGCTTTCATGCATGGCATGCCCTTAAATGGTGTTGCCAAATGAGTTAAGCGGCAGTTGACATTGAACAAAGAAATCTATGCCTTCCAAATCAAGTGTGTGGGCCACCTTTTCCTATAGTGGTGCAAAGTGGGTTGTCCAAACATCACCTAGGTAGTTGTCTTGAGTTCAAACACAGCAATTTGTCCAAACCAGTTTTCTTTATCGGTTCGAGTTTAGGACAAAATTACTACAAATAAAAATGATCTTACACAGAAATGGAACTGTAGTTGATAAGAGATACGGCGGAAGGGCTATCTAAACCTGCTTATTGAGAAAAGGACTTCGCCAGTTGACAAAACACGTTGCGAATTTTAGTGGAGGACATTGTAACAACCCAAAAAATCTCATATAGAACTCACACAAACTATCACGATCATATTTTCTGATAACAACAAGAGTGTAAGCCCAAGTCATTACAATCGATTTTGCCCGGAGTGGATTTTCACTGGCAAGCCGCATTCACACTATACACAATCTACTTATATTAAATTAAATGTTAGAAATGTTGCGGCTAACCAAACAGTAATTGGTCTGCAACCCGAGCCCTGACTCAGGAATCCATAAACAGCAGATGTTAAATCCTTCCACAACAGTAGTTGGTCTGCAAATTTTGCATCTGGAAAATGCGCCGACCACATTGTAAAGAAAATCCGTCAACTCTTCTAGCACCACTTTCGCCGCATGTTGTAGGCATCGCAGGACAACAGAAATAACATGCACATACCCATGCATGCACACGAATCAGAAACAATAGCACCGTCAGGCGAATGAAACTTGCTTTCGCACCAAGAAAACATTCACATCTTGTGTTCTTGCTGCGGGAACTTCCCGAAAATTTAAAAAAAAAGCACAGAAACCGCAACTCCCTGAGATCCGAAGCAGGACAGAACGGGGCAAAGAGAGAAACAGAGAAAGATGAACACGAGAAGAAACAGCATTCGTGATGGAAACAGGCTCGAGTGCGAGACTCACCTCTCGAAGGTCGAAGAGATCGGCAGAGATAGAGAGAGTTGGGAACAGGTGCCGAGCTGTGAGAGAGAAAAAGGGGGTGAAACAAATGTGAGCAGCGGTATATATATGGATTGCGGATGTGAGGGGGCCCTCTCTGGGGGAGGACGGCTGCCGTGCGGAGGCCGAGGAAGCACCGTTAAGTTCTGACGTGGAAAGGGCGGGAAACGGACGGGCGTATCCTTTCGACGGAATTTTAAAAAAAAATAAAGGGGGGACCGAAGTTCTTGTCCGGTAATTATCAATCTTCCGCTACTGCAATTGTCTTGTTAGAAAGAGATATTGATGTCGTCAGCAATAGGTTTGAAAATTCCCTCAACAAAAAAAAACTTGGCGACTTATGTATAGTGTTTGTTTCTTTTCCTTCTCAACCACCAAATGCATGCAGGGAGGGAAATTTTGATGAGGGAGCACGTGTTCAAGATAAAAAGTCGTTGGAAAGACAATCTACCAAACACGGCATCAAGCCCGCATAATACATGGGCAGAGCCATATATTGAGCATATTTTCGTCACATAGCAAGTGAAAGTGAAGGCCGTATCGATATCGATATCGTTTCGATATCTTCTCGATACGATATATCGGTGATATATCGCCGAAATATCGCACATGTCGACGCTCTTTTGTGAAGGAAATGCATGAATCTAGGATATATCGCCACATCGATAACCATATCGGTCGCATCTCGATATCGATATATCGGCGATATATCGTGAAATTTCCTTTTATAGTTGTGAGAGTGACCAATCATTTGTTGAATTGTCGCAAAGTAGACAATCCAAGTTTGAGCCTCCTCGGTGTTTGCTATTTGTCATAGGTTAGAAGACGTCCGAGATAAGCAGTGTAGAAGCATCAAATAAACTTTGCCATGGAGCATGTTAGCCCGATCAATATAGCCCTGTTGGATGATTTTTCTATACAATTGCATGCTTTTTATCAGTATGTCATTATCAATTATAGTAATCACGACTGAGAATGTTTGAACATGGATGGTATAATTCAATCATTACGAAGTTGCTTCTTTTAACAATACTACAATTTCATTGATGGGAAATTTTGGAGTAGATTACACGAAAGGTATTAAAATATAACCCGATTTCAATATCGAATATGGACATTATAAAACTAATATTACGGTAACAGATCTTTGCTATTTATCTTAAAGTTGTCCTTGACTAATGAAAATTAGTTGATTGTTTTGTCTTTCTAGCTTTAAATCACAACATCTCAAAATCACATCGAGACAAATACTAAAGATTGGGTACCACATTGTTACCTTTATAATGTTCCAGCATTAAAATCTGGTGTATAGTTCATGAATTTGTATGTAATTTACTCAAAATTTTATGTCACTTTTTGGGACTTTAGAGGGAAGCTGTATTCGATTATAAAGTCCCCAAAAATATACATCTATTTTTTTACCATGGGTAAATCCCTCACATGTGAATTGTTAGAATTGTCATTTTTAAATTATTACAGCACAAACAAATGTGTGCACATCCAACAATAGATGTGAATGCCGTGAATATATCAGGATCATGCAGATAAGCATTATAGTAATTTGGAGCTAAGTTTGACTAGAAGTGTATGTTTATAGGGTTTAAATGGAAATAATGCTCAGTAAATTGTCAGTGTTTGTTAAATATTGTGGGATAGATGGAGGGGTGAACTACTTAACTTTGTAAGTTTCTTTTTTTCTTATGTTGAAGAAATAGTGAGCTGCAATGTAAATTAGAATCTGAGAAATTTGTCCTTCTCAAATAACAAGAGAATATCACATGTAAAATCCTCCTCCATCCCCAGGCTACTACCAAAAATCATAACAATATATTATACGATCCAAGTTAACTATCAAGCATATTTACCATCATATCAAATACCTCAGGAGCCCTGTGCTTTTAGTTTAATATGCACAAGCAATGATCATGTCGACTTCTGCATACTGACATATGTTATATGATCCTACCGACTTTCATCGATCGACGACGTAGATCATTCCACGAACTCACCTACGACCAATTTCGTTGGAGATGACCAATTTGGTATCTAGCATTGCAAGGCATCGAGGAGCTCTATCTAGCATTGCAAGGCAACGAAGAATATATTGTATATGGATCTCTAAAAAATCATCTCCTCGTTTGCTTTTACTTTTTGAATTGTTATGTCATTATATTCCTAATTGCTAAATCCCATCAAGGAACAAAGGAACAGAGTTACTGTTTGTAAGCTGGGTGGGAATAAGCCACATTGCAATGTCCAAGTACATAATTATAACACCTTAGACATTAGCTCTATATCTATTTACATGACTAACAAGCATAATTACCCAAATAAATCCAAACTTACCTACGATAAGAATTTAACCAATGAGTTTATGATACTGATTAAACCAAGCTAGTGCATATAGACAACCTAGCCGAGGTCCAATAATACATAGATACATATATACATACATGCATATGTGTGTGTGGATTGGGGAGCTTGCACCCATGTGCCGGTAACTTTCCAACATCCACCCCTTTTCCGCTCTATTTTTTATTTTTTAATAGATCCTTAAAGGATTCACTTATAATATTAAGTGGAATATTTGTTTCAAATTTCATGTAAAATAGACATTCCTAACATATCCATCGGAACGGGTCAATTTCAGCTATTTTGGGACCATTAAAAATTGAATGTCTTGATGGATAAGTTAGAAAGGTCGAAATAAGTTTAAATTTGAATGACACCACGATGATATCTTGTGATGTAAATCCCTCAAGGATTCAATTAAGAAAAACAAAAAAATAGAGGGAAAATTTGTGTGCGTAGGAATGTTACCTACACATGGGTGTAGGCTAACTCCCCCCCCCCCCCTACATATATATATGGAGCACTTGAATTGAGATGTCATATTTTTTTGATCATGGAAAGGTGTCATCTTAGGTCGTTAGATGATGAGTATACGTGTGAGATTGACACCACGAGGTGTTTCGTGCCAACCAACATTCCTAATATGGGAGTGAATTAAATTAGTGCTAATTTAGTAAAATACATGTCACTAATCATTCTATATTTAGGTATATGCTGAATGATGTATAGAATTTTCCAGAAATATCTAATGGAATAAAGGTTCGTGTTTTGAAATAACAGTTATCAATTTATAGATGATTGAGATATTTTACAATTCCGTGTTATAAATTACAAAAGCATAACCATTGTTGTTCACAAAAAAACCCAAATCCGACGAAAATTTATATTTTGTGTGTACATGTATTTCCTAAAACATAGGTGCTGTGATCATATGCTAATTAATTGATGTACACGTGGAAAACATTACTAAAAATGATAGAATTTTTATTACAACTATATTTCCTAATATGTCAGATGGTGTAAATTGCATACACTTTAAATATGTTACATGTCATATGAATATTAATTTTAGAGGTATTAAACTGCAATTTTTTTGTGATTTTGTAATAGTTGTAAACTGCAATATTTTTTGAAATTTTCGTACTCTTTTTGTAAACTGCATTTGATTTATTTTGAAAAATCTTATAGTCTCTTTTGAGAACATTATATGGGAGTAACATTTATAAACTGTGACATTGTTTTGTAAACTTTATGGTCTCTTTTGTAAAATACTTGGGATTTCTATAAAATAGGTTGTTATTATTATGTACAAATTATTTTATATGTCCATCCAACGTGTTTCTCATATCATGTGACCATTGAAATTTGTCATCCATTATAAAGTTTTTGTAGATTTTGTAAAACCCACGCTCTCATTGAAACAATTATATGATAATCTGCAAAATAAAAAGTCAACCATTAGTTTATCATTATTCCAAAAAAAGAATAACATGCAAAAATATATGCAGAAGTGTAAATCAATGAATCAAAATGTAAATTATACAATCAATTATGTAAATTGGTAGATCAAAAGATAAAATATAACCATCATATTTTGGCATTTACATCCAACTGAACCTGAAAACTTCATCCCTTTAGTATTTAATCTACAGTCGATGGGATTTCATCTAATTTGATTTTTACAAAATACGTCATCTTTTGGGTGAAAATATAACAAGACACAAATTTTTATAATAACTATTCATTTATTGATACTGGCAATCTGAGACATATTCAATCTTTAAACAAACATTTACATTCTTAATCAAAAAATCCTTTTTTTAGGTGGCATTTTCACTCTCATTATACAGAATTCATTCTATAAATAAACTCAAAAGAAAAATGAAAATAATATTGAACGCAAAAGAACAGAGGAACTCACATTTACAAAAGATTGAATATTCCAGAAATATGATTGAACTCAAAAGAACGAAAAGTGTGTTGAATATTCCAGAAAATATGATTGAATAAAGGCTCGCATTTTAAAATACTTCTTATCAATTTACAAAGGATTGATATATTTTACAATACTGTGTTATAAACTACAAGATCGTAACCACCGACATTTGGAAAAAAAATGCTCAATCATAACCACTAGTGAATCAGGAACATTGATCCAAAAAAATAAATGAGAAACTTCGAAGAATGGATTGAGATGCAATCAAAGCAGAAAAATAAAATCCAAATAAAAAACAAAAGCAATCTAAAATAGCTTGGAACTTGGTTAATATATCAATAAAAAAGAATAAGAAAAATTTATTAAGAATGCACATCCTCCTCCATGCATAACCACCTTATGCGGCTCCACGCATCGTCGTCGTCATCTCCATGCACTGCCAACGCCATTGTCACACACCACCGTCATATCCACGCACACACCACCTCCTACCGCTCAATGCACTACATCCATCGTCGTCGTGTATCGCCATCATCTTTGTCACACACCACCGTCTCCAAATGTAGCCACCACCTCTACGTCGAGGGCTGATGAAGAAGAGAGGGGGGAGAAGACACTCATCGATTTTTTTTTGGAAATCGAGTAATTGAGAGCTAAGATCGTGATGGATTCTATATTTAATAAATTAAATTCGAGTAATTAATAAGCAATGGAACAATGACGTAGCCAAATTGAATATCTGAAAATTTTCTAAAAATGGTGATTTGAAGGTTGTTTCGACGGTGATTTTAGTTTGATTTAGTGGTTTTGTTAACCACCATTGATCCTTATCGGAGGGCTATTAAGAGGTGTCGCACCATACACATAGAAAGGTGCCACCTCAATTCAAGTTTTCCTCTCTCTCTCTCTCTCTCTCTATATATATATATATATATGTATATATATATATATATGGGTAAATGGGGCTGCCCCCAGGGAGTAGCCAACTTGGCTACTCCCACCCCTATTTTCCCCTCATTTTTTTATTTTTTTGGAAAATAAAAATTTGTATATTCATCATTATATCTCTCCCACATTCTATTAAAATTTCGTCAGAAACAGAGACTCCTAAGCCCTCCATCCAGACGTCATTATTTTAACGGTCGCAGGATTTTTTAAATCGACCATGTTTGGATGGAGGCCGTAGAAGTCTCTGTTTCTGATGAAATTTCAATAGAATGTGACAGGGATATAATGATGAATATACAAATTTTTATTTTCCAAAAAAAATAAAAAAATGAGGGGGAAATAGGGGTGGGAGTAGCCAAGTTGGCTACTCCCTGGGGGCAGCCCCATTTACCTCTCTCTCTCTCTCTCTCTATATATATATATGTATATATGTGTGTGTGTATATATATATATATATATTGCAAGAGAGTTATCGTCCTTATGTTGACATCCATCGGAACAATGCTATCGATATCTCGTAAAATAATTTTGCGTCGATGGATGACTTGGTTAATGACTTGTTAGTATTTTAGTGAAATATATGACTTAAAAATAATATTAAAAAATTAATAAAGTTTTGCTATTTTTTATCTAAAACAGTGTCGTCGACACTTTTTGCGTGTGAATCTTTGTCTAAATGATGCGAACTTTTGGATGGTCTTTTAAGAATGTGTCAGGACCCTCTACACATCATTAATATCCAATTGTTGCCCAAATAGGGGTGGAATGAACAACATCGAATGTTGATAAAATATTCAAAACGTTAATAGTCAAATAATGTAACAACAATGGGGGAAAATACGACCTTTTGTTCTTCGAACCATATGTGAAACAAAATTCTAGATCTAACTCTAATACCATTGAAGGGAGGTATGACCAACCTCACACGTTACAAAAATGTAAAATATATGAATCATTTTTCAATTGCAAATGTGATATCACATGTATACAAAAATGATTTATGCATCGTTTCGCAAATCACATGAGAAAGCAAACATTACCTTTGATTTATGTAATATCTAACGCAAGAGATCTCCTGATATGAGTCTAACATGGTAATTGTTGCACTCACATGCATGATAATGAATCGCTAACCTATGGTGAATCTAAGAGACGATTCTCTCATCCTTTGTCCATGCTGAAAGTGACCTAGATAATCACCTTGCTTTCAAATTTCATTTGATGAAATCCTCTCCTTATCGGGCGTAGAACATGCACAAGAAGTCTACTCCTATGTCAACTAGGAATGCCAACACGAAGAGGGAGATGTAAGGTGGACAACCAAGGTGGGAAGAAGTATGGGATATGGGGATATCTAAGAGAGGTAGAGGAGAGGGAGCTTTCTTCCCTCATTTATCCTCTAAGAATCAGGACTTGTTGCGACTTGAATTGGATGAAATACCACTCCCTCTTTTATATATAAAAGGTTGACATTCATGGGACTTCTTTCTCCACCAAAAATGGACTCATAATTCAAGTCTTTCTTTGATTTGGTTCTGGAAAATTATGGAATTATCTCGCTTGAAAATTACCACTAAATATCTTGGAACTATTAGAAAATCAACTTTTCAATTAATGAAACTAATTCATCAATTCAAAACAAAATGTAAATACAATGTACATTCTGTTAATAAAGAATGTGAATCCAATTCACATTGACATTAATTCACTATGTGAAGTATATTTAAATATGTACCAGTAATGAATGCGAATCACCTTCACATTAATTCTACTTAGTTTGTATCTATGTCCACATTAATTGTCACACCCCGATTCCGGATCATCGGATCGTCCCCTTTAATAGATCTGGTTACTCACCATTAGCTTTATCCAATAATTGACAACTAACATTAAAAACAAACTGCAGTAAAATAATATAGAGGAAACATCCCACAATTTTCCATTCATAAAATGAAGCTTCCATAGCAAATGTCCCGTTGTATTCTAATACACTTGAACTGCGTTGAAACAAAATCACACCAAAAAACTGTAAACTACCTTATACTAGAAGCTACTATTGTTTTATGGATGGCTAGTTGGTTAAGGTCCGTGCGATGGTTCACTGATATTTTTTAGGTTTGCAGAAGTCATAGGATAGAGATTATCAAAACTTATTATACTAGTCCATTTCTTTTCATTATATTAACTCGTATTCCTTCCCCATGTCAGGGATTGTTTTAGGCGATTTATCTCAACTATTATGGACTCTGTATATGTGGTGAGATTGGAGGTTATATTGATACGATGAGCTCATGTCGCCGCACGTCACCTCACTCAATCCTCAAATGCTACCCTGATAGTTTTATTTTATTTCATTATATAGGGTTTTCAAACCCTCAACCTGTCAAACAAAGAAGCACTTTATCCTAGAGGACCCGGTAGTATAAAATCACATGCTATTAACATTTAATAATCTATACTAGCATATTTAAATACATGTTATCGTGATCCATCCATTATTAAACCACCCATGCCTCCATACGAGACGACTACATCTTCAGTCAATCCATCCTCTGATGGCAGAAGAGTATCATGCATTGTAAACAATTTTTTACATATGCTCAATATATCTAGGCAACCTTGTGCCACCTAGGTTTGGCCTGCCATACAAATTTATATTCTGATAAACTTACAAGTTGCATGCCTGACGTGTAGTATCTATTATAAGTCATCCATAGCGTAGGACATAATGCATCATCAAGTCTTATTTTAAAACATGTTAATTTCACTGATACAATTCTATATATAGATATTTAGTTTGCTTTCTCTATAAAAAAACTCATATTTACTTTCATGTTATATATATCTCTCCAGAAGACCTAACTTATCATGCTTTTAGGAACCATAATATTTACATGTATGCACCATTACACCAATTAAATTGTATCAAAATATTTTTATGTGATCACTAATTAATCATCTCTAAATTCGTACAATAAGCATGTTGGTATTCTTCACAACAAATACCATAAAATCAAAAAGTTTCTTAAATTCAAAATGGAAACCCAATAGCAAAGAGGCGTGATTTCTTGCATAATCCTGATATCTTTTGTGCGTTGCAACCTACTTCGATTCGTGTACAAGTAGAAAGATTAACAACTCCTAAAATGATCAGAATCTATTTTTGAATCAAGAATACGAAGAACACACGAAGAATACGAAGAACACAACGAACATGAATTCTCTTAAAATTTCAGTAGAGTTTTCCTTATATCAGGTAATATTTCTAAGAAAATTTCGACAGAGTTTTTTCTTTTATAGGGTGGTATTTCTAAGAAAAATTTGACTGCTTTTCTTCTTATAAAAATACTAGTATTCAAAGGAAAACAGAAATAAGACATGGAATTAAGAATCAAAAAGAAGAAATAATGCACAACTAGTACACCCTGCATCATGGGTGGGTGACACGTACGTTCATCGATGGCCTAGCCATCTGCATCCAAGTCAAACGTTATTCCTATTTCTACATCATTTAACAACATTATTAGAATATAACGAAGAATTGAGTTAATCTCTTGACATGGTGAGTGGGGCATGTTTACTGCACGACCGCTCCTACACAAGCTGGGCTATGTTCACATTTCTCTCTTATATGCTAATACTAACGTAGGAAAGGAAAAGAACATAAAACCCTAGATCAAAATAAACTTACTTACCTCATATTCCGAATCCGTCGAGAAGAGGAGTGTATTCTCTTCATCCTCCTCCTATCTCCATCCCTTTTCACAACCCCTAGACCTAGGGTGGCGGTGGATGAAATGAAGTCGTAGATAATGAAGGGTGGGTGGTGGGGAGATATTTACATGCCACCAACTCCTGAGAACTATGGTTTAGAACCCCATGATTTTCACTCATGCTTAGAATCACGGTTTCTCCATTACCATGATTTCATAGCCCACAATTTTTTTACCATAGTTTTACCCAAGTTTACCAAAGTGCATGGTTTCATTAATGACACTTCATTAGCATTAGCATTGTTCATGATTAATTAGGATCGATCTTGATTAATTATGCTTAATTGCAAATAATATCATCTAACCCATGACTAACATTCACTACAAGAAATTGGACCTAAGATAACAAATAATTTGAATATTTATTGCCATATCTTCCGATATTAAAGATATAACAACAAATGTTATTCACTACCAAATAATCTTTCTACTTATATTTAGCAATGAATGCCATATTCATTGTTAAAGGTTCATATATCGATGATTTATTCGTTGACCTATTCATTAAAATTCACTTATATTGTTGGTAAATTTAGCAACGATTAGAAGAAAAAGTCAAAGAGTAATTGTTGTTATATGATTCATTGTGAGGAACATAACAACAAATATCACCACTCATTGTAATTTTGAAGAAGTAAGCGTCATATAATATTCGTTGTTATATATTTAACTACGGAAGATTGACAACAAATATCAAAATTTTCGCTGTCTTAGGTCAAATTTCTTGTAGCGGTTTCTTAATTATGATTAGTAAGCTTAATGATCATTAGTATCCTTAATCAAGATTTGACAGTACTATTTATTGTGATTAAGAGCTAATTATAACTTAACCGACATCAATCTCTTTTGCTTCTAAAATTCATAACAATTCAAAAATGGCCTCCGCTTTAGATGGAACAACTTCCTTTGGATTAGTTTCATCGTGCTGTTTGAAGTTCATGTTCATGGTGGGATTCGAAGAAGTTGATTTTTTGGGCTTTACATTAATTAGTTGCCAATTATGTGATACATATTCACATAATTCTATAGATCGATAATAATATTTCCTTTTATCTTGATGATCAATTTCTTCAATATATGTCCCACACTCCAATTAGGATCACGTGCTTCATTCGTGTTTTGAAGATAATGTTGGAGAGATTCTATAGACCACATATAGTGACGTGATATTTAGACTACATATAATATCAAGGTTCAAACCACGTTGATTTATTTGATTGATTCGGATATTGAACCAATTCTCCAATTGACTATGTTAAATTTCACATCGATCTCCATTCCTATAGATCTAGAATTTTGTTTTACGAATTTAATTAAATCTCATTAGTTTTGTCTCTAAAGTAAAGTCACTAGAATCCAGTTGATCTCATCCTTTCATCAAAAAGAAAAGCGTCATTATACATAATATATTATGATATCATCGACCACATGCATTCCCAATTCCCATGCATCAATTTTGAATAACCTCTACTTCTATCCCACATATGGATGTCTCCTTTAAGAGCTTATCAATATATTATCAATCAGTTATTGGGTGACAATGTTAATCATATACCTTCCAAAAGTATATATTTACATTATTGAACTTGTAACATGCTTCCTCAATAGGATGATCATTGGCGGAATTTATCGTGTCCCCAATACCTCATGTGCACTCCCTTGCCTTCCGGCCTATATGACTCATTTGAGAAATCATGCATCTTATATTCCCATGTATGCACATTAGCTCGGTATATAGTCCTTATCATGTCGCCAATCTACTGATCTACCAAATGTGTATACTCAGATATCAAATGTATATTTATTTTCGGTCAAAGAATGCGTGCTCGTTCATGATATATGGGTCATAGTAACTTGATCTTGCCATGTTAACTCTATAAATTAACTCATTTAACATATTTGAATCTCTATTATCTATGTGGAGGACATGCATCAAGAGTGTCAGTCAAATACCAGTCTTTAGAGAAGATTGTCATATCTTATCAGACTGCATATCCTTCTTATGTATCACTTAACAATGAAGAATCTTCGATCCAACTCTTTAGATATATAACTCCACAATAGTCTTGATGATCTAACTACTTAGATCAACAAATATATCGATGGTTGTTAAATATGTTACCCGCCCACTGGCAATAGTCATTTGATTTTTGAGAATGGTGTGGATGGTTGAAATTTCTACGAAGATGGATTTTAACTATAACTATGAAATCTCTATTTTGTTTTGTTGACATTTTGCACGAGTGACAGTTTTCATTATTTATTGCCTAATTACCTCATCTTACTCGTACTAATTAATTTTTCTATTATTCCACTCCAAGAAAATTACAGAAACATGACTAAAGTCATAGTCACATTGTAGCATCTAGTGTATCGTGTATTTACAGATGCAGACACATATGTAAGGTTGTACTTCCAAATGTGACCAAATTATGGTTGGTTGAAAATGTGATCATAGTATTCCCTTTGCAATCATATTATAATATCCATTCAGCAAAAAATATCGTAATATACGTGACCATGGGGTGAATAAAAATGACCACCAAATGCACAATGATGTGGTCCTTTTGTATTCGCTTCTGGTATTTTTAGAAAAAAATAGCGACAGCAACAAGCTGTGTATTTTTCTTAAAATTTAAACATTTTTTTATTTTAAGAAATTATAAACTAGAGTTCGCAACATAATTATTACATCGAGTCGACCAGCTTCACCTTAATAGATTACAGTTCCTTCCCCACCATGGCCATGGTATTGAC
Organism: Ottelia alismoides; assembly: GCA_037367405.1. NCBI lineage: Eukaryota > Viridiplantae > Streptophyta > Magnoliopsida > Alismatales > Hydrocharitaceae > Ottelia > Ottelia alismoides. The sequence goes on from JAZKJV010005231.1 coordinate 323,190, forward strand.
TAACCGTTGAATATTCTGTGCCATTTAAAAAAAGGAAAAAATGGGGCTGTCCCCTGGCTGCCCCCGCCTCATTTTCCGTCATTTTTTTTGAAAAATATCACCATGTATATTCATCCCTATATCCCTCTTATATGCCATTCAAATTTCGTTAGAAACAAAGACTCCTACGGCCTCCATCGAGATGATGTCGATTTAAAAGATCATGTTACCGTTAAAAAATGATTGTCTGGATGGAGGCCGTATGAGTCTTTGTTTCTGACGAAATTCGAATGACATATAAAAGGGATATATAGATGAATATACATGATGACATTTTTCAAAAAAACAAAAAAATGCGAAAATGAGGTGGGAGCAGCCACATATAACCCTTTAAAAAAAACGACTGACCTTTATCATTCACTTATGGATGCGCATATTGTGAGGGTAAGGTCCATAGACACCCATGCTCCTGATTAGAAGAAACAAGAGTATGAAGAAAACTTTGGATATAGTTCCTCCAAAATTTAGGATACCTACCACTGATCGAATACCTCTTGTCGGACTTTAGAATCCAAAGTAAGAAGCTACTCCATAGGCACTGAATTGTACTTGTCATTGTAGTGGTCATTGTAGCAATCCTATAAACATATATTACAGATTGTATTTTAAAAAATAAATGTTTGTAATCATTTTTAACTAACTTACTCTCGTAGCTTCGGCTTCAGACGACGACCACTCATCCCGCACATGTAGGTATTCATCCACTGTTCTCCCAAAGTCGGCTCATGTTGTTTAGTTTTACACTATTATTTTGAAAATAATAAGTGTCACAAGGGTAAAAGAATATATTTTTCATCAAAACAAATATCGCTCTCACGTACTTTTTCATATTTTACAACCTCGAGGGCATATTTGGTTACTGGGTTAGGATATCCTCCAGTGAATAGTAGCTGTTTGGAGGGTTGGGATTGTTGGAATGTTGATGTGACATTGATTATGTGTTATATTAACTTTTTTAATGATTATACTATATTTTTTATGTTAATAAGTGTATTTGAACAAGGTTAAAAACCATTATACCGAAGAAATTGTATGGTCAGTACAAGTAATCCCAACCCTGAAATGCATGGTTGGAGCTAGGGGTATGCTAGGGTACACTGGCAAGCAAACAAGCCCTTGGGATCACCGGCCGATCAGATCTCTTACTTCCCATCTATTAATACTTCCTTCCTATAAAAGCCTTCGAGGGAAAAACACGGTATCAACTCCATAAAAATAAAGATATGGGTTAATGCATTTGAAATGTGTATATGTGATATACATGAGTTGAAGGAAGACACAAATATCTCTCCTGTGCAGTACACAGTATAACGAGCCTTGGCTCTTTTCTAATCAATAACATCATCCGACTTAGCGATGGGATCCTTCCTTTCTTTATAGATACTATCCATGATCCAATTAGCTACGAACAAGTTTTTAAATCTCGATTTCATTTCGAGATGGCAAAAACAAAATAATTTTGAAATTTCGTTGATGAAATTTCACTAGTTTCTGCCAAAATCGTTCTAGATTTGTGAAGGAAGGGTTCATATCGAGATTTCGATTTCGATGGAGTGTCAAAATCGAAATTTCGACGAAATTTCACGAAATTTGAAACGTTGGTTGTGAGATGGCTAAGGGCAGTCCTGTAAGTCTCTCGAGTATGGTTAGGTGAAGAACAAGGTATTTTACAAGTTCAAATAAAGCTCTTAATTTTGTGTGTGTGTGTTTATTAACGGATCATAAATACAATTGAATATGAATTAAGATAATTACGTAGAAATCGCATATGATCCTCTGCTAATTATAATGACCTATACGAGTCCATTTGTACTCCTTGCAATCTTGAAATTGTTTCCATACTTTATTAAGTTCCTTAGCCATACAATGTTAATCATTTAAGGTAAATCTGATTCAAGGCAAAGTTAGCTACAAACTTGCAAATGTTTATTTTTCTAGTATTTAAAAAATGAAATAAGTAAAAAAATGCATACATACCAACCATGAAATACAAACATCAATGGGGACAAGAACATCCTCCTGCACAGTGGTTGGACTTTGGGTGGATGTGCATTAAGGACCTCCTCCAAAAATCAGAAGCTAGATCGAGGAAGTTGAAGATCGATGCTATGATTGAGGATGAACTTATAGAAAGCAATTTATACGATGGATTGGCCTTTCCTTTTTAAAATAATGAAATGATTTGAAGTGGATGCGATCGTCTTTTTGAGTCATAGGATTCGTTTGGTTACCGGGTTACCCTCTGTATTTCTGGGTCATTCCTGGGTCGGAATTCCATCACAAATCAATGTGACATCACATCACATCACATTCCTTATTCCAACCCTTTACCGACCCTCATAACCATCCAAACATCTACTATTCACATGAGGTTACCCCAATCCACCCCAAACGAGTATGATTTTGAGCATTGTTGAGCTTGTTGTGAGGATCAATTACTATGATTCGTATGCCTTCACCCCATCACAGGGCCTTCACCAAGATGATCTGCCTTTACCTTTGCTTTCAATTTCATTATGTTAATTCTCCATTGAAACATGCGCATAGATCTAATGTCATTAAGAGACATGCCTTAAAGAAGAATGATACCCAATTCTCCAGTCCACTGTAATTGTATATTATGTGTTGATCTTCTCGGAAGATGAGAAGATGTCACTAAACAATATGTGCTCTATTTTAGATTTTTTTCTAAGATCTCGAGTCTCAAAATCAACTACTCCAATTTGTCTTTTATGGTGAACCATCAAGATAACACTAATATATTGGAGATATTAGGGTTCAATAGTTTTGTTCTGTAGTAAATTGTGTGGGCAATGGGTTAAGCCCTTCATACCTATGGATTTCTGGTAGAAGTTGATTGATAAAGTAAACAAGAGGATCACTACTTTAAGAATCATTCCTATGCCAATTATTCATATATCTTTGATCGCACCAATTATAATTCATTTTTATGTCTAATGCGTCGATACCCAAGAATATTATGCGTGAGTTGCAGTGAGAGCCAAGTACTTATGGAATGTAGCCATGCTCTTTAATAAACCATATTTGGTGTCGTAGAACAAACTCTACATGTCTAAACTTAATGGTCGTGGAGGAATCCTTGCTCTAAACATGTTCAACTTGGCTAGGCTGGCCAAAAGTCTTTGGAATATTTACTCAATGATAGAGGATTCTAGGCCACTTTGTTAAGATACTTTGATCAAGATGAAGATCATTAGGCCTAAGAAACAATATCAAATGTCTTCCCCCCTTGATTAGGGCACCCCTTAAAGCTTGGTATGTGTTTAACATTGACCTATCTTGTGACACCAGGGATGGTAAAGGAATCCCATTCTAATATTCGAGAATGGTTCACTCACAAAACCTTGTTGTTACTTGATGGTAAACACATAAGTTTGAAGGCGATGGATTATGCCTCGCACATCAAGAAAGCATGGAGATCGAATTGTATCTGATCTAGGTCGATTAATCATATTAGTCGATGGTGCAACGGAATTTAAAAAATTTCTGATGAGACCCCATGGTATGCGAACAATTCCCACATTGTTTCTTAATGATCAGATGAGTGTAAGGTTTACGGCTTGAAGCGTGACAACGATCTCAAAGCCTCTAAAGTAAGAAGCCTCCTGTCTTAAGTCCGATTCGACGAGAGAGCACTTGTGGATGTGTGTATGAGATGCATGCTTCTCATAATATAAGGCAACAATCCGAGCAGGGAATCTCCTGATTTTATCTCACGAAATCTGATGTCTTCTTCAAGAGCATAAGACAATGAAAAGAGGAAGATCAATGAGCAATCCGTTCGACATCACGACGATAGCACAACAACGATCGCAACCTCTACAAACCCTAGGACACATGACAACCACATGGGAAGGGAAAGAAAGACGTGACATGCGGAATCAGAGAGAGATAGAGAGATCTTGCTTGCAACAATTACGTGAATCAAAGATCTAGGGCTAACCTCTCCTTTATAACATAATGGATGGTGGAGATGTACTTCTTATTAATAATTAATGATTGAGATTAAAAGATTTTACTTGTGCTCCAAATACAATAGAATTTAGAATTTATAAATCAATTATTAATTCATGCTCTAAAATTTAATATCAAAATAAATAATCTCCCATGAATAAAGAGAAAGGAGAGAGACTCCTTCCAAAAATATGGGAAGGAGAAAGCCTCCTTCCCATTTTGGAGGGTGAAGCCCACCAAGATTGGAGTGAGACTTTCTCTCTCCAATTTAACATTATATTAAATCTTTATTCATTTAAATTATTTTATAAACAAAATATCACCACATAATTTGCAAACCATATGTGATAATTGCAAATAGATCACTGATATTTATGAATCTTATTCATCCATCCAAAACTAAACGTAAATCACATTTACAATTGATTGCTCAATGTGAATCCAATTCACATTAATATTCAAATTGTGAATCTTATTCACTATTAATTCTCTTTATGATGTCGTGGATCATATCCACATTATCAATAATTATTGTGTATTTATCTAAATTAACTTCATCTTTGATAATTAAATCTAATTTAATTATCTAAGATGTATCTCTGCACATTTTGAAATAATGTGAATCATATTCACATTACTTATAATAATTAAATCTAATTTAACTATAATTATTTCTCTTAAATTTCCATTGCTCAGATATTGTCCCTAATGGAACAATTCTTGAACTCTTTGAAGAATAGCATGCCTTCTCCCAAGATACTTGGAGATAAGGGCATCATGACTATATATTCCATGTATAGTGACTTAGATAGTGAGATCTAATCTCACATCCAGATCTATAAGACCTCTCAGAGATGTATGATCAAGTCAGATATAATATATAATCTTCTCATTGCATTCGAATCATATTCAGATCAGTGTGTAGCATTTGGACTAAGATTGGATAACTAGTCTACTTAGTGGAGTTACTAAAATCCAAAGATGTTTCACCACTCCCTCAGAATGGATGTGTCAAGGTTATACAATCGTTTAAGATCGCATCACCCTCGAGTATTCCCAATACCCGCACATCATGTACACCGGATGGCCTAGAATAAACCTGAAATTCTGATCTTATTTGAACAATCTTCTTTAGTATTTTATTTTAAGTTTCTCATTCGATCATTGGGGGTTGGTATCAATCATATGCTTTCTAAATCATATATCATACCTACAAATCATATCATGCTTCCAAGGCAAGACGACAATCACTGGAGTTTGCTTGGTCTCAATATCTCATGATCGAGCTCATGTCTTCTGGTTAAGCAATGAACATGTATGATCCCTTCGAGAGATCGTATTACTCATATGCCATTGTATGGACACTAATGTATAGATCTTGCTTAGGTCATCAACATAATGGTCAGCCTAATATACATACTTATACATAATAACACATCTGATGCTAATCAGAGGATGTGTTCCTGTATCATAACAACATACGACATAGGTCTTTGATATCTCGATCTCATTAAGTCAACTCTTTGGCTTGACTCATCCGGCATCTCCGAATCTTTATTCCTATGCAGAGGACATGCATCAAGAGGTCGTCAGACATCAACCTTTGGAGTAAGGATTTCCATCTCCTTCTCAAGTTGAAGATCCTTTCTAATCAATCATTTGACGATGCTAGTTGAGTCCTCAATCTAACTCTTTAGATATCATATAAGCATCAACCTCTATGCTCCAGTTATTGTATCAACAATTGTATGGTTATCAAGATGGATATGGTATATAACCCTGATTGTACTAAGGGACATTATAAGTGCAAGCATTAATTATTCTCGTTTAGGGAGTAGACATCAACAACTTTATTGATGTATAAATAATTAAAATAAGATTTATTATAGAACTTATTCACCTGGGTTCACACATATAACAATCTCCCACTACCCTCAGAACCATTCATGTACGATCTTTAAACCCATAATTATTGCTGGTAAAAAATCTTTTGAGATAAAGGTTTGGAAGAGGACCAAAAACATTATCGATAGAGGTCACCTTGATTAAGATGACGTCGTCATGATTTTGTATCTCCCTAATGATTTGGTATTTCCTTTCCATGTGTTTATTCTTTTGATGCCCTCCGAGCTCCTTCGCCTGAGATATGGCTCCCGTAGTATCACAGAGCAATGGGATGGGAGTATCCTGAAAAACTATACCAAGCTCCAAGATAGACTTGCGCAACCACACTGCCTCCTTCGTAGCATCTGATGCAACAATGTACTCAGCTTCTATCGTTGAATCAGCTGTGGTATCATGCTTCTTGCTTCTTTGGCTCACAACACCACCATTCAACAGGAATATGAACCCTGAAGTTGACTTTTGACCACCAATGTCAGATTGGAAGTCTGAATCTGTGTATTCTAGACTTGTATATCACTATCTCCATAGACCAAGATGTAATTTTGTATCCTTATTAGATACGTGAAGATGTTCTTTACTGCATTATAATGTTGTTCTCCATAGCAGGATTGGTATCGACTTACCACTCCCATTGCATGGTAGATATCTGACATTGTACACATCATATCATACACTAGGTTTCCCATAGTTGATGCACCACCCATGGACTTATCTTCCTCGATACTTTGAGGAGTCACCCCTTTAGATAGATGTACACCGTGTCCTTAGGTAAGGAAGCCTTTCTTGGAATTTTCTGTTTAATTATTCCAAGATGTTCTTAACGTACTCACGTTGACACAATCTCAAAATCCTCTTTTATCTATTTCTTAATATCTTCAGACCCAAGATGCAAGAGGCTTATCCAAGATCTTTCATCTCAAAAGTACGAAACAACAAAACCTTAACACTAGTCATCATCCATATATCATTCCCAATGATAAGGATGTCATCTACATAAAGCACGATGAATGCTATGGTGCTTCCACTAAGCTTCTTGTACACACATGGTTCATCTGGATTCTGAGCGAAATCATAACTCTTTATGATTTCATCAAATCTGATGTTCTAGCTACGAAATATTGTTTGAGCCCATAGATGGATTTCTTTAACTTACACACTTTGCCTTCCTCAGATATGAAGATCTGGGCTTCTTCATATAGATATCCTCCTCGAGGTATCCATTGGGGAATGCACTCTTGATGTCCATATGCTAGATGCCATAGTTAAGATGTGCAACTATAGCTAGCAGTGCCCTGATGGACTTAAGCATGCTCACATGAGACAATGTCTCATTGTAGTCAATGCCTTCTCTCTATGTGTAGCCCTTTGCTACAAGTTATGCCATGAAGGTCTCTACCTTCCCATTGGAGCCCCTCTTTCTCTTGAAGATCCATTTACACCCAACTAGCTTTACTCCCTTGGGTGGATCCTCTAGGGTTCATACACCGTTCTTATGCATGGATTTTACTCCAGACTTCATAGCTAGCATCCATGTCATGATTTGTAAGTACTTCATCAAGTGAAGTTGGATTATTTCCAAACTCTTCTAACACAAGGAATCCATACCTTTCAGGTGGTATAACCACCCTTAAACTCTTTCGAAGAGATACGCGTGTTTCATTTTCAACTATATCTTTAATTTCTAGTTCAGGAATCTCAATATCTTCAGAGGGTTATATGAGTTCCTTTACTTCATTCTTATCTTGACTTTTAAGGAAGTCCAGCTTTACTTTACATCCCTATAGACGATAACTTTTGAGTCTGAGGGTCGTAAAGTTGGTATCCAATATCGTCCTTTACATACCCAATGAAGTAGCACTCTCTAGTACGAGATCCTAGCTTACTTGCGTCTACATTCTTGGCATGGACCAAGCAACCCCAAATCCTCAAGTGTAACACTGAACTTGGTTCCAAACCAAAGCTCATGAGGAGTTTTGGGTACAGATTTGCTAGGAATATTATGAAGGATATATAAAGTAATCTCTACTGCATATCCTCATAAATTATGAGGTAAATGTACCTCACTCATCATTGATCTGACAATTTCCATAATGATCTTGTTGCGTCTATCAGCAACACTGTTTGGTTAGGGAGTTCCTGAAGAAGTAAGATTGGATAAAATTCATCACTCTATAAGGTATTTCTTGAATTCATGTAAGAGGTACTCGCCAACTAGGTCAAATGGAATACCTTTAATCTTCCTCTCGATTTAGTTTTCAACCAAATCCATGAAGATAAACCTGTATCACGAATGATCAGAAATAAACATCAAATAATATCGACATCCATTTCGAGTCATGGTACTGAAAGGACCACATATATAGGTATATATAAGGTCAAGTATACCCTTGCACTGTGTACCCTTATTTCGGACGGGTTCTCTAGTCATTTTATCTCAAATACAATGTTCACAAGTAGGAAAACTTTGAACCTTTGGAAAATCTAATGGTCCATCTTTTACCTATCTATTGGTCCTAACAACGGATAAATGACCAAGCTTTTGATGCCAAATCATGGTTAAATGATCCCCATCATCTATAGATATTTTAGAGTTTTTATTAGTGGTAGTAATATTCATGACCCATTCATCAAATTATAATTCAAGGCGTCTAGCAGGAGTTAGAAAACCATATGTAATATGTTTACCACAATGATTTATGATATGTTTTTCACATAATGTGAAAGACTATCCATTTCTAACTGACTTAGATATAAATAATAAATTCATTCTAAAATCCGGAACATAGAGACATTTTCTAAGTACCAAGACTCTCCCGCTAGATATTGATAGTTTGCACGTCCAGATGGCTATTGCTGCAACAATTGAATCAGATCCCATCTAGATGACTATCTCCCCTTTCTCAAACTTTATGGTTTCATGAAATAGATACAATAAATTGCATACATGAACACAAGTTCTAGAATCCATGATCCAACCACTTTCTCGTCCTACGAGAAAACTGGTTTCATTATGAAAGTTGATTTTATACGTGATGGAGCCATACCTTTACCCTTATCTATGGTTTTCAGATAATCTGGATTGTTACACTTCCAGTGCCTGGCTTCTTGCACTGATAACATACATTGGCTTTCTTTGATGCTATTAGTGTAGAAGCCTGAGAGGAAGAGCCAACTCGACTCTTCTTCTTCTTCTTCTTCTTCTTCTTCTAGGTCGGACCCTTTCGAAACTATGCTTCCAACCATGCCTCTCTTTGACTGATGCACCCATTTCACTACCTCCAAGATTCTCCTTCTTCATGACGTCCTCTGAAAATATGAGCTCAACATTTGTCAACCTTAGTTTGTTCACGTAGTATGATAACACGAAATTTTTGAAAGACTTGGGTATAGATAACAGGATGAAGTCGGACTGCATATCTGCATCCATCCATGCCCCATGGGTCTCCAGCTAAGAGGTAAACAAAAAATATGATAACATGTTCTTTAACTGAAGTCCCCTCATGCATTTTGTAGTGAATGAGTTATTTTAGTAAGTTGTAATTTTGTATGTGGTTCACATCACCTAACATCTCTTTAAGATTCAACATTATAGAATGGGCTCCCTTCATGCCTGTGTGTTGCTTCTGAAGCATATTAGACGGAGAGCTTGATATATAACATTGAGCTAGCGAGTGGTCGATGAACCACTAAATGCATGTAATAATAAAGATCCATTGTAGCACGGGCACTTAGCGTGTCATACAGAACAAAAAAATCTTCATAAAGAAGATTCAACTTTAATTTTTAACCTGGGAAGTCCAGAGTCGAACACAAGGATGCGGGGAATTTAGTAATGAAATTTGAATGTCAAATATTTTAGGTAGCAATTTCTTAGACTAATTATATTGAACAAATGCACAAATTACAACAATGCAAAATTTTAACACATTTTTATGCACTTAAATTATACGAAGACAATAATGCATAAACACAATTAAAGTAAATAAACACAGAAACTTGTGTTAATCACAAAGAAAACCTCCTAATTTATTTTGATTGTTCTTTAGGCAAGAAGAAAAAATGACAATGATTCAATCCTAAGCAAGTTTAAAAGCAATTCACCAAAATTCCAACTTTTAATTTCACTATGATACTTCTTAGTTTGAGTAAGTAATTAAATCATTTAATACTTAATTATAATTATTAAAAATGTATAACATTTAATCATTAAGAAACAACATGACTAACATTTCAATTGCTTACAAACATGTGCATTTTCAATTTGATTTAAAGGTCTAAATAAGAAATCAAAAGAGGAAATAATTCCTGCATGAATTTTAAATCAAATTTAACAACAAAGCACGCAACAAGATAACGCATCAAATTAGCTTTCAAATGAGCCCAAAATCACTTCATTTGGATAAATGGATAAAAAGATATTCTCTATTCAATCCTGGGGTATTTTGTAAGAAAAACTACAAGTTTTATTACAAAACAGGACAAAACAGGATTGAAATGCAAATACAAAAACCCATAAGGGCTAATATACAAATTACATAAATGGGAGGAACTATCTGTAATTATTATGAAATCGGGGGATTGTCACTATAAATTACCACGTGTACATTGCACGTGACCCTTATAGGCTCAGATGTGGAGGCTTGGTCCACGTGTCTACTCCTGATGCTCCGATCAAGGTTCGAATGCAGGTTTGGATCTAGAGGCTCAAAGATGAATTGCTGGATCAGGCTGGCGACGTGGCTTGATGACAACCGTTGGAATACACCCAATGTAGGGTATCAAACGCTACATGCTCCTTGCACGTTCTTCAGCTCCTCCTCGGTCGATAGCGCTCGAGCGGTGCTCAAGCGAAGGCTAAAATGCTTTGTCATGCTCCTCTGCCTCAACTAAAGGTTAGATGACCTTTGTGATGATTTCCCGAAGGTGATTAGGTTCTAAGGAAGATGAGAGCCATATCGTGTTGCTCTGTTGATGAAGTGCTGCTGACAAGGAAAATGGAGACCGGAGCTCGATCTCAGACTCCGATCAATGATGCTTGAGTGACCTGCAAAGTGTTGGACATGCGAACCCACGACGAGCCATTATGCAATAAATGTTATTGCAAATATGATTCCCTGATCTGAAATGAAGAATAACTAATTTGCATAATAGGTCCCTTAGTACAATTAGGGTTATGTGATGTGGCCATCTTGATGATCATACAACTATTGCTTCAATTGTTGAATCATAGAGTTTGGTGCTTAAATGAATATCTAAAGATTTAGATTGAGGATTCGTCAAGCACCGCCAAATGATTGTTAACAGAGCATCTCTAATCTGAGAAGGAGATGACAATCCTTTCTCTAGAGGCTAATATCTAATCGACCTCTTGATGCGGGTCCTCTGCGTAGGAAAAGAGATTCAGAGGTGTTAGATAAGTTAGGTCAAAGAGTTGACTTAACGAGATTGAGATAACCAAAGACCTATGTCGTATGCTGTCACGATATAGGCAAGCATCCTTTGACTAGAGACAGATGTGTTACTATATGTCTGAGTATGTACATTTGGTAGATCAATAGATTGATGATCTAACTAAGGTCTATACACCGACGCACTGGTGTGCATGCAAGGGTATATGAGTAATATGGTCTCTCAAAGGGATCATACCGGTTCATTTACTGAATCGGAAGACATGATCTCACTCATGGGATATTGGGAAGGATCAAATTCCGTGCATGGTCGTCTCGCTTTGGAAGCTTGACTGAATTTGTGGGTTTGATATATGCTTTTGGAAAGTATATGATCAACACTTGGGTATGATATATACTTTTGGAAAGTATATGATCGATACCAACTCCCAATAGTCAAATGAGAAACTTAATGATAAGTCTAAAATAGATCTAAAACTTCGGGTTTATTATGGGTCTTCCAGTATGCACGATGTACAATTATTAGGAATACCAGGGGTGATGTGATCATAAACGATTGTATAACCATGATGCTTTCATTCCGAGGGAGTGATGAAACAGATCTGGATTTTAGTGACTCCTCTCATAGAGAAGTGATCTGATCTTAGTCCAAATGTTGAACATCGATCTGAATGTGATTCATATACAATTAGAAGATTAGATCTACGACCGATGAATATGTGATTCATGTCTCTAAAAGTTGAACAGAGCTTTGTTCCTGAGTAATTAGTTGCAGATCATCACTTATATTGCATAATTAGCATTCATGCATGTATAGATAATATCTGCATTTTAGCATTCGAAATCACATGAAATAAGAAGCCCAAATTCGCTTGTAAATATTCACCTGTATATTAGCTAAAATACCATATTTGTATCTATTTTATACTAACTCAAATCCAATAAAATCAACTCTATAGTGTATATATTGCTAACACTAATAAAGTAAAAATATCAAAAAAATACTAACTTCTAAAATTATCCAATAAAATCCAAATTCAAGTTTGAGACTATGAACCTTAAAAGGCACATATCTCTCTCATACAATGTCCGATTAGGTCTACTTATTTTTAAAGTAATATACATTCAAAGACCTTCAAAACAAGACTAATTTCGTAAAAATCAAAAATCGTATGTGAAACTTGGGTTTTGAGCCCCTATTGTATATTGTACATATTGACTAAAATACCCTCCATTTTTATATTTTTATTAAAAATCCAAAATAATAGATTAAGTTGTAAATATTTCTTTCATATTTTTTCTAACTTTATTTTGATCTTATTTAAAAAGGACAAAAAATGCAAAATATAAAAATGCGGTATTTTATACCTAAAAGGTAACACCCAAAAATACACCTTCTACATATGACTTCCTCTGATTTTCTGTCCTTCATGGAAGTTGTAGATCTCTTCGAGTGAGCAATTTTCATGTTGAGCACTTTTTAATTTTACCTCTTTTAATATTTGTTTTTTATTTTTCTTTTGATTTAAATTTATATTTTTCTGGGAGCAATACGTGGTAGCTACTGGAGCCGACATGTGTCACCCATTTTTATTATTTATTATTTTTATTTTAATTATTTTAATTAATTTATTTTAATTAATTTAGTTATTATTATTTAAATTAAAAATAAGCTGCCATGTGGCCGCTCCCGGGCGTGTCACGTGGCATCCCCTCCACCCGCTCATCACGTGCGACACACGTGATGGCTCCCTCATCCTCCCGCGGGGCGCGCGCCTGCGCCTGCATCCTCTGCCTGGGGCACAACCATCCACCCCGCTGCGCGTGATGGTGCCTCGTGACCCACGCCTCGACCTCGCACCGCTCCTCCTCCGCAAGTCACGCCGCTCACATCTCTCCCACATTGCTCGTCTTCCCCACCAATTCTGCAACCGCCCACGACTCCATCACCGCAACCCCTGCTCTTCGCCAACCTCCTTTAAAAGGAGTCCCTCCGTCCCCATCGCCAGTCATCCGCCATTTCTGGGAGGAGCTCGAGCTCCTTATCCACCTCGGTGACAGCGAGGGCCTGATACAGTCGAGCAAAGAAAGACTCATTCCCGGCAAGATCCAGGAGTGCTCCATCTCCCGTAGTTGTTGCATTCCGCCACAGCAGAGCTCCGCCTCAACCGCGGCGTTGAGCTACGACCGAAGGAGCTCTGCTTCGAGCTCCTTCTTTCTCAGGCAAATCCCCATTCACCTTCCAGGTACGTTATCTTCTTCATCTTTCTATCTCCCTCTTCCTCTGCTATCTTCCTTCATCTTCTTCCCCATATTCTCTCTCTTATTTCCTTCTCTCTTAATTTCACCTCCATTCATTCACCAAATCTCGAAAGCATTGACATTTTCACAAATAAATCACATGCGAATGCAACAGTGTTTTTTATTGAATTTTCTGGGGAACTTTCTTAAACCATTTAATTGAAAATTTAAGAAAAACAAACAAATATCCAAACTTCCCCTGTTCACCGGGGAAGTTCCCCGATTTCCTTCTCCCCCCTTCTCCACTGAAGCCGGCCACTTCTCCACGCTTTCTCGGTCGTCCGCACCCCGTAGTCGGCCCCCTCCACTCGCATGCAGGAGCCTCCAGCCGCGCCACACCCTATAGCGTCGCGCCCCTCTGCTACGCGGCCGGCCAGCAACTCCACCCCTTCTGCCCCGCTAGCAGGCCCTCGCACTAGCCATCATCGCAGTCGGCCACCATCGCTCCCTCTGCCAGCTCGACATCGTCCTCCTACCATCGCCAGCGGCGCCCCACCGCCAGCCGCCCTGTGCCTCACCGTCCGCCGCACGCGCGACGCTCTTCACCAGCAGCTGCACATCCATAGTGGGTTGCCCCTAGGTCGTGTGTCGACTGAGATGACCCAATTCTCATCTCCGTCAGCACTCCACTGGCCCGTCGCCCATCGGTCGTTCGCGTACGCACCAGCTCGCAGTGCTTCTATTCGGGAGTAACGAAGATGATGACGACAAGGCTTGCCCTCATGTGAGCGGCACCCACCTCTGGAAAAACTACATTATAGCCCTTGCATCTTCTGTAAATAATGCAGACATCTCCAAAGAAGCCAAGGCATGTGAGTAGCACCTCCTTCTGGGGTAAATTACAGACAAGACCTTGCAGATTCTAAAAAAATCACCGAAGTGGTGGAGAAATAGCAGAACGACCCTTAGAGCTCCATCATATTACGTACACATCCCCGCCAGCTGGAGAGCATGTGCACGACACGTGGCCTAGTGGAGAAACTGCATAAAACCCCATTAGGGTTTAGGTAATTGCATCTACATCACGTCCGTATTTTTATTTTTTTAATTTTATTTCTGAATTGCATTTACACCCCTGTCTTTGTCATTTAATTTGAGCATTCATTTTGCATCATTTCTTCCTTCTAAAAATTTCTCATTGTAGAATAATATCTGCTCTATCATTGTGAAGAATTGTTCGATTTTTGTGAGCATTTTATTTAATATAACTATCTTGGTGAAAAATGACATATTTTACCCGTTGTTCGCTATTAATTGATTATTAAATTAATCATTTCTCTGAAAATTACCAAAAATTCACAGTAGGTAGAGTTTGAGTAGTTCTATTTTGTGCCCAAAAATCATCATATTTGCACGTACATCGAGGTCTAAATAAATTAATTGGTGTTTCGCTTAATTGATTTTTATTAAGTCAGAAATTAATTATTTTTGAGGTCTAGTAATTTTCCTGGATTCATCTTACATAGAAGCCTCTAGGATAATTTTAGTCTCTGAAAATAATTTAATTTTTATTTACTAAAATTAATTTTGCGTAAATTACCCTGCATTCATATTTAATTTTTAGTTAATTCATATTGAGTCAAAAAATTCCAAAAAAATGCATTAGCTTAATTTCATCATTTTTCACATTCTGGCCAAGTTTGATAATTTTTGGATTTAATTTGGTCATCTTTTACATTTTAACCCTCGACTTTGGTCTGAATTGTGTTGTATTTATCACTTGCATTCAAAAATACACAAAAAAAATATTCCTCTCTGAGAACCTGGCATCTGGATCGACTGAAAATTAATCTAAGGAAAAAGCTGCCTCCTTGAGTTCGACCTTGGGCTTGCTCATGTAAAATAAAAATTGTTGCTTGTTATTAATTGATATATTAATTAAAGTGGTTTTTTATAAATCCAATTTTGACCGACTGCAACAAACACATTTATTTTAATCATTAATTCGATTGAATTAAGAGGGTGAATTCCGGGTTTATTAGATGACGTTGTTGCCGGGGAGGCAAACGACTTAGGATCATTTTAGAAAATTAGGTTTTGATTTTCCATTCATTCGGGTAGTCCGACCCCTGAACCCATTTGTAATTATTCTATTTTCCAATTATTTCTATGCTTATTTTTTTCTCTTTTTGTATCTCTCTGACATAATTTTTATCTTTTTGTGCGAGAGCTCGATGGACTTGGAGCGACTTTCTTGAAGTCGACGCATCTCAAAGTGTATCGGAGGCCGACAATTCGTGGATCAAGTCGGTTGTTGAGACGCCAAAAAGATTTTTATTTTCGTTAATTTTTAATAACTGCATTTAAAGCGGTTCTCATTTGGGTTCTCATGTGTGTAAATGAATAAAAAGACTCTCTGCATTGTGTGGTTGCTTGCCGTAGAATAGATCCTGCACTAGCAGCTCTTAGTTATGCTCGTAATTTATAGGACAATACTTCACCATTAAAAGACACACTTAGACCGTAGGACTTTAGCCAAATTTAAATTCATTCTTCACTCGCTAATAGAACTTCCTGTCTATGAGCGGTTTTTCATCGCTTGCATTCATTTAGTGTAAAATTTCAATTCAGTATTGCACCTATATTGTAGAGAGCTGGAGGCATTGCAAGTCTTCTTATCCAAGCATTCGTCATCGTTTTCTTGATCGCATTGGATTTTTTCGATTCCCTCTCTCGATTTTTCTAACTTAGGATAAAGGAATTGGGACTGGACGGTAGACGTGATTGCTTATGTGGATTAACTAAAGTGACATCTAATCTCTAAAATCAGAAATGCTAGTTGAATTGGACCCCAAAAAATGACTAAAATTAACCCTTGTTTGCGGGAGAGTAAACTCGACCTTGATTTCATGCTGAGTGAGGGTACAGAGAGTGTGTGTACACACTAAGATAGACCCCAAATCCCCACCTTCCATATCAACGTACCCCACTCTTAGTAAATATTACAGGCTGAAGTATTCGAAGTTCAACTGACCAGCACCAAGCAGCCTCCGCTTGCTTCGGCAAGTAGATAGGGGAGAAGCAGCGGTGCACCGCGACAAGTTACTAGTAACCCTCCGGGGTGAAGTTATAAGCCTTGTCAACCTCCGCCTACTTTGGTAGGTAGATAGGGGCAGGTCCTTGAACTTTATCGGTACTAACCGAGTAAGCCAGCAATAAGAGCTAAGAGAGGAAGGGCATTGGTATCTTAGGCGATAGGTTAAATATGGAGACACATCCGGCATTGAGCCGACTTCCCTATAGACCATCACGTAATCCTTGCTAATTTGCTTGAAAATCACACTTAAAATCAACTAGATTAATCGGACCTGGCTTTGGGTCCTTCACCGTGTTGAGTGTGAACTCAAGATTTGCTCTTGAGTTTGTCTTTGTGTCTGTCTGTGTGTGTTATCCTGTGTAATTGCACATTTTCTACCTCGATTTGCTTACATTCATCCTTTCCTCTTCAAGATGTCGGGATATTGGTCCCCATACCCTGAGACCTCTGGTCATTCAACCTTGACCATATATCGTTCATCTTTGCCTTCTCCTTCTTCCATGTATCCTCCACCATCCACGGGAGACCCTTACCCGTGGTCGGTTCCACCTCGACCCGATTATGAAATCATAACTTCGACTGACTTCTCCACTTCTTCGCATTTCTCACCTACTCCATATTCTAAAACTCTGGATACACTTCCATCTTGGGCTGATTGTCCTTGTTCTCGAGAGCTTGTTGGAATCGACGAACCGAATGAAGAGCAAGCCACTGCCGAGACAGATGACTGGCAGAATTACCCACCCCCACATACTTCATTTCCTCTTCATATGAATGATGGGACAAGTCAACGAATCATACATACACATCCTGACTTGACTTTAGGGTGCAACTTGGTCGATCGAACAATCCGAATAGAGATGCCTGCACATCATGATTTTCCAGACTTGATTGACTTTAGTGATCAAGCTTACATTGATTAGCCCTCATACCAGCCATTTAGAGAGCCTACACATTCCCAAGATTGGACTCATGATCTAGACTTACCAATCCCCCATTCATTGACTCCATTACATGAGGCTCCGACCAATATCTGCCACACAGATGATTCATACTCGACCCAGAATTACATGCCAGATCTAGGTATGTTGAGTATGAGACCCCGAGTTATCAGTTGTATCCTCCAACTGAACAAACTTCTCCCATGATTTGTCATGAGAACTTTATGGAGGATGACATTTCGAGACTTATTGAGAAAAATGAATCATTTGGTAACGAGTTGAGAGATGTCAATCAAATATTGCACTCAATTTCTGCCAGCCTGGGTATGAAAGTGCGGAACACCATGAGTAGATTTGATGTTGAAAATCGAGCGAACATTAAGGAATCCACACACTTTGTACAACTGGAGTCTATTCTACCTTCCTCTTCTACTAACCACTTATCCTCCAATCTAGAGTCTGACCATTCGTCCATCAAAAACACCAAAAAATTAAAAATCTTAAAAAGACCCAAAAAAATGAAAAACCAGAAAATCTCATAAAAATAGAAAATAAAACAGATCTACAAAAACCAGATCATGTCCTGAGGGAAGCACTCGATGAGGAACTGATTTTTAAGCTTTCCCTTAATAAAGGCCATATATCGCTTTCCTGATCTCAATTGATTTGTGAGAAGTAAATTAATTCCTAAGAGGTCAGACAATAAGAGGACAAGGACTGAGAGACCCATAGTGTCTATGGCCACCTCCTTGGTAATGGAGAGAAAGACCAAGAGCCGCAGAGTGAAGCGATTGCCCCGGGTTAAGTGTGAAATCAAAGACACCATTTTTACTCATGCGGGAATCGGTGAAGACTCATCAATAAATATCATCCCGACCTCCGTGTTTGACAAGCTCAAACTCAGATCACTTAGGAAGTCTAGAGTGATCGTTCAGCTGGCCGATCGATCCATAAAACATGCAAGAGGAATCATTCCAGTCATCATCACTTTTCAAGGTGCTCTACTCCAGGTGGACTTCACAATCATTGACATTGAGCACCGAGGAGAGTTTACCCAGTCTCCGATTATTCTCGAGAAGCCATTCTTAGCCTTGGCTAAGGCGACTATAGATTACGAGGCTCGGGAGATCTATTTTACAGCATTGGGAGCACTCCAACCTCACCCATTATTTGATACACTTTACTCTAAGGTGACCCGTATATCCGTAGACAGTCGTTACCACTGAGAGATAGATGAGTCTTGTCTCTCTACTACATATGAGTTATCGACTGTCCGGACGACCGTTGGTTCAGAGACTCCCCACACCTCCACTTCATCAATTGCTTGCACCACCATCGTGACATCTTCTAAGCAGGACTCACGACCCGAAGCTATCATTGAGTCGAACACAACTTTTGTTGATTACCTTGATCATTTTGATAATCTGACATAAGAACCCGCTAATGACAAGCCAACTGAGATCACTAGCACCTCCCCAAGATTTGTGCTGATCCTTCAGGAATATTAATAAAATCTATATGGTGACTCGTCTGATGAGGAACCCATGCTCATCATCGCACCACATCTCGGACCTTCAAAGGAAATAATCAAAACTAAATTGACCCCACACAAAAATACGATTGCTCCCTCCTATGGTCGGTTATCTAGTGAGAGGAAGTCGAGAAATGATTCCTCGAGGATTTCCCCAAACCCCTCAAGGCACGTCGTTCTCCACTCCCTCTCAATGATTCAAGTTCTAGAAAACCGACTAAGAAAGTTTCCTTCAACATACCAGAGAAGGAATTTTCGGAGGAATCCTCATCAGGTCCGGATGAGGTGATTTATATGAGTGAGCTCAGTTCGGTTGTTCTTAAATCCAATTTGAGCAAGCAGTCGTGTGTCGATCCCTCGTTGGAGGATCCCTACACCTCATTATTATTCATCTGAGGATGCTTTCAACAACGATACATATGTATATTATCCACCACCTCGCTCCCGCAAGAAGGTTCGTCACAAATATTCTTGATCCTTGTATATTCTCACTCCTCCTTGTATCTATTTTCTTTCCCTCCCTTCCCTGTGATTCGAATCATTCGCTCCGACTCCATATCATTTCATTTTGTGGCTATACTTAGGATGATCAAATTCTAAGTATAGGGGGGAGAGTGATCCGAGTCTCTTCATCATTCACTGTACATTTTATAGATTCCATCGGTTCTCACACTCACTCCTGTCCTAGACTTAGGCTGACCAGAGCCTAAGTATAGGGGGGGACCGATGCCCATCATGTATATATACTCATCCATTTCCTCTCTTAACCTCGTTTGCCCCATTTTGGATTTTCTTTTATACTTAGGCTGCCATAACCTAAGTTTAGGGCGGCGGATCGATTCTATACTTTTTGTTTTTTAGCTCTCCTACGCTTAGCACGAGCTATGTCCTTTTCCTCCCTTCTAGTGCTCTGAGGACATAACACACGCTAAGTATAGGGGGCGTGTATATATTACATATATACTTTACCCGTAGCTCGTACTTTCACGTATTTTTGTATAAATTATGCAATAATTATGGGGTGGGTGAAAATTGAAAAAAAATTGTAAAATACATGTATACTAGTATGTATATTATATGACAATTGTATAATTTGTATAATACTTATACAATTCTTGTAAAATTTATTGTAAAATAATAAGTATACCAAAAAACAAACACAAAACAATAAAAAACAACAAAAAAACAACAAAAAATAAGCTTCTTATTTACTCTTGCATATCATCCTTGAATTCAAAAAAAATTCTTGCACTCCATTCATTTCTATTGCATGTCATCTGCATCTCATCTGCATATCAAGCATATGCAAAGTGAAAAGTTGGTGGGTTCTGAACCAAGTTATGAATAGATGTCGAGGATGGATTTGATTTGACCTTAATCTACCTAATTTCAGAGGAACCTTATATGAACTGGAGTTAAGATTTTTCAAGTCAAGCAACTTAATTCTTTGAGTTCATAAGTTTATGTTCACATGTCATCTTGATTGGTCTAAGTAGAATATTTCGTATGCATGCATGATTCTTTTAGACATTGACCTAACTTGGACAAGCACCATGCACGTAGCTCTTCATTGATGAGGTGGTGAGGAGGTGGAATCCTTTGGCTTGGAGTAGCACACGTGTGGAAACATCCGTCCTCCTCTAGGGAGGGTAGTGTATCTCAACCTAGTCTAGTGGTGTTGACATCTAAGGACGGGATGTTGTCGATTGCAATTAAGGTTCAAAAGAGGGATAGTCTACTGGCTCAAGAAGAAAAACTCTCGATGTACATGATGCACCTTATACATATGTCAAAAAAAGAAAAAAAAGAGAAAAAAAAGAAAGAAAAAAAAGCAGAATCTCCAAAAGTGGACATGCCTGATTGAAAAGTAAAATGCATGCTAGAGTGTATATACAAGTATAAAAAATAAGAAAAGATTCAAAGTTTGCAGCTGGATGACTTGGCTACACTGGTCAAGCATCCTAGGTTAGGTAGCTACAATGGTTACCGTCCATTCTTCTCTCCACCCCCTCTTCTTGAGCTGGTTGCACTTGAACTTAGAAGGGAATACCCCGCTCCTTGAGGAAAGAGTTGCTAGACCGGGGAATTAGAGTTACCTTGTTAGAGGAGACTGTTTCCTTGCCATTTCTGATGTGGAGAGCTATATTTCACTTACCCAGTACAAGTAAGATTCATAGTCATCAGATTTTGCATATGAGGATCTGTTCTGACCTGACTGTTGAGGCGACTTGAATAAGAGACTTGTGGAGCTTAAAGGCTGTTAGGTCTTCAATTCAGATCCCAATAAGGTTCTGCCACATTATTTAATCCAAAGGTTGAGTCAAGCTCCATTTTCACCTTTTGTTCATGACCTTGGTATATAACTCAAATCATTTCACTTTTGCATTTCATTTTAGTTGCTTGGGGATGAGCAAGGTTTAAGTATAGGGAGTTGATGGATATGTGATTCATGACTCTAAAAGTTGAAAACAGAGCCTTGTTCCTCAGTACTTAGTTACATTTCATCACTTATATTGCATAATTAGCATTCGTGCATGTATAAATAATATCTGCATTTTAGCATTCAAAATCGCATGAAATAAGAAGCCCAAATGCACTTGTAAATATTCATCTCTATATTAGCTAAACAACCATATTTGTATCTATTTTATACTAACTCCAAATCCAAAAAAATCAACTCTGTAATGTATATATGCTAACACTAATAAAGGGAAATATCAAAAATACTAACTTGTAAAATTGTCCAATAAAACCCAAATTTAAGTTTGAGACTATGAACCTTAAAAGGTACATATCTCTCTTATACATTATCTGATTTAGGTCCACTCACTTTTAAAGTAATATACATTCAAAGATCTTCAAAACAAGACTAATTTCGTAAAAATCGGAGATCATATGTGAAACTTGGGTTTTGGGCCCCTATTGTATATTGTACATATTGACTAAAATACCCCCATTTTTATCTATTTATTAAAAATAAAAAAAGATTAAGTTGTATATACTTCTTTCATATTTTTTTCTGACTTTATTTTGATCTTATTTAAAATGGAAAAAAATTGCAAAATATAAAAATGCGGTATTTTATACCTATAAGGTACCACCCAAAAATACTTCTTGTACATATGACTTCCTTTGATTTTCAGTCCTTCATGAAAGTTATAGTCTCGTCAAGACGAGCAACTTTTGTGTTGACAAGGTTTTGATTTGACCTCCTTTGATGTTTCTTTTTTATTTTTCTTTCGATTTAAATTTGGATTTTTTCTAGGAGTGACACGTGGCAGCTCCTGGAGCCGCCACGTGTCACCCATTTTTATTATTACTTATTTTTATTTTATTTATTTTTAATTAATTAATTACTTTTAATAATTATTATTTAAATAATTAAAAATAAGCTGTCACGTGGCCGCTCCCAAGCGTGCCACGTGGCATCCCCTCCTTCACCCGCTCATCACGTGCGACGCATGTGATGGCTCCGTCATCCTCTCGCGGTGCGCACGCCTGCGCCTGCGTCCTCCACTTAGGGCGTAACTGCCCGCCCCGCTGTGTGCGGCGATGCCTCGTGACCCACGCCTAGACCTCGTATCACTCCTCCTCTGCAAGTCACGCTACTCGCATCTCTCCCACATCGTCCGTCTTCCCCACTAAGGCTGCAACCGCCCACGACTCCATCACCGCAACCCCCACTCTTCGCCAACCTCCTTTAAAAGGGGTCCCTCCTCCCCCATTGCCAGCCATCCGCCATTTCTGGGTGGAGCTCGAGCTCCTCATCCACCTCGGTGATAGCGAGGGCTTGATAGAGTCAAGCAAAGAAAGCCTCATTCCCGACGAGATCCAGGAGCGCTCCATCTCCTGTAGCCATTGCATTCCGCCACAACAGAGCTCCGCCTCAGCCGCGGCATTGAGCGACGATCGAAGGAGCTCTACTTCGAGCTCCTTCTTTCCCAGGCAAATCCCCATTCACCTTCCAGGTACATTATCTTCTTCTTTTTTCTATCTCCCTCTTCCTCTGCTATCTTCCTTCATCTTCTTCCCCGTATTATCTCTCTTCATCCCTTCTCTCTTAATCTCACCTCCATTCATTCATCAAATCTCAAAAGCATTGACATTTTCACAGATAAATCACATGTTGCGAACGCAACGGTGATTTTTATTGAATTTTTAGGGGAACTTTCTTAAACTATTTAGTCGAAAATTTAAGAAAAAAAACAAATATCCAAACTTCCCCTATTCACAGGGGAAGTTCCCCTGTTTCCTTCTCTCCCCTTCTCCACTGAAGCCATCCACTTCTCCATGCTTGCACAGCCGTCCGTACCCCGTGGTCGGTCCCCCTCCACTCGCGTGCAGTAGCCTCCAACCGTGCCCCCCAGCGTCGCGCCCCTCCGCTGCGCGGCTGATGATTCTCCCGCTACCCTTGTTAATTCGGTCAGTTTAATGTCCAAATTATTTCTAATGTCCGTTGCAGTCGGATAACGAGAGGGAATAAAAAAATCACTTTTAATTTAATCAAGTTAATTTCGGGTGGCAAATTTTTTTACTTGGTGAAGTCCAAGGTCGAACTCAGGGAGGCATCTGTCTCCTTAGGTGAATTTTCAGTAAAGTTCAAGTGTGTGATTTTAAGGGAATATTTTTTTTGGTCTTTTTCTATTTTCTATGCAAGACACATGCAATATCAAGTCAATTTTAAAGTTAAATCAAAAATATGTTCAAATGAAGTCCAAAAATAATAAAAATTGGCTAGATGATGAAATATGGTGAAAATAAACTACCCTATTTTTTTTGGAATTTTTCGACACTAAATGAATTTACTGTGAATTAAACATGACTGCAGGGTGATTTTGACTAATTTAATTTTAATAAATATCAAATCACAAAATTTTGGGGAACTAAAATTATCCTAGATAGATCTAATGATGAGGAATCCAGAAAAATTATCAGACCTTACTTTTAATGTGAAATGAACCTATTAAAAATAAACTAAGGGAATCACCAAATAATTTATTTAGGCCTCGAAATGTGTGCAAATGAGATGAAACTTTTATGCAATGTTAAGTTAATTATCCTAGAACTACTTTGATTTTTTGGCAATTTTTGGAGTTATAGAGAATTAACTATTAATTAAAAAGCCCAATTGGGCAAAATATCACAGAAATAAACCAATTAATTAATTTAAAATTCTACTGTTATTACAAATATGTGCAAAGGTCACATAAGATAAAGGACAAGTTACACTACAACATGCAATTTTTGGAATTTGAAAATAATGAAATTTGGACACCTAGATATGCGTGTAAAGACATGGGTGTAACTACAATATAGAAAATTAAAATTGATAAAATTAAAACATGCTGACAGGGACCTTAATGCAATTACCTATAATGTAGGGGGGTGGAATGCAATTTCTCCACTACCGCACGTGCTCCTTACGCGGATGCGCTTCACAAGGACTAGTTTGCAATTTCTGAAAGTTCCCTGGGCCTCAGTGTAATTTACCCAGGCCGCACGTGCTCCTGACTTGGGGTGACCTAGGCTCAGGTGGCGTCGGCGGCTCGGGACGAGGCTCGGGTGCCCTGGAGGTTCGGCTGGAGGCTCGGAGTAGCTTCGGGTGGTCCGAGCCTAGAGGTCGGGGTAGAGGCTTGAACCAATCGTCGTGGCGCGATCAAGACCGTTAGATCAAGGGCGATCCAACGGCTGTGGGATGAAGACGCGTGGCGAAGACGAGTCCGTCAGATCGTTGAACAATCCAACGATGCGGAGTGAGGTGACGTGGCTGATCAACGACCGTAGGATCACTGATCGATCCAACGGTGATGGAGCTTGCTCCTTAGATGACGACGTGGCACGCTAAACACCGTTGGATCTAGAAGGATCCAACGGCTCTGTGATGCTCCAGTTGACTGGCGACATGGATGGCTTCGGACCGTTCGATCAAGATGATCGAACAGTGGCTGTACTTCATCCTCAACGGTCCTCCGCCACCTGCGGAGGAGTTGGCGGGGCTCCGACGTAGCTTGCTTGGCTCCGCCCGTCCCTCCTGTCGTCGGGGAAGCTCTCCGGAGGCTCGGAGATATCTCGGAAGATGCACAGCAGTGCGGCGAAGCGTCCGAGGGTCCCAGGAGTGAAGGAGGCGCGCCGGAGCTCGCTGGCGATGAAGCTCGAAGTGAGCTCCGATGAGCTTCCGGCCAGTGAATGAATAATCACCTGCAAGGGGTTAGCGATAGCCGAAGCACGCGTGTTGTGCGTGGAGATGTGGAAAGCGAACGACAAGGCCTATGGCGGTGCAAGGGTGGTCCGGCGATGGTGCTCTGCCCAGGTGGCGGAGCTGGAGTCGATGGAAGATGGGTGACGGTATTTGCTGCTGCGGAAGGTTGCACAAAGAGCGGAGCTCCATCACGGAGCTCGGAGAGGTGAAGGTGGAGCGAGAAGATCACGGTGGAAGGAGAATAAAATCGGAGAAAAATGAGGAAAAATCAGAAGAAGATCAAAGGAGGATGGAGCGGGTTACCTGGGGATTGGAGCTCAGTTTTGAGCTCCAGGTCGTTGCTCGAGGGATCGGTAGGGTCCCGAGCTCAGGAAGCTTCGCGGAGGGAGACTGCGACACGGAGGAGCTCGCCGTGGATCTCGCCGGAGAAGATGCCTGTCTTCGCTCGAAGATAAGGCCAATTGCTGTCACCAATCGAACGTTCTGAGCTCTAGGGTTCCTCAAGTATTGGCGGATCGGCGTGAATGTGGCTGGAGGTGGAGGATTTATAGAGTGAAGGTGACAGTAGGGCTAGAGGCGAGGTGAGGTTTGTGGTCATCGTGGGGCGTCTCTGGTGGAAGTCATGGGAAGAGAGGGGGCTGGCGAGGATGAGGGGAGAGTGGTGAAGGTCATGGTGGTGTTGGCGATCGACGAGGGTGGCAGGAGTGGAGGTGAAAATAGAGAGGGCAAGAGTGTGGCGCAAGGTCGAGATCGTGGGAGAGAGAGGGCGTCGGAGGTGGAAGACGAAGTTGTGGCCATTGGATCTTGTGATCCAACGGCCCAGGTCGAAGCGCGAAGGAGCGGGTAGGATTAGATCTGGGGCGAGGCGATCTGAGGGGTGCGATTGCACCACGTGGCGCGATATGGGAGCGACGATGGTGAACGGATGGGATTAGATTAGGGCTTCGATCGGGCGGTTGGAGTTAAAACGCTAGTGGATGGTGCAGATCGAAGAGCTGAAGGAGTGATCGAGAGGCTCAAAATGTGCCACGCGTCAGGCGCATAGGTAGGCGAAAGCGTGCGGCTGAGATGGAAGAGGGGAAGTGATCTGACGGTGGAAGTAAAAGGCGCACGTGGAGAACAACTGGCCGTTGGATCCAGAAGAATATCCAACAGTTGAGAGCAGGGGCGGCTAAGGCAAGGGGAGCGGGTCGCGTGGCGCAACCATAGGGCGCCACGTGGCTAGCTGTGATTGGCTGAGAAGAGAAATGAGTGTAGAAAGAGAAGGACCGAATTTGGAAAAACTCAAAACATGAAAGTTGTAGATCTTGATGAGATCTACAAGTTTCATGTTGACCAAAGACGGAGATGGGGTCAAATATGATACAAAAATACAAGAGTACAAATATACATATATATAGTATACATAGAGGCCCAAAAACCCAACTTCTTCCTACGAGCTCCAAATTGGATGAAATTAGTCTCATTTCAAAGGTCTTTTAATGTGTATTATTCTGAAAGTGAGTAGACCTATTTTGGAGGTTGTATGAGGGAACTATGGGCATTTTATGGTCCAAGGGTTTTAGGGCTTTATTGGGTGCTTTTACAAAGGAGATCTTGGCATTCTTCCTTATATTATTAACTAAGGTGTACATATTATAGGGGAGATGTTATTTTTATAGTTGGATATTTTACAAGTGATCTTGGCTTCTTATTTAATGCAATATGAATGCTAAAATGCCTATATTGTGAATGCATGTATGAATGGTAATTATGCATTATAAAGGGAGATATGCATCTATTTACTCAAGAACAAGACTCTATTTTCAACTTTTAGAGTGATGAATCACAGATTCATCAACCCCCTATACTTAAACCTTGCTCGTCCCCGAGCAACTAAATGAAATGCAAGAGTGAAATGATTTTGGGTTCCATACCAAGGTCATGAACAAAAGTTGAAAATGGAGCTTGACTCGACCTTTGGATTAATTGTGTGGCGGAACCTTATTGGGACCTGAACTTAAGACCTAACAGACTTCAAGTTCCACAAGTCTTCTATTCAAGACGCCTCAACAGTCAGGTCAGAACAAATCATCAAATGCAAATTTCTGATGACTATGATTCTTACTTGTACGGTGTAAGTGAAACGTAACTCTTCACATCAGAAATGACTCGGAACCTGCCTCCTCTAACAAGGTAACTCAATAACCCGGTCCAGTAACTCTTTCCTCGAGGAGAGGGGTATTCCCTTCTAAGTTCAAGTGCTACCAACTCAAGAGGAGGGGGTAGAGAAAAGAATGGACGGTAGCCAGTTTAGCTACCTATCCCAGGATGCCTGACCAGTGTAGCCAAGTCATCCAGCTGCATTTCTTTGCTAATATACAGACTCCGACAAGTATTTTATTTTCACTTGGACCTGTCTGATTTTTTTTGGAGTTTTTGGAATTTTTTTCAACCTCATACAAGGTGCAGCATGTACATCAAGAGTTTTTCCTCTTGAGCCAGTAGACTATCCCTCTTTTGAAGCATTATTGCAACCCACAACATCTCGTCCTTAGACGTCAACACTACCAGACTAGGTTGAGATGCACTACCCTCCCTAGAGGAGGACGGATGTTTCCACCCGTGTGCTACTCCAAGCTAAAGGATTCTACCTCCTCACCACCTCATCAATGAAGAGCTACACGCATAGTGCTTGTCCAAGTTAGGTCACGGTCTAAAAGAATCATGCGTATGCACGAGATATTCTACTTAGACTAATCAAGATGACATGTGAACATAGACTTGCGGACTCAAAGAATTAAGTCACTTGACCTGAGAAATCTTAACTCCAGTTCCTATAAGGTTCCTCTGAAATTAGGTGGATTAAGGTCAAATCAAGTCCATCCTCAATATCTACCCATAACTTGGTTCAGAACCCACTAGCTTTTCACCTTGCATATGCAAGATATGCATATGAGATGCAGATGCCATGCTATGAAGATGAATGAAAATGCAAGTCTCTTTTTCTTTTCTTTTTAGATGCAGAGATGATATGCAAGAGTAAATAAGAAGCCTATTTTTTCATTTTTTTCTTTTTTTTTTCAATTTTTACCCACCCGTAATTATTGCCAAATATATACAAAAAGTACACGAAAATACGCGAAAGTACGAACTATGGGTAAAGTATATATGTAATATATACACACCCCCTATACTTAGCGTGTGCTATGTCCTCGGAGCATGAGAAGCGAGGAAGAAGACATAGCTCGTGCTAAGCGTAGGAGAGCTAAAGAGAATGAAAAATGTATAGAAATCGACCGACCCCCCTATACTTAGGCTCTGGCATCCTAAGTGTAGAAGAAAGTCAAAAAGTGGGGCGGACGAGGTCAAGAAGAGAAGTGGATGAATATACAATGCGGGCATCGGTCCCCCCTATACTTAGGCTCAGGTAAGCCTAAGTGTAGGACGGAAGTGAGTATGAGGACCAATGTGATCTGGAGAATGTACTGTGAACCGACTTAGGTGACTCCTCCCCCCTATACTTAGGATCTGGTCATCTTAAGTATAGTCCAAGATAGTGTTCTAATGAGGCGGGGATGAGTTACTAGAGTCGCAGGGGAGAAAAGACAGAATGTACAGGAATGATGATATATACAAGTGAGTCGGTCTGAATCTTTCGAGATGCTGCGGACGGCTAGAGCTCACTGCTGCAAGGTCTCATACGCGGCTCGAGGTGTATCTGCTGAATCTGTCTCGTGCATGAATACAATCTCCTCAACATGTACTAACTGCTCATTGGATTCGATGAAGTGCTTCAACAGTTGTCCATTCACCAGGAATGTCAGTGCGTCATCTGCGAGATCTGAGATCTCGACACATCCACTATCATGCACCGTACGAACGACAAATGGGCCCGTCCATTTGGACTTCGACTTGCCTTGGAAGATCTTCAACCTTGCATTAAACAACCATACCTTCTGTCCAGGAACAAAGGTCTTTCGTCTGATATATTTATCATGCCAATGCTTCACCTTGTCCTTGTACACCAAACTGTTGTCATATGCACGGTTTCTGATTTCCACAAGCTCATTCAGATCCAATTCTCTCTGCTTCTGCCCATGGTGTGTGTTCCGGTTGACCTTCTTGATTGCCCATTCTGATTTATGCACTGACTCTGCGGGCAAATGGCACGGCTTTCCGAATACCATTTGGAATGGGGAGGTTCCTACGGTGTCTTGTAAGCTGTTCTATACGCCCAGAGGACTTGATTTAAGATCTGAGACCAGTCCTTCCTGTCCAGGCGGACAAGCTTTTGCAATATAGTTTTCACCTCTCTATTTGACACTTCAGCCATACCATTGGTCTGTGGGTGGTAAGGGCTAGCGACATGGTGTTCGATGCCGTAGTCCTTCAGGAGTTTCTTCACCTCCCGATTCACAAAGTGGCTACTCCCGTCTGATATCATCATTTTGGGGATCCCGAACCTAGAGATTATGTATTCTCTGATGAATTTACAGACAGTCCTGCTGTCTGCGGCTCGGGTCGGGATAGCCTCCACCCATCTGGATAGATAATCTACCGTAAGAAGGATGTACTCAAATCCATGGCTAACAGGGAATGGACCCATGGAATCGATGCCCCGGACGTCAAAGACATCACAAATGATGACAGGCTGCATCGACATCTCATCCTTGGAACCAACGGTTCCTCCCATTCTCTGGCATACTGGACACGACTTCACGAAGGCGATGGCATCGCGAAACAGAATCGACCAGTAAAAGCCACACTGAAGTACCTTCCATACGGTCCTCTTCCCGGAGTGGTGTCCTCCTGCCTCTAAGCTGTGGCATAAAGAAAGGACACTCTGGTATTCCTCCTGAGGAATACACCGTCTTCAGACACAATCCGGTCCTTCGAAGAAAAGGATCAGATCCTCCCAATGGTAGTGTCTAGCGTCCGACTTCAGTCGGTCGATGTGGCTCTTGGGTCAATCTTCGGGAACCTTCTTGGAGACAAGATAGTTCACGATATTGGCGTACCATGGGAGTGGATCGACAACAAAAATCGACTGATCAGGGAAGGAGTCTCGGATAGGTGAATCCTTAGAAGTATTAAGATCTTCGAGACGAGAGAGATGATCGGCCACTACGTTCTTCTTTCCAGGTTTATCACGGATGTCCAAATCAAACTCCTGGATAAGTAAAATCCACCGAAGAAGAAGCGCCTTCACGTCCTTCTTCTCCATCAAGTATCGTAGTGCCGTGTGATCAGTGAACACAATTACCTTGGATTCAATTAAGTGAGATCTGAACTTGTCCAAGGCAAACACTACTGCAAGCATTTTCTTTTCCGTAACTGTATAGTTACGCTGAGCGGTGTCAAGCACTTTGCTTGCGTAGTGAATTACGAACGTGACGCCATCCCTTCTCTGTCCTAACACAGCCCCAACAACAAAGTCTGAGACGTCCGTCATGATCTCAAATTGTAGAGACCAATTTGGGGCTTGTAGGATAGGTGCGTCCATTATCATTCCTTGTAATAGCTTAAAGGCCTCAAGACATTTGTGATCAACAATAAACTCCCTGTCTTTGCCTAGAAGCTCAGTTAGCGGTCGGGCAATCTTAGAAAAATCCTTAATGAATCTCCGATAAAATCCGACATGCCCGAGGAACGACCGCAACTGTTTGACGTTGGTTGGTGGCTGGAGTCGTCTGATCACATCCACCTTGGCAGGGTCAACCTCCATTCCTCTCTTGGAGATGACGTGCCCCAACACAATGCCCTCCGTCACCATGAAGTGACTTTTCTCCCAGGAGAGCACCAGATTGACCTCACAACATCGTTTGAGGACTCGGTCCAGATTCCTAAGACAGGAATCAAAGGAATCGCCGTGGATCGAGAAGTCATCCATGAAGACTTCCAGGAATTCGCCGACTATTTCGGCGAATACATCAATCATGCACCTTTGGAAAGTACCTGGAGCATTGCATAACCCAAAGGGCATGCGCCTGAAAGCATAGGTACCAAAGGGGCATGTGAATGTGGTCTTTTCCTGGTCCTCTAAAGCTATGGCTACTTGATTGTAGCCAGAGAACCCATCCAAGAAACAGAAGAACTCTTTCCCCGCTAGTCTCTCTAGGATCTGATCAATGAATGGTAGGGGGAAATGATCCTTCTTCGTCGCGGCATTCAGGCGTCTATAATCCACACAGACGCGCCACGACGTGGGCACTTGCGTCACGATCTCCTCTCCGTCCTCGTCGGTGGTCGTCTGAATTCCCGACTTTTTCGGGACAACATGGATTGGGGCCACCCATTTAGAGTCAGAGATTGGGTAAATGAAACCCGCGTTGCACCATTTCTCTATCTCCTTCTTCACGACCTCTCGTAAATTTGGATTCAAACGACGTTGGAATTCATGAGAGGGTTTGGCTTCATTCTCCAAGTAGATATGGTGCGAACACAGAGCGGGATTTACCCCGTGGAGATCGGAAATGCTCCAGCCTATTGCCTTGCGGTTTTTCTCCAGGATCTCTAGCAAGTGAGATTCATGCTCCTCGGTCAATCGCGAACTGATGATGACCGGATATTTCTTGTCTGACCCGCAAGGAAGGCGTATTTTAATGTTGTGGGCAAAGGTTTGAGCTCAGGTATAGTGTGATCATCTAAGAAGTCTGGCTCAATCTGATCTGGTTCAGTGTTGGAAGTGGCTGGATCTTTCTCTGTTATTGCTGCCACCAAGTTGTTCGGCTATGGAGTCGGATCGTCAAAAGTCTCCATACAATCGGCAAAAGCCTCGTCCGACTCATCATCCTCATCTTCCTATTGTCCTAAAAATGTAAGGTCTGACAGGCCCAACTGGGCCTCTAAGTCATCGAAGATGTCAGACGATGCAAATTCTGAGCTGTACTCATTCCTGAGGACCTCGCAAACTGACTCATGCACTGGATCATCTCTGGAGGGGATGGACTCATCGGTGCTGGCTGGGTTCTGCCTCCATGGCCTAAATAAGTTTACATGCTCGCAGTGCTTCGGTTGAAGAGTACTCGGTGCTGGATTCAGAATCCGGTCTCTGCCATCTTGTCTGCTTCATCTCGAGTTCCTCATCTCCGCCTGGAGTTTGGAACTGGATCTTCCCGATCTTATAATCAAACAAGGCCCCTGTTGTTCTGAGGAAGGGCCTGCCTAAGATGATCTTGGAGTCTCTCCAATTACGAGGGGTTTCCATATCTAGGATAGTGAAGTCCACCATGTATTCCTGTCCCTCAACTTTGATCACAACATTCCTCAATTCTCCTTGGGACCTCTTGGTTGATTTATCAGCAAATTGCAGGAGGGCTCTAGATTTCCTAAGAGGTCTGAGATTAAGCTGCTCATAGAGGGTTGTAGGCATTAAGTTGATAGAGGAACCATTATCCAGGAGAGTGCGTACAAACGCGATGTCATCAACATGACTCACTACATAGTGTGCACCCATGTCTCTTCGTTTCCTGGGAAACGAGTTCTTTATTGCACAAGTCGTGGCTACTGATAGAACGTGTTTCTCAACACGGCTTTTGGTCTTCCTGCTAACCCTAGTAGGTGTGCATCTCACCTTAAGGTATTTTTGGAATGCAGGGGTCATCTCCACGTACTTGTCAAAGGGGATTGTGACCTTGATGTGTTTGTTGCAGAACTCTGCCATCTCAGGGTCATCTTTTTGGACTTTTTTAGTTTTCTTCTTTCCACCCTTGAGAGCTCGGGGGAAAGGGATTATTGACTCCAAGTCATGTTCAGAAACTGAAAGATTTTCATTAAGATCTGGAACTGAGTTCTGTACATGACTCGGACTCTGAAACAGACTCGGACTCTGACTGAAAGGAAAATGCTGAGGCGAAACCGGTGATGCTTCTTCCGTAACTTCTTGACGGTCCTCCTCAGATGGAGGTGAGGGCTCTTCATCGGTTCCGTCGGACTCTATGCTGGTGCGGGGTTGCTGCTTCGAGGACTCATATGTCCTCTTCTTCTACCGGTGGTGATGGTGGTGCTGCTCCTCTTATTCCTCCAAGTTCTCCTCAGGTAAAGACTTGGCGGCTCCTTCCTTCGGTGCTCGTGCCCGATCAGGCATGGTCACGGTTCTTCCGCTCCTGAGGGACATATGATTCACATTATCATACGAAAGGATCTCATGTTCAGATAAGTATTTATCCGAATAATATACCTGATCTCGAGGTCAGTTCTGGCCATGGTTTAAGCTGTTAGGATTGGTCTGAACCTGTGCGGGAATTGGGGTCTTTGGCACCATCTGTTGGTCCTGGGTACGAGAGACACGATTCAAATCGGTTCTCATATCCATATAGTCGTTCTGGATTTGTTGGACCCTATCAGACAGGGACTGGATCGCCAAGGTGAGGGACTCCAATTCGGTGGGCTGGGCTGGCTGATTTACGGACGAGGTTCTGTATTAGCTCTGCTGGCCATGGCGATACTGCTGCTGCTGGTGGGACGGTGTTGGGCCCTGCTGATCTGTGCGCTGCTGCTGCTGGTGCTGTTGAGGCTGGTACCCTTGTTCTGGCCTGGACTGAAAGCGCGGTGCGGGGACGGAGCTGGTTCCTTGGTAAGCTGGGGAAGGTCGGTAAGGCTGACCATTCCCCATCCCCGACTGTCTACTGACGGGGTCACGGCTGTACCACAGCCCGTTGATCTCGAACACCTGCGGAGGCTCCTCGTATCCGATCTCCACTTGTGGGGGTGCATGATGGTCCTGTTGGGTGTAAGTATGATCCTCCACCCAGCTACTCTGAGGCCCCGCTGCCTGTTCCTGTATAAGATGGACTCGATGTACATGTGCAAGTGGTGCAGAAGGGGCAGGTAGCTTCATCTTAGCTACCTTCTCAGTAAGTTCCTCCACTTGCTTCGGTAGACGGGAGAGAGACTCAAGGTCAGTGACCCTCTTGTGGATCTGCTCGACCATGGTTAGCTTATCAGCAATCATCCCCAAGCTGGGGATGAGGTCCTCGGTCAGATCCGCTACAGTCCTTCTGGTTGTCTCGTTGGATAGGATTGATGTCAGAGGACAGATCAGGGAAGGGATTCTTACCGAGGCGATGGTCTTCCTCGGTAAGCTCAGAGGAGAGGAAAGGGTTGGTTTGAGAGTAACCACCCTGGGTGTGAGGGAACCAGGACTCAAGAGGGTCATGAGTCTTGGGTGGTCCAAGGTGCGCTTGGGCCGATGAAGAGGAGTTTCGTGGGGGGCTCAAAGAGAGATTGGTGAATAAAGAGTCGATATCCCCCCAGTCACTCATCTTGATTTGGCGAGAAGAAGATAGGATTTTACTCCTACCTGAAGCAAACAAATCAATCCAAGACCCTGGGTTCACACTCAACACAGTGAAGGACTCGAAATCGAGTCCAATTAATCTTGTAAATTTTAAGTGTGATTTTCAAGCAAGATAGCAAGGATTACGCGACCTATAGGGAAGTCGGCTCAGAGCCGGATGCGTCTTCCCTGTTTAACCTGTCGCCTAAGATACCACCGGTCCTTCCTTTCTTCGCTCCTATCCCAAGTCGATTGATTCAAAGACCACACCCCTATCTACCTCTAAGCAGGCGGAGGCTGACAAGGTCGGAACTTCACCCCGGGGGGTACTGGCAGCTTGTCGCAAAGTACCGCAATTTCGCCCCTATCTACCTGAGACAGGCGGAGGCTACTTGGTACTAGTCAGTGAATCTTAAATATTCGACTTGTGATATTTGCTAGGATTAGTCGGAATGTAATATGGAAGGCGGGGATTTGGGCTCTGCCTTAAGGTGTTCACACACACTCAAGTACCCTCACTCAGCCTGAAAATAAGGTAGGGGATTAATCTCCCACAAACAATTTTCCAATTTTATTATTTTTTTGGTCAATAGTGTTTAGCAATCCCGATTTTAAGTTAAGTTCTCACTGAATTAATCCAACCACACATCACGCCTATCGGCCAGACCCAATTTCCTTTTTAATTTAAATATGAAAAACAGAGGGGGAAATCGAGAAAAGCCGATGCAAGATAAAAACAATGATGCGTATGCTGAGTTCAGGAGACTTATAGTGATCCCTTCGCTTTTTATGCAGGATGCAAAACAAAATTGCAAGCTTTTTATGCTAAATGAAAATGCAAGTGATAAAAGCAGCTCATAGACAAGGAGTTCTATCAGCGAATGAAGAACATTTTGATTTGGCTAAGTCCTGCGGTCTAAGTGCGTCTTTTAAGTGACTGTGTGGTCCTAGAAATTTACGAGCACAAGCAATTCCTAGTGCAAGCTAAATTACCATTCACCCACACAGCAGACGGGGACACAGTTTCACTATATTTACACGCGAGAGAACCCAAACGGGAACCGCTGGAAATGATGCGAAAAAAGAAAGAAATAAAAGAAAAGTACAAATCCTCTCTATTCACTCAATAAATTACAATGCTGAATCCTCGAAGCGTCTTCGACTCCTCGCGTTCCTCGTACATAACCAAATTGAGGTCAGAGAGTGATACAGAAAAAATGCAAAGAATTAAAAGAGAGAAAATATTCACAAGAAAACCGGGGGTCAGACTACCCGGGTATAGAAAATCAAACACTTAACATCACTGCAAATTAACCTAAGCCGTGCCTCCCCGACAACGGCGCCATTTTGATGAGTGCTCCCGCTACCCTTGTTAATTCGAGCAAATTAATGTCCAAATTAATTAATACTATTTGTTGCAGTCGGATAACGAGAGGGAATAAAAAAACCACTTTTAATTTAATCAAGTTAATTTCGAGTGGCAAATTTTTTACTTGGTGAAGTCCAAGGTCGAACTCAGGGAGGCATCTGTCTCCTTAGGTGAATTTTCGGTAAAGTTCTAGTGTGTGATTTTCGGGGAATATTTTTTTTTGGTCTTTTTCTATTTTCTATGCAAGACACATGCAATATCAAGCCAATTTTAAAGTTAAATCAAAAATATGTTCAAATGAAGTCCAAAAATAATAAAAATTGGATAGATGATGAAATATGGTGAAATAAACTACCCTAATTTTTTTTGGAATTTTTCGACACTAAGTGAATTTACTGTGAATTAAACATGACTGCATGGTGTTTTTAACTAATTTAATTTTAATAAATATCAAATCACAAAATTTTGGGGAACTAAAATTATCCTAGATAGATATAATGATGAGGAATCCAGGAAAATTATCAGACCTTACTTTTAATGTGAAATGAACCTATTAAAAATAAACTAAGAGAATCACCAAATAATTTATTTAGGCCTCGAAATGTGTGCAAATGAGATGAAATTTTTATGCAATGTTAAGTTAATTATCCTAGAGCTACTGTGATTTTTTGGCAATTTTTGGAGTTACAGAGAATTAACTATTAATTAAAAGGTCCACATGGGCAAAATATCACAGAAATAAACCAACTAATTAATTTGAAATTCTACTGTTATTACAAAAATGTGCCAAGTGTCACATAAGATAAAGGAGAAGTTACACTACTACATGCAATTTTTGGAATTTGAAAATAATGAAATTTGGACACCTAGATATGCGTGTAAAGACATGGGTGTAACTGCAATACAGAAAATTAAAATTGATAAAATTAAAACATGCTGATAGGGACCTTAATGCAATTACCTATAATGTAGGGGGGTGGAATGCAATTTCTCCACTACCGCACGTGCTCCTCACGCGGATGCGCTTCACAAGGACTAGTTTGCAATTTCTGAAAGTTCCCTGGGCCTTAGTGCAATTTACCCAGGCCGCACATGCTCCTCACGTGGGGCGACCTAGGCTCAGGTGGCGTCGGCGGCTCGGGACGAGGCTCGGGTGCCCTGGAGGTTCGGCTGGAGGCTCGGAGTAGCTTCGGGTGGTCCGAGCCTAGAGGTCAGGGTAGAGGCTCGGACCAGTCGTCGTGGCGCGATCAAGACCGATAGATCAAGGGTGATCCAACAGCTGCGGGATGAAGACGCGTGGCGAAGACGAGTCCGTCAGATCGTTGAACAATCCAACGATGCAGAGTGAGGCGACGTGGCTGATCAGCGACCGTAGGATCACTGATCGATCCAACGGTGATGGAGCTTGCTCCTTAGATGATGATGTGGCGCGCTAAACACCGTTGGATCTAGAAGGATCCAACGGCTCTGTGATGCTCCAGTTGACTGGCGACGTGGATGGTTTCGGACCGTTCGATCAAGATGATCGAACGGTGGCTGTACTTTGTCCTCAACGGTCCTCCGCCACCTGCGGAGGAGTTGGCGGGGCTCCGACGTAGCCTTCTTGGCTCCGCCCGTCTCTCCTGTCATCGGGGAAGCACTCTGGAGGCTCGGAGATATCTCGGAAGATGCACGACAGTGCGGCGAAGCGTCCGAGGGTCCCAGGAGTGAAGGAGGCGCACCGGAGCTCGCTGGCGATGAAGCTCGAAGTGAGCTCAGATGAGCTTCCGGCCAGTGAATGAATAATCACCTGCAAGGGGTTAGCGATAGCCGAAGCACGCGTGTTGTGCGTGGAGATGTGGAAAGCGAACGACGAGGCCTATGGCGGTGCAAGGGTGGTCCGACGATGGTGCTCTGCCCAGGTGGCGGAGCTGGAGTCGATGGAAGATGGGTGATGGTATTTGCTGTTGTGGAAGGTTGCGCAAAGAGCGGAGCTCCGTCGCGGAGCTCGGAGAGGTGAAGGTGGAGCAAGAAGATCACGGTGGAAGGAGAATAAAATCGGAGAAAAATGAGGAAAAATCAGAAGAAGATCAAAGGAGGATGGAGGGGGTTACCTGGGGATTGGAGCTCAGTTTTGAGCTCCAGGTCGTTGCTCGAGGGATTGGTAGGGTCCCGAGCTCAGGCAGCTTCGCAGAGGGAGGCTGCGACACGGAGGAGCTCTCATGGATCTCGCCGGAGAAGACGCCTATCTTCGCTCGAAGATAAGGCCAATTGCTGTCACCAATCGAACGTTCTGAGCTCTAGGGTTCCTCACGTATTGGCAGATCAGCATGAATGTGGCTGGAGGTGGAGGATTTATAGAGTGAAGGTGACAGCATGGCTGGAGGCGAGGTGAGGTTTGTGGTCATCGTGGGGCGTCTCTAGTGGAAGTCATGGGAAGAGAGGGGGCTGGCGAGGATGAGGGGAGAGTGGTGAAGGTCATGGTGGTGTTGGCGATCGACGAGGGTGGTAGGAGTGGAGGCGAAAATAGAAAGGGCAAGAGTGTGGCGCAAGGTCGAGATCGTGGGAGAGAGAGGGCGTTAGAGGTGGAAGACGAAGTCATGGCCATTGGATCTTGTGATCCAACGGCCCAGGTCGAAGCGCGAAGGAGCGGGTAGGATTAGATCTGGGGCGAGGCGATCTGAGGGGTGTGATTGCACCATGTGGCGCGATATGGGAGCGACGATGGTGAACGGATGGGATTAGATTAGGGCTTCGATCAGGCGGTTGGAGTTAAAGCGCTAGTGGACGGTGCAGATCGAAGAGCTGAAGGCGTGATCGAGAGGCTCAAAATGTGCCACGCGTCAAGCGCATAGGCAGGCGGAAGCGGGCGACTGAGATGGAAGAGGGGAAGTGATCTGACGGTGGAAGTAAAAGGCGCACGTGGAGAACAACTGGCCGTTGGATTCAGAAGAATATCCAATGGCTGAGAGCAGGGGCGGCTAAGGCAAGGGGAGCGGGCCGCGTGGCGCAACCAGAGGGCGCCACGTGGCCTGCTGTGATTGGCTGAGAAGAGAAATGTGTGTAGAAAGAGAAGGAGGCCGAATTTGGAAAAACTCAAAACATGAAAGTTGTAGATCTTGATGAGATCTACAAGTTTCATGTTGACCAAAGACGGAGATGGGGTCAAATATGATACAAAAATACAAGAGTACAAATATACACATATATAGTATACATAGAGGCCCAAAAACCCAACTTCTTCTTACGAGCTCCAAATTGAATGAAATTAGTCTAATTTCAAAGGTCTTTTAATGTGTATTATTCTGAAAGTGAGTAGATCTATTTTGGAGGTCGTATGAGGGAGGTATGGACATTTTATGGTCCAAGGGTTTTAGGGCTTTATTTGGTCCTTTTACAAAGGAGATCTTGGCTTTCTTCCTTATATTATTAACTAAGGTGTACATATTATAAGGGAGATGTTATTTTTATAGGTGGATATTTTACAAGTGATCTTGGCTTCTTATTTAATGCAATATGAGTGCTAAAATGCCTATATTGTGAATGCATGTATGAATGCTAATTATGCATTATAAAGGGAGATATGCATCTATTTACTCGGAACAAGACTATATTTTCAACTTTTAGAGTGATGAATCACATATTCATCAGCGGCCGGCCAGCAACTCTACCCCTTCCGCCTGGCTAGCAGGTCCTCGCACTAGCCATCATCACAACCCTGGCCACCGTCACACCATCTACCAGCCTGACATCATCCTCTTGCCATCGCCAGCGGCGTCCCGCTGCCAGCCGCCCCACGCCTCGCCATCCGCCACGTGCACGACGCTCCTCACCAGCGGTTGCACCTCCATAGTGGGTTTCCCCCAGGTCGTGTGTCGACCGAGGTGACCCAACGCTCATCTCCATCAGCACTCCACTGGCCCGTCACCCATCGTTCGTTCGTGTACGCACCACGTTACAGTCCTGTTATTCGGGAGTAACGAAAATGATGAAGGCAAGGCTTGCCCTCACGTGGGCAGCACCCACCTCTGGAGAAACTGCATTGTAGCCCCTACATCTTCTGCAAATAATGCAGACATCCCTAAAGAAGCCAAGGCATGTGAGCAACACCTCCTCCTGGGGTAAATTGCGGACAATACCTTACATATTCTAGAAAAATCACCGAAGGCCCCCGCCGTCAGATGAAGCACGTGTGTAGCATGTGTCTGGTGGAGAAATAGTAGAACGACCCTTGGAGCTCCAGCATATTACGTACACATCCCCGCTAACTGTAGAGCACGTGCATGACACGTGCCCTGGTGGAGAAACTGCATAAAACCCCCTTATGGTTTAGGTAATTACATCTACGTCCTGTCCGCATTTTTATTTTTTTAATTTTATTTCTGTATTGCATTTAGACTCCTATCTTTGTCATTCAATTTGAGCATTCATTTTGCATCATTTCTTCCTTCTAAAAATTGCTCATTGTATAATAACATCTCTATCATTGTGAAGAATTGTTAGATTTTTGTGAGCATTGATTTATTTAATATAATTATCTTGGTGGAAAATGGCATATTTTACCTATTGTTCGCTATTAATTGATTATTAAATTAATTATTGCTCTGAAAATTACCAAAAATTTAAAGTAGGTAGAGTTTGAGTAGTTCTGTTTTTTGTTAAAAAATCATCACATTTGCTTATACATTGAGATCTAAATAAATTAATTGGTGTTTCGCTTAATTGATTTTTAATAAGTTAGAAATTAATTATTTTTGAGGTCTAGTAATTTTTCTGAATTCATCCCACATAGAAGTCTCTGGGATAATTTTAATCTCAGAAAATAATTTAATTTTTATTTATTAAAATTAATTTTGCGTAAATCACCCTGCATTCATATTTAATTTTTAGTTAATTCATATTGAGTTGAAAAATTCCAAAAAAATTACAGTAGCTTAATTTCATCATTTGTCACATTTTGGCCACGTTTGAGAATTTTTAGACTTAATTTAATCATATTTTACATTTTAACCCTCGACTTTAGCCTGAATTGCATCGCATTTATCACTTGCATTCAAAAATACACAAAAAATATTCATATCCGAGAACCTAGCATCTAGATCGACTGTAAATTAATCTAAGGAAAAAGCTGCCTCTCTGAGTTCGACCTTTGGCTTGCCCAAGTAATATAAAAATTACCCCTTGTTATTAATTGGTATATTATTTAAAATGGTTTTTGATAAATCCAATTTTTCCTGACGGCAACAAACACATTTATTTTAATCGTTAATTCGATTGAATTAAGAGGGTGAATTCCTGATTTATCAATGATATTGATTTAATCAAACATCTATGGGAGGTCCCAAAGATCTGGATTTGAGATTTGATCTCAATATCCAAGTCGTTATACGTGGAACTTACAATCGTCCTGTCCTTATCTCCAAGTATCCGCGATAAAGCACATCATCCTTAAAAGAGTTCAAGAATAATTTCACTGTTGATAAATGTATTTGAGCATTGAGAAAATTGATAATTAAATGTGGTTTGATTATCATGAATAATACGAATTTTATTCATATTATAAGGAGAGTTATCTAAGATTATTAAATATGATTTAATTATCAGAGATGTGAATAATGTGAATGTGATTCATATTATTTGGACACATGAGAGTAGAGATCCAAGATTATTAAATGTGGTTTACTTACCATGGACATGACTAATGTGGATAGCACTATCCATATTAGTCAGATATATTATAAATGTGATTTATAATATATTAGAGAGAGCCTATTGTGATTTATATTTATTGATTAATTATTGATATGAATTGAATTCACATTAGATAATTAATTGAGAATATAAGTTACATTTTATTTTGATTTGTGAATGTGATTCACTAAATTTCAATGGCAGATTGTAATGTTCACAAGATAATTGTGAATTATCACAGTGAGATAATGTTGGAAATGAGATAATGTAATCTCATTGGAAGAAGATTGCCATCCACCAACAAAGTTGGTGGATGATTATCTCCTTCCAATTATCTTCAAAGATAATTGATTTAATTTGAAATTAACTGATATTGATTATTAAATATATATTAAATTAAATTAAATTAATTGTTGTTTTGTTTTTACAACAAGATCATGGCCATTTAAAGAAACACAAATCAATCTCATCCATTGATTTTGTGTTGTTCATGGATTGAGATCCATGGACTCCCAAAATACTATATAAGAAGAGGCAACCCTTGCTCTTCAATTTACATAACAACAACAACTAAGGCTCTCTCCCTCTCATTCTCTACATGCCAAATCTCTCTCTCTCTCTCTCTCTCATTGTGGCTGTCCACCATGGAGCCCTAGAGAGAGTCGCCATCACCACAGCATCGTCGTTATGTTGTCGGATTGTTTGCTCGTGTATCTCCATCTCCTTCGGTGCGCCTCACCATGAAGAAAATGCCGGATCTCGTGAGAAGAGATCAGGAGATTCACCACTTGGATTATCAATATGGATTGTGAGGAACATACATCTCATCAACGTGCTCGTAAGCGTCTCCTATGTCGGATCGGACTTGAGATAGAATGCCTCTTCCTTTAGAGATTTGATCGTAACCACGCTCCAAGAGGTAAACCTAATACTTGTTCGTAGTTTAGATGAAACGATCCGAGAAGTATTCTTGGATCATGTGATTTCATTGGATTAAAATTTTTAAATTACGTTGCTTTGAGTAACTAGTATGACTAGTCACTCCCAATCGCATACGATGAGATCATCATGCTTCGGTGATGCGCTTAAGGATCTCTCCATATCCTTCAAGTGGATTCAGAGCCATAGGTCAGAGGTTTTGGATATGATCCATAAACCTAAGATGACTTGGGCATTTTTTGGTCGTGCGATGTTTCATCGCATTTCATTATCGCATTTCATTCACGCAACCATGTTTAGTGTGTTTTTTCACCCTGCTTAAAACTGTTTAAATACATTATTATTGCCTGGATTAAATAAGAAAACCGTGGGATTTGATTTTGCGTGATTTGGAATCTGATTGCTCAAGTCATGATCATGTCAATGAACATGTATCCACTGTTTCGGGGATGACGAATCTTGACGTAATTAAAGGGTTAATTACAATTTTAAAACACCTAGAAATGCATGAATATCACTTGGGTTCTGTTGTAAATCAATTTCGCAAACTATGGAGACTTATTTTCTTTGTTTTGGATTTAAATT
The DNA here is from genome assembly GCA_037367405.1 of Ottelia alismoides. Classification (NCBI taxonomy): domain Eukaryota; kingdom Viridiplantae; phylum Streptophyta; class Magnoliopsida; order Alismatales; family Hydrocharitaceae; genus Ottelia; species Ottelia alismoides. The sequence continues at coordinate 366,348 of JAZKJV010005231.1, forward strand.
GATTGAGATATGCTAATTTTAGTAAGTAGGGGTCACTACTGGAAATGACATACTTGATCATGAACATCGTGATTGTCATTCAATTAAATTATTGGATATTAATGGTTATCTGAAATAAATATTGATGAATATTTATGAAATATTTAAAGAAGATGATTATTTCCTTGAATGACATTGACCATAACCAAAACTTGATTAGATATGATCTATATCACAATTGATTACATGAACCTTCTAACAAACATTGGTGCTTGAATAGGATTGGGGATTTGTTAGCAAATCTCTTTATAATGTTAATAAAAAATGTTTTGGTTATTATTATATGGTATCACTTTGGTTGAAAGATCGATTATCATCTCAAGTATAAAGTGATAATTTTACATTATCCTGACCTGAGATGTATATGGTGTCTAGTCGGGGAGTGTTGGGGTAGCAAGTTTCTCCGTGAGCAGTCTGTTCCACTCCCGTCGGTACTGTCCATGACATCGGGTAAGGAAAGGATAATGCTTGAAGTGATCATGATGTATTTTTCTAATTATTAAAATTCGAATAATACTCTTTTTGAAATTATACCATTCTTCAAGTAACAACTAAAAATTGTTTGTTGGTTTGATTGATTGGATTGATAATTGATTTAATATGATTAAATTAATTAGATCCAATCAAAACTAAAACACTTTATTACGAATATAGTTGTTATTTCCCTTGTAAGAATTAATTATGTGAATATGATTCATAACAATTACTTAAAATTTGAACATAATGTGGAGGATCACATAAGTGACATCCATGGTCTCCCGTCAAGGCAAAGGGTTCTGTCGCCAGAGATTGTATGTAGGAGATGCTTGTCCAAAGTGACAGCTCGTGCATACAAGCGCATCTGGATCGGGCTCTTTGCTTTTCGAAAGAGTAAGGCTGTATGCGTAGTGACCCCAATATCGGGTCCTCATATTATTGGGGTGATATTAGATTGTGCATAACAAGTTCTATTCTTGTTGATGGTTGGTTCAATTAACTACGGGTCAACAACGCCTTAGGGGTGGTGGGCTCGGGTGTTAAAGATCAAATTGGGAATGCAAGTTGGACTTGCAAGGTGAAATGTATTCCTGCTTCTTTTTATTCGAGTTACATGTTCTCACATTATTGGATGTGACAAAGATAAGAAAGAAGATCCCAGATCTTTCTTGAGATATAATGGTAAGTATATCTCTTACATTGAAAGTGATTAAGGGAATGAACATTCAGTGTTGACAAGGCAAGAATATACATTTATGAAAATTTCTTATTTCAGATAATCCTCATTAAACCCAATCAATATTATACTCAATAATAACCAATAAAATATCATGGATTGGATCCGTGATCAAGATATTGTACTTGCAGTTGGACACATTATGTGGTTGCAATGTGCAAGTTTCCTCATAATAATGAAGATTGACTATTAAATTTACAGTAGGAGAACAACCTATTATGTGTTTCTATGGTCTTGATTTCTCATCAAATGTACTTTGGAAGTGACATGCCGATGATGATCGTAATTTTCAAATAATCCTTATAAAATCTAAGAAGATGTTCTGGCAAAAATATGTGCTCTCGACATTTTATCATGAATGACATGGTTCACTGCATCATGCAGAATGGTGGCTCTCTAAGAGATGATGTATTCAAAATGTTTGAGTACCTACCTGAACCTAAGTCTTTAAAAGTTAAGATGTATGTAGATATGATGAATCGTCATTCTACTGTCTATACTCAAGTCATTCATGAAGCTTTATAATATTCATACTGTATGAATTGAATGACACATGTATAAATGTTGAAATACTCTTATATTGAAATCCTTTGAATTCAACATAAGAGATCCTTTGTCTTAAGCAATGGTTGTTTATAGATGAAGGGAGCACAATGGAAGCATGGGCCTGACCCAAGCAAGAAGGAAATTCAAAGAGTTGATTGTACTTCTGTGACTTCCATATGACATCCAAAGAGTTGGATGAATGCCAATACCACAACAAGATGATGTCTTGATGGTATGACCATCAAGACTATCTAAAATCCTTAGAGAAGGACTCAGATAATGCATCAGAGTAATGTACAATATAATCACTAAAATTGACTTTCTTATTAGATAAGATCAAAATCTAATAATTGCATCTCATTCTTTTAATAACACTTGCAATTGGTTGCATATATTTTTAGAAGACAAGAAAATTTGATCTTAAGGTTTAATAGTCATCTGCATGGATATTCATGCAATTGTTGCAACAATCTCTATTGGATAGATAGACTTCATATTTTCAATGGGAGAGCCCTTAGTCTTAGAGAATGTCTTTATGACCTAGATATTAGAATACACTCATAGTTTATTTCTAAGTGTTGGAAATAAACATGAATTCTAGAGTAAATCTATCATAAAGAGTTATGATGGATATATTTCAGATAGTAATCTGACATCTGGAGGACTCTACTAAACTAGAAAATTAATGAATGATTCATCAACATTTCTAATACTGAAAATTAAACCTTTAAAGATCAATAGGAGGATGAAGACCATTTGACAATGATCTGACATCAAGCCTTGTACATTTATCTATTGATGAAATCAATAGACTAGTAAGAGATGAAGCTTTAGAATGTCTGAAATTTCAAATCTTACATACTTATGGTTATTGTATTCAAAAGTAAAAATGTCCAATACATCAATCTTTGGGAGTGGTGTAAGATGTCAACGTATTCAAGATCTCATACATATTGATGTATGTGGATCATTTGTATCATAATAAACATTGATGATATGTGATATCATTCGATGATTATTTGTGATATGAGATTTCTTTCCTTCACCTTAGAAACCTTTGAAAAGTTCAAAGATTTCACAATTTTGATTTAGAATCAAAGTTTGAAGGAAGATGAAATGAATTTAATCTAACCTAGGTAACAAGTACTTATTAAATGAATTCAAGGAATACCTTGTGGAGATATGAATATCATTCCTATCTCACTCCTCCTGACACACCTAAACTCAATAGAATTGTAGGGAGATACAATTGGATCATGTGTGACATGATTTGATCAATGATGAATATTAGTATAATTAACTCTTAGTTTCCAAGTATATATGCAGTAGAGACTACAATATATGAGGTTCCATGCAAGTAAGCTAGAATCCAGCATCAGAGAGTGCTACTTCATTAGGAAAATAAAGGATAGTATTGGATACCTACTTTATGACATTGAGATTCTTAAAAGATTTATCTCTAAGGATATGATTCTTAGAGGATGACTCTCTTAAGAATCAATACGAAAATAAAGTAAAGGAACTCATTTGATCTTGAGAAGATAAAGAGGCTCCTGAAATCGTAAACTAAAAGGACAATTAAAGATGAAACACTCATACTTCTTCAAATGAGTTTGAGGATGGATTCCATGTATCAGTTAAGTCTGACAATGATCTTACTTCATGTGATGATGCTTTTGAAGATCATGACATGGAATGATGGATGTTAGCAATAAAGTCTAAGGTAGACTTTATATACAAGTATTGTATATGGACCCTTGAGGATCCACCTATATGGGTAAGACCTCTTAAGGTGTAAATGGATCTTTAAGAACAAGAGGAAACCTGATGAGAAGGTACAAACCTTCAAAGCACGGCTCGTATCCTCAAGATACACACAGAAAGAAGACATCGCTTGCGATGGGACTTGCTTTCTAGTGACCATGCTTAAACTCATCATATTATTGCTAATTATAGTTACACAACTTGACCATGACATCTTCAATATGTAAGTTAAGTTTGCACCCCCATATGAATACCTTTCTGAGGATGTTCATATGAAGTAGCCACATGGCTTCATGGTTGAGGAAAGTAAGGCGTGCCAGTTGAAGAACTCCATCTATGGACTCGAATAAACTTCTTGTAGTTGGATCATCAGATTTGCTGAAATTATAAATGTTATGATTTCAGATAGAATCTTGATGAACCACGTGAAGCTTAGTGGGAGTGCCATTGTGTTCATTGTGCTAAATATAGACGATATCCTAATCATTTGGAATGATATAAGGATGATAATAAGTATTTTACAATTTGGCTATTTCATACCTTGAGATTTGATCTCAAGGATTCCTCTTAGATCTTAGTTTTGAAGATGTTCAGAAGCATAGAGAAGAGGGTATTGGGAGCATCACATTAGAGATACAACTTGGATATGTTCCATTTTATGGAAAATTCCAAGAAAGGCTTCCATCCCTTAAGATATGGTACCGACCTATCTGAAAGGATAGCGCCTCAAAGAATTGAGGAAGTGAACGCTAAAACTGCTTGCCCTTATGCATAAGTTACGAGAAGCCATGTGTATGCTAGATATGTATAATGGCCAGATGTCTGCCATGCAGTGGGAGTAGTAAACGGTTACTAATCCTACTATGGGGATAAAATACTTAGTTGTAGTACTAACAATATCTTCAAAGATGACAAGACTTAGAGATAGTGATATCAAAGTATTATCTTCAAGAACTTAAGACTTTATAGATAGTGATCTAAAAGATCTTAACTGTAGATACCTTAGGAGATAGAGATCTCTGGGAATAAGGGTATTCCGATGAGGATAGTAGAAATTACATACTAGTTATAATAATTATTAAGCTGTAGTGTCAAGGACACTGTAACTGATAATATTGAGTATTGGTTGTATAAGATGCAACATTCGCGTTGGATGCAATCACCATTACTAGGAGATATGCAAGTGCCATAAAAGGACTTGACATAGTCTCTCAGGAACAGAGTGAGTGATCAGCTTAACTAGATATTTTTCTAAATAGCCAATGATTGTCACATGAGTGTGGGTTTAAAGTTTAGCCCATTAATGGCTCTTTGGGCTAGTAGGAGATTGTTGGACATGCGAGCCCACAGCGAGCCATTATGCAATAAAAGTTATTGCAAATATCATTCCCTGATCTGAAAATGAGGAATAAGTAATTTGCATAATAGGTCCCTTGGTATAATTAGGGTTATATACCATGACCATCTTGATGACCATACAATTGTTGATTCAATTGTTGAATCATAGAAGCTGGTGCTTAGATGACTATCTAAAGAGTTAGATTGAGTACCCTTCAAGCACCGTCAAATGATTGTTAAGAAAGGATCTCCAGTCTGAGAAGGAGATGACAATCCTTTCTCTAAAGGCTGATATCTAAGAGACCTCTTGATGCATGTTCTCTGCATACGATAGAGATTCAGAGGTGTTAGATAAGTTAGGTCAAAGAGTTCACTTAACGAGATCGAGATAATCAAAGACCTATGTCGTATGCTGTCACGATATAGGCACACATCCTATGATCGGAGACATATGTATTACTATATGTCTAAGTATGTACATTTGGTAGATCAATAGGTTGATGACCTAACCAAGGTCTATACACCGGTGCATTGGTATGCATGCAAGGGCATATGAGTAATACGATCTCTCAAAGGGATCATATAGGTTCATTTACTGAACCGGAAGACATGAGCTCACTCGTGAGATATTGGGAAGGATCAAATTCTGTGCACGATCGTCTCGCTGAATTTGTAGGTTTGATATATGCTTTTGGAAAGTATATGATCAACACATGGGTATGATATATTCTTTTGGAAAGTATATGATCGATATCAACTCCTAATAGTCAAATGAGAAACTTAATGATCAAATCCTGAATGAGATAGTCTAAAAGAGATCTAAAACTTCGGGTTTATTCTGGATCTTCCAGTATGCAGGATGTATAATTATTAGGAATACCTGAGAGTGATGTGATCATAAACGATTGTATAACCATGTTGCTTCCATTCTGAGGGAGTAATGAAACATGTCTGGATTTTAGTGATTCCTCTCATAGAAAAGTGATCTGATCTTAGTCCAAATGTTGGACATTGATATGAATGTGATTCAGATACAATTAGAAGATTAGATCTGCGGTTTTGATTTAATCAAACATCTATGAGAGGTCCCCGAGATCTGGAATTGAGATTTGATCTCAATACTCAAGTTTATACATGGAATGTACAATCACCCTGTTCTTATCTCCAAGTATCCGCGGAGAAAGTGCATTGTCCTTGAAAGAGTTCAAGGATAATTTCACTGTTGATAAATGTATATGAGCATTGTGAAAATTGATAATTAAATATGATTTAGTTATCATAAATAATATGAATTTGATTCATATTATAAGGTGAGTTATCCAAGATAACTAAATGTGATTTAATTATCAAAGATGTGAATAACGTGAATGTGATTCATATTAGTTGGACAAAAAAGAATAGAGATCCGAGATGATTAAATGTGATTTAATTAGCATGGATATGGACAATATGGACAACACTATCCATATTAATCAAATATTTTATAAATGTAATTTATAATATATTAGAAAGAGCCTATTGTGATTTATATTTGTTGATTAATTATTGATGTGAATTGGATTCACATTGGATAATTAATTGAAAATATAATTTATATTTTAGTCTGGGTTGTGAATGTAATTCACAAAATTCCAATGGCATGATTGTAATATTCACAAAATAATTGTGAATCATCATAGTGAGATACTGTTGGAAATGAGATAATGTAATCTCATTGGAAGAAGATTGCTATCCACCAACAAAGTTGGTGGATGATTATCTCCTTCCAATTATATAACTGATTTAATTTGAAATTAATTTATATTGATTATTCAATATATATTTAATTTAACTAAATTAATTAGTGTTGTGTTTTTACAACAAGATCATGGCCATTGAAAGAAACACAAATCAATCTCATCCATTGATTTTGTGTTGTCCATGGATTGAGATCCTTGGACTCCTAAAATAATATATAAGAAGAGGCAACCCTTGCTCTTCAATTTACACAACAACAACAACTAAGGCTCTTTCCCTCTCATTCTCTACATGCCATCTCTCTCTCTTTCATTGTGGTCATCCACCATGGAGCCCTAGAGAGAGTCGCCATAGCCACAACATCATCGTTATGCTGCTAAATTGTTTGCTCGTGGATCTCTGTCTCCTTCAGCGCGCCTCGCTCGTGAAGAAGATGTCGGATCTCGTGAGATAAGATCAGAAGATTCATCGCTTGAATTATCAACATGGATTGTGAGGAGTATACATCTCATCAACGCACTCGCAAGCATCTCCTCCATCGGATCAGACTTGAGACAGGAGGTCTCTTCCTTTAGAGATTTGATCGCAAGCACGCTTCAAGAGGTAAACCTAATACTTGTCTGTGGTTTAGATGAAATAATCCGAGAAGTATTCTTGGATCATGTGGTTTCAACGTATTAAAATTTTAAATTCTGCTGCTTCGAGCGACTAGTACGACTAGTCACTCCCGATCGCATATGATGCGATCCTTACGCTTCCTTTATACGCTTAAGGATCTCTCCATATCTTTCAAAAAGTTACTCTCGACAAGCGCCAATACCTATTGGTGACTTAATGGAGTTGGGAGGCGAAACGTGGGGTTCAGACGGATGGGAGGAGTTCATCCTTAAATGGGTTCCAGGTTAATAATAATCACCTGGAATGGATCGATATGAACACACTTTTGAAGAACAGGATTTGGTACTAAGATATGAACGTGTGGATGATGGAAGTTTTGTGATGTATTTCAAGTTTCTAGATCAGTTGTTACAGATTAAATTCAGATGTAATAAAATAGCCAAAACTCGATAGAATGAGGTTAAAGAAAATTACTTAGAAATGAAACGGTGAAACAAGGGATTGAAGATGATGCCTAAATGAAGCTTCAAGCTTCACGTCATCGCTTAGGGTCTCCAACAAAGAGACTAAGCTCAAGCAACCTGCCAATGGCGGTCTGCAATAAGGTATGGCCACCTTTGGATCTTGCTGAGATTTGTACTCCGTCTTTGTTATTCTTTCTCACTAATTCTCTGTCACATATCAGTGGAAGGGTTGGGAGGAATCTCGCTATGGCGGGATATAAGGTTGTTGGTGATATGTTATTTAAAGGTGGCTACAACAGATGTTATCTTCCAAGGCGGTGGTTTCAACCACCGCCAGTTAGCATAGAAGTTAGGATTAGGGTTCGAAAGGTAGTTGGCGTGGATGAGGGATGATAGAAGAAGGAGTTGGTGGTGATTTCAACGGAAGAGGTTGGATATGGCGGCTGACGTAATTGGTTGAAGATGGACAGTTTGGTAGTTCGCAAGGAGAAGAGGGAAATGGCTGGAGGTTGAAAGTGATTCATGCACCGTTGGATCATATGATCCAACAACTCCTGTGAAGGTGTGGTTGGATGGATCTGATCTGATCATAAGATCAGATCAGATGGTTGATGCAAGATCGCTAATCAACGGGTCAGATTATGGCAGTCAGGAACGATCGAGTGACTATAAGAGGTTGCGGGTGGAATGACCAGAATGAGACACGTGGTGCGATATGAAGGTGCCACTGACCCAATCAGGATTGAAGAAAATACAGAAATCAGAGATAATTAGAAAAGAATTAATTATAGGGAGAATTAGGAAAAGTGTTGAATATAAAAGTTGTAGATCTCAGAATATAAAAGTTGTAGATCTCGATGAGATCTACAACTTTCATGCAGAAGTCAATGTGATCAGAGATCATCTATACATAGATAAAACATAAATACTAATAAAAGCCAAATACAATAACTTTCTTTGATTTTTCTGTTGCTTATTATTATTATTATTTTGTTTTATGTTAATTTATTTATATACAATATTACTCTAATTTTTATTTGATGTTTAATAAGAAATAAATACATAAAATATTATACCATACTAGGGTTATATTAAATAGTGTTAATTATTTACAACACAATAATTAGTAATTAGTGTTATTAGTCAAAGAATCTTGTCATTTTACTTAAGCAAGAGAGATAAATAATGATGATTAAGTTGATAAATCTAGGATTTATCACCCTTCTATACTTAAGCTAAGCACGTCCTCGAGCTAATAAATAAAGAATTTGTTAGAGATTTAGTTTAATTGGTGATATCCCAAACTAGTGCAAGTGAAAATTCAAGGCTTGATTTGACCTAGAATACTAGGTTTTAAGAATCCTAAAATCCTAAGTTGATCCAAGTATTAATCAAAAGGAATTCAACTCCTCTAATTGTCAGACTCCCAATATCTACATATACATACAAAATATGACTTAATGTAGATTGCACCATGAGAATAGAGTCAAAATATCACCAAAAATTCCAATCTCATAAGCTCTCCTAAGGACCCAACCTTCAACTCTAGGGAAGAAATCTAATCTTATCTCAATCCACCGTCTCTTTAGTTTATCAGACTTCAAGAAGATAGATGGAAGGTCAGATGATGGATGATATTGGATTGTGTACTTATTTTCACTTCCTCTCATTGGAATAGGATTCTCTCAAGTGCCAATACTCAACACAATTTTCATTTTTATTTTTCCAATCAATATATCCGTCAAGAGAAGTTGAAGTCATCTGCACTTATTTTCCTGGAAGTACTTGGGGGTGTGCCTTTTTTGAGTATCTAATATACTTTCTACACCCATACTTGTAATATTTACGATGCAGAGCCCTTTTTGGGTGTTAGCCCGACTCCTGATCCTAATAGCGGTAGTCCAAGTAGACACTTTAAAATGGTTGGGAGCGCTCGCCTTTGGTGGAAGCTCTTTGGTATTTGACTTTGTATGGTGAGAGCTTTTCTTTCAATATTTCTGTCTTTCTTTTCTTTGTTTTTGGCTAGCTCCACTGCTTTTACCAAAAGTTAGCGCACACTGATCAACTTATTAATTAAATGTCATCACGTCTTGGCACTTTAAGTCAAATTCAAGATATATCATGGGAATATATCCCATACTGGCTAAGATGCTGACACTCAGGTTTCATGAAGCCGTCATTAATTTTATCCCATCCTCAAGCATCATATAGATCAAGTCCAAACTCAAACTTCCAATCTAAGTATCCTTAATGATACTTTGACTCACCTCGATCATGAATGCAATCATGTATGTGAGTGATAGCCAAATTTTTCTAAGAGAGATTAAGCATGAAATAAAGCATGCGTATCTTCGAACTAGAAGAATGTGAATTTTAAGTCCAAGATCCTAATTATTAATACATGATAACTCTAAGTCTAGGGGCTCCTTAAATAAAGTGTTAAAGATCATCTCAAGCCTTGAGTGCATAGTGAATGTGTTAAAGAATAACACCAATTAATAAGTCAGTGTGTTGGTTATTTACAAAGAATTAATGAATTATTAGTTTTATTAGAACAAAGATATAAGTTGGATACCCTAATTAAATCAATAGAGAGATCACATAAATATACTAAGATACCCAATCATTACAACATTACAAGCTCAGCTCCTTACAAATCAAGATTGGTTCTTTGAGGTCTATAATTACAAGCTGGCTATGTTTCAACTGTTTCTTCCTAATAGAATACATTTCAGAATCTGAGTATGAAAGATCTTCATCAACTTAGAATTTCAACCTTCTAATGATACCATTCTTCCTCAAAAGTAATATCCATATCTACATGGGAAGCCTCAAAATTCTTCACAATCATGGGAAGACGAATCAAACCTTGAAATCCTGCAACAGACTTTTGGATTTTCTTTAGAAGAGAAAAACTAGACATAATAGAATGACCCAACTTACAAGATAGGTGAGAATCCAAGGACTGAACATCCTCAAGAAATGGTAAGGGTACCTCTATATCTATTTCTTTTTATCAATAAATCCTTCTCCTCAACATGCATCACCCTTCTCAAAAGCTCTTTATCAACTTGATGTTCCAAAATATAGAATTGAAATCCAGACTTTCCTCCATGTATAATTCTGAAAGACACTAAGGCAAGACAACCTTATAAAGGAAAAAGAAGAAATGGTAAGGTGAACCGTCGCGATCTCTTGGAATCTTAAAACTCCAGAGAATACTGAAGAGACACAACAAAATTTAATGAATTTTCAATTTATTTTCTGATTTTTATTGGATTTTGAATGAAGTTAATTAGTTAGTCTCATTTACACCCTTATCTTTGAAAATAATTTTGAAAACTTTTTGCAAACAAAGTCACATAGATATAGGTTTTCAAAACATTTTACAGAAGATTTTTCAAATAGTGCCAATCCAAATTTTTCAAACCATGTAAAACTTTTGAAAACCAAGTCAAATATGTATGTAATTTTCAAAAATAATTTCCAAAAGATTTTGTACACAAACCAGTTCAAAAATATAATACGATACCTATATGAGCTATGGATAAAGTATATATATTATATAATATATGGTAGACCCCCCTATACTTAGATTTTGTTATGTGCTCATAGCACAAAGTGATATGAAACCATAGCTCAACTAAATGTAAAACAATCCACAAGACTGAGTTGAGAACAAGACAAGTGTAAGAATGAGTATATAAGTAAGCCCCCACTTAGGTTTTGAAATCCTAAGTAAAGAGATACAGGAAAATGTAGAGGAGATACCTGAATATAAGAGAAAGTAAGGACAAATTCCCCTATACTTAGGATGAGAATAGCCTAAATGCAGGTAGAAAATAGAATAAGAAGTAGAGGGAATCTACATGATAAGAATTAGTATGAATATAAAATTTTTGGTACTGGATCTTCTGGTGTGAATCTGTCATGATAGACATTCCTTGATTGAGAAGTCTGGAACTGAATCAATAGGCATGAAATCAATCATCTTAATAGGAGTTAATCTTTCCTTGGTTTCTACAAAATATTTAAGTAACTCCCCGTTGACCAGAAAGGAAGGTGCGTTCTTTGAAAGCTCTGAGATCTCTACACTACCATTCCCATGCACTTCCTTAACAATAAAAGGACCCGTCCACTTTGACTTAAGATTTATGTGGAAAATCTTTAACTTTGCATTAAACACCCATATCTTTTTTCCAGGGACAAAGTTCTTGCATCTAATATGCGCATCATGCCACTTCTTAACCTTGTCCTTATAGATCATGTTGTTGTCATATGCTTGAATACGGATTTCCACTAGTTCATTTAAGTTAAGGTCACTACACAACTTCCCTAAGTGACAACTCCAAATTATCTTCTTTATTGTCCATTCATATTTATGTACTAATTCAACGGGCAAATGACATGGCTTGGTATAAATCATCCTGAAAGGTGAAGTGCCAAGAGGTGCCTTGTTGTCCGTTCTGTAAGCTCACAGAACTTGGTCCAATAACTGAGACCAATTCTTAGAATGCTCTTCATCTCCCCATTAGAAACCTCTACCACGTCGTTTGATTGAGGGTGGTAAGGACTAGTTATTCTATGCTCAAATCCATAGTCCTTTGATAAAGATTTCATCATCCCATTCACAAAGTGGCTATCCCCATCAGATATTAGAACTTTGGGTACCCCGAACTGTGAAATGATACGATCCTTAATAAACTTGCATACAACCCTACCATATGCGGTTCGGGTTGGGATATCCTCCACCCATCTTGACAAGTAATCAACCGCTAACAAGATGTACTCGAAACCTTGGTTATTAGGGAAGGGATCCATAAAATCTATGCCCCAAGCATTAAAGACATCACAAAAAATCACAGGTTGCATGGTCATCTCATCTCTAGAGCCAATAGTCCCTCCCATCCTCTGACAAACAGGACACGACTGTACAAAATCATAGGCGTCTCGAAACAAGGTCGGCCGAAAGAAACCATACTGTAACACTTTGTGACCAGTTCTCTTCATGAATGGTGTCCTCTAGCTTCAAGTGAATGACAATACACGAGAACACTATGATATTCCTCCCGAGGAATACACCTTCCCCAAATACAATCCGGTCCTTCAAAGAAAAAGAACGGATCCTCCCAACGGTATTTCCTTGAACCCGACTTGAGTCGATCGATACTGCTCCTAGTCCGGCCATGTGGAAGTTGCTTGGAGACAAGGAAGTTCACCATATTTGCATACCATGGGAGTGAGTCTATGGCAATAGACTCATCTGGAAAGGTCTCTCGAATAGGCTCAATATCTGGGGAATCATTTATTCAATCCTCGAAAGATGATCAACCACTATATTTTTAACTCCAGGTTTATCTTTAATTTCCAAATCAAACTCCTGGAGTAACAATATCCACATAAGAAGATGTACCTTCACACCCTTCTTTTCCATGAGATATCTAATGTATGAATGATCCGTATAAACTATCATTTTTTGAGCCAAGAATCACATACCTAAACTTTTCTGAAGCCCAAACTAAGGCAAGCATCTCTTCCTCGGTCACTGTATAATTCCTCTCCGCTGTATCCAAAACTTTGCTTGCGCAGTGAATAATAAATGGAATCTGATCTCACCTTTTCCCCAATACGACTCCTATAGCAAAATCTGAAGCATCAACCATGATCTCAAAGGGAAGAGACCAATCAGGAACCTGTGGAATCGGCGAGTCATAGATATTCTTCTTAAGGAGCTCAAATGCCTCCATACACTTGCGATCTACAAAGAACTCCGTCTCCTTTCATAAGAGCTCAGTTAGGGGTTGGGCAATCTTAGAAAAATCCCGAATAAATCTTCTATAGAATCCAACATGCCTCAGAAATGACCTCACTGACTTGATGTTGGTTGGTGGATCAAGTTTCTTGATCACATCCACCTTGGTGGGGTCAACCTCCATTCCCTTCTTGGAGATGACATGCCCCAACACAATACCCTCCTTCACCATAAAATGACTTTTTTCCCAAGAGAGTAACGGATTAACTCTCTACACCTTTGAATAACTCGATCCAAATGAGCTAAACAAGAATCAAATGAATCACCATGGATCGGGAAATCATCCATGAAGACCTCCAGGAAATCCCCAACCATTTCTGCGAACACGGCAATCATGCATCTCTGAAATGTACATGGGGCATTGCATAGCCCGAAAGACATGCGTTTGAATGCGTATGTCCAAAAGGAAATGTAAAAGTGGTCTTTTCTTGATCCTCACTAGTGATAGCTACTTGATTGTAGCCAGAGTACCCGTCAAAAAAAATAGAAAAACTCTTTCCCCACTAATATCTCCAAAATCTGATCAATAAAAGGTATGGGAAAGTGATCTTTCTTGGTCGCAACATTCAAGCACCTGTAATCGACACATACGCGCCACGACGTAGGTACTCGTGTCGCAATCTCAACTCCCTCCTCATTGGTGACCATATGAATACCTGACTTCTTCGGGACAACATGTAAAGGAGCCACCAATTTGGAGTTAGAGATTGGTTAAATAAAACCCGCTCCACATCATTTCTCTATTTCTTCCTTAACTACTCCCTGAAGGTTTGGATTAAGTCTCCTATGGAATTCACGGTAAAGTCTAGCATTATCCTTAGCAAAAATATGGTGTGAACAGAGTGTGAGATTTATCCCCATGAGATCTGACACTATCCATTCTATAGCCTTACGGTTCTTCTCTAACACTTCTAACAACCTAGCTTCCCGCTCTACAGTCAACCTAGAACTAGTGATGATAGGGGTCCCGTAAAGAAGGAATACTTGAGTGTAGGAGGTAGCGGTTTCAACTCTGGCAAGGACGAATCATCAAGTATATCAGGCTAAACTACCACTGAATCTGGATATGTGCTGCACAGTGGAGATGGATCGTCTGTAATGCTATCAACCAACTGAATTGAAGAATAAGGAGCTGGATCACTAAAGAAAAACGGTAATTCAGCCAAACCCGCATCCGACTCATCATCAAATTCCCTTGACTGTTTCAAAGGAAGAGGAAATGACTAGTCCAAAGGGACTTCTAAGTCATCAAGAGAATAGGGAGATGCATAACTCAAGAACTCAGGCAAAGTATCAACAACTGCTCTGTGTACACTGTCCTCTCTAGATGAGAGGGTCTCGCTTTGTACTGTCAAATTTTACGCTCAAATGCCAACTATGCTAATTACATAGCAGTCGGACTCGGAGAAGGAAGAGAAATCCGTGCTAGACTCGGAATCAGGTAGCTACCATTTTGTTTGCCTCATTTGTAGTTCCACTTCTCCTCCAAGAGAATAAAACTTCATCATCCCTGTCTAATTATCGAATGAAGCTCCAACGGTCCTAAGGAAAAGTCACCCAATGATAATCTGTGAATCTCTCCAATGATTAGGGATATCCATGTCAAGGACAGTAAAGTCCACTCTGTAGTCTTGTCCCTCAATCAAGATAATGACATTCTTGACCTCACCCTTAGTCTTTTTCATCGATTTATCTGCAAACTGAAGTAATGCTCTATATCGGCGTAAAGGTCCCAACTTCAGTTTCTCATATAAGGCAAAGAGTAATAAGTTGATCGAAGAACCATTATCTAGGAGAGTGCGGGTAAAGGATATGTCATAGATATGACTCATAACATAATGTGCACCTAAATCTCGTTTCTTCTTAGGTAACTTTTGGTTCTTGAGATGAAATGTAGTGGCAGCCGATAAATTATGGGTCTTGATGTACTTGTTCGATTTCTTCCTGCTAACTCTGCTAGGTGTGCATCTCACTTTTAAATACTTTTGGAATGCAAGATGGCTAGCCATATATTTATCAAATGGCACTTTAACCATGATATAATCTCTACAGAATCGTACCATTTCAGGATCATCTTTCTGAATCTTATTAATGATGCGCTTTCCTGTCGTAAGAGCACGAGGGAAAGGGATAGGTAAAGAACGATGTGAGGACTCATACTCATAAATAGAAACACACTCTTTATTATTAAGAGAAACTGAGTTTTTCACACTTTAATATTTTACAACTAGAATAGCAACTGAATTATCTACTTTAGGATAGGGAATGCCTACTGAATGTGTATTCTCCTCATCCGAAGGTGCAAGGACCTTTGCAGACTCTAAATTTGATGCGTGCTGCTCCACTCTTGCACTCCTTGATTTCTTCTTGGAAGTCTTCATCTTCTGATGATTTCCCAGAAGATGCCTTCATCCTCCTTTGAAGTCTCCTCAGGTTGAGCTTCAGAGTCTGTCCTCTCCATGTCCCTAGCCTGATCATGTACGACCACATTCCGTCCGCTCCTGAGAGACATATGATCAACACAAACAAACCGAAAGATTGCGTGCCCAGATTGGCGAGAATATGAGTAGTATACTTGATCTAACTATTGGTGCTGCTGAGATCTGTTCATGCTATTGGGATTAGCATGAACCTGGGCAGGAATGGATGTAGTAGGTGCAGTGCATTCATCATGCAAACGGGATAAACGATTAAGATCAACCCTCAAATCCTGCACTTTGTTCCTATAGGAACACAACTCTAAAATCTGTCGCTGAAAATCCATGGGACCGAAAGATGACTACTGTGGCTGTGAAGAAGAAGAATGAATGAAAGGATGAGAAGACTGGCCCTGATGACCGTAGGAATGTTGCTGCTGTTGGGTATGATGCTGAATATGTGGGCCCTGCTGGCTTGACTGGTATGTGTGCTGGCGTCCGTACTACTGCTGCTGCCTTGGTGCATGGTAAGGAACAATTTCAGAGCTCGGTGATGGAAGAGGTGTAGGTGTAAATGATGTGTTATAGAAGGTCTGGGGACGTTGGTAGGAGAAACAGTCCCTTAAACTCCCCTGTTTAGAAGGGTCATATTTGTACAACACACCATTTACCTCCCACACCTAGGAAGGCTCCTCAATAACTGTCTCCACAGACAGTGGTTGCTGCTGACAGGAATGGGTTAAAGGATGATCCTCTACCCATGGCTGGGGTGGCCCTGACATCTGCTGCTCTTGAATATGATGAACACGGTAAACATGAGTAGCAGATGCAGTCACGGCATGTACCCTTATCTTGGATACCTTCTCAAAAAGTTCTGCCATCTACTTAGGTAATTTGGATAAGTTTCTATCCATTTGTCTGCCACTAAACTTATATCAAAAGAATCCGCTGTAGCCTTTACTCCCCTGTTGGATTGGAATGGATTAGGGGTTTCTATTGAGATCTACTAACGGTTTGTGCCCTACTTTTCTCGGCCATTCTCTTGAACACTTTTCAGACGGTGTCCACACCTCTTGATGTATAACTGCCTCCACAAGCAGCACTAACCAAACCCTGCACCTCAGGGTGTAAACCGCTATATAAAGATTGAACTAAGATGATAGGCTCTCAATCGTGACAAGGACATTTCTGCAAAAAGTCTTTGAATCTCTTCCACGAGTCACAAAAAGCTTCATTGGGAAGCTGGGAGAAACTCGTGATGTGTGAACACAACAAGTTGGTTCTACTCAAAGGGTAGAACTTCTTCAGGAAGTGGTCCTTGAACTGCACAAAGGTAGCTATGACTACCCCCAGGTTCTTCATCAAGTAATCTGCCTTATCCTTCAAGGCAAAAGGGCTTTGGTCCTAATGTAGTCTCGACTAACCCTAGGATGTCTATTTAGAACAGACCAACTCAAAGTCCCTAAGGAATGCATATGGCTCCTTGTGTGCATTCCTATGAAAATGTGGCAACAAGCTAAGGAAGTACGGCTTCAATTCATACTCGACTTCAGGTTCTGTTGGGTTCAACCAATTAGTCATCTGAAACTACCCAGGGTTATATGCTGCGTCCATTGGTGCATCTCGACCCAACTACAATTGGCCTAGTTGTGTTCTCTTAAGTGTTTGATTCTGTTCTGATTCTGCCAACCCTAGCTAACACTGCATGCAACGGGTCCTCTCATCCTTCCTCCTCTCCATTCCCATTCTGTCTTTTAGGAGGCATCTTTAGAGTGTAGAAGAAGATAACGAAATCAAGTCTATGTCATATAGTGAGTAAAGAAGGAAGAAATGAATTGGTTGGGATGTAAACAACCCCAAGGAGGGAATCATGATGCTACGATTCGAAAAGAGGATTATTTCTAAATCGGGATGGTCCAGCTAAAGAAGGAGAAGGAGGAGACTGGATCGGTGAAGACATGATACTTGTGCGGTTTAATGACAAGCTCACAAAATCCGAGCAAATATCCGACCAATTATCCATCTTCGAATCTCAAGAGATAGGAAATTTGTGCACTCTCGATACAGAAAATAATCTAGTTCTACTGGGCACTTGAAATGACGGAAATACTCACACAAACAATCAATACAAACCCTTGTGAATTAAACAACTCAACGCTAAAGGCCTGGATGATGGCCTTATTATCTTGTCAATTTTAATTGGTAATTAAATACAAATCTTGACAGAGTTACGAGCTATTGGGGGCCTAAATTTACTTACAAACCTACTCGTTTCTTATGACTAGTTGCATCCACTTTCATCCAGTATAGAAGTAAGTATGGACCATATAAATACATCTACCCGTTACTTGAGGATCGGGCCTTACATAGTATCCTCTAAACCTTCCACTCTGCTAAGGAGATCCGGACCGTTTCCCGGCTACCCGTATTTCCTCACTCAAAAGTGGCTAATCATTTTTGTAGAACCAGTAGTTTATATGAAAATTCATGGCTTGGCTCTACCCTAATGTCGTCCCTCTCTCACTTGATAAGTACTGCAAACAAATGAGGGATTTATGCACCCGTAAAATAAGGTTGCTTTTATTCCAATTTATTTTGGTCAACTTGCATCAATTCAATCCCAATTTTAAGAGCTTTGTTTATCACTTGAATTTAAGTGACCACAAACATCGCCTAACACACAATCCCGTTTCCTTTATCCTTAAGTTGGTGAAAACTGAGGGAGAAAGTGAAAAAGCGGAATACAATCGGAAATCAATGATGCATGCAGTCGTTAGAAATACTTACAACGCTTCCCAACACTCTCCATATGGATGTAGAGCAGAATTTTTAAATCTAACCATATGATGCAAATCAAAAAGCTGCACCTAAGCAGTAGTTTTATTAGCGATGAAGAAATCAATTAATTTGACTAAGTAGAACGTATGTTACATGCGTCTATGAATCTCCTAAGATTTTTGCAATTATGATTCTTATGAGATTTGTGTAGTATGTCCTAATTTACGAAATAGATTAAGCAAGAATGCCCTACGATCTTTCTATTTGGCGTGGTGCATTGATCTAAAACATCACTCATGTCGAGAACCACTCTCGACACAACCACACAATGGATAATAAATTTAAACATGCCTTCTTTACATGCGCGAGATCTCAATCGAGAACCGCTGTAATTGGGTAATTAATTACAATATAATAAATGAACTTAATTAATCTAATTAATCTCTTGAAATAAATTACTTCGTGGGTTCTCCAACAAGTAACTCCAAGCTACTTGCCTCCGCGGCCCTTCGAAAGTCATTGGCTCCACAGACCTTCCAAAAAATAATATATTTGCTAGATATGAATCACAACACAAAATAAGACACCATCAATCAAAACAAGCTCAAAAATAATTAAGCCTAAAAATCACTAAATAAATATTTGACCCTCAAAATGATCACAAAATGTTCCACGTCCCCGGCAACGGTGCCATCTGATGAACCACTAAATGCATGTAATAATATAGATCCATTGTAGCACGAGTACTTAGCATGTCATACCGAACCGAATAAATAATCTCTATAAAGAGGTTTCAACTTTAATTTTTAACTTGGGAAGTTCAGAGTCGAACAGAAGGACACATGCAATTTAGTAATGAAATTTAAATGTCAAATATTTTAAGTAGCAATTCTTGGACTAATTATATTGAACAAATGAACAAATCACAACAATGTAAAATTTTAACACATTTTTCATGCACTTAAATTATATGAAGACAATAATGCATAAACACAATTAAAGTAAATAAACACATAAACTTATGCTAATCACAAAGAAAAAACCTCCTAAATTTGTTTTGATTGTTATTTAGGCAAGAAGACAAAATGACAGTGATTCAGTCCTAACCAATTTTAAAAGCAATCCAAAAAAATTCCAACCTTTAATTTCACTGTAATGCTTCTTAGTTTCAGTAAGTAATTAAATCATTTAATACTTAATGATAATTATTAAAAATGTCTAACAATTAACCATTAAGAATCAGTATGACTAACATGTTCAATTTCTTACAAAAAAGTGCATTTTCAATTTGATTTAAAGGTCTAAATAAACACTCAGAAGAGAAAATAATTCATGCGTGAATTTTAAATCAAAGTTAACAACGAAGCACGCCAAAAATATAGAGCATCAAATTAGCTTTGAAGCGAGACCCATGTCACTTCATTTGGATAAATGGATAAAAAGATATTCGATATTCAATCCATGGACATTTTTGCAAGAAAAACTACAAGTTTTATTACAAAACATGACAAAATAGGATTGAAAAGCAAATACAAAAACCCGCAAGGGCTAATATGCAAATTACACAAAAACAAGAGGACTTATATGTAATTATTACCAAATCAGGGGTCGTCGCTATAAATTACCACGTGCACGCTGCACGTGACCCGTATTGGCTTGGCGCTGGATCGGCTAGCGACGTGACTTGATGACAACCATTGTATTACGCCCAATGTAGGGTATCCAACAACAACTGCTCCTTGCACGTTCTTCATCTCCTTCTCGGTCGACGGCATTTGAGTGATGCTCAAGCGAAGGCTAAAACACTCCCGCCATGCTTCTCTGCCTCAGATGAAGGTCAGATGACCTTTGTGAAGATTATGCAAAGGTGATCGGAGGCTAAGGAAGATGAGAGCCACATCATGTTGCTTTGTTAATGAAGTGCCGCCGACAAGGAAAATGGAGACCGGAGCTTGGTCTTAGACTCCGATTAATGAAGCTTGATTGACCTGCAAAGTTAGTCCCGGCAAGTGCCAAAGCCTATTTATGACTTGATGGAGTTGGGAGGCGAAACTGGGGTTTAGACGGAAGAGAGGAGTTGAACCCTAAATGGGTTTCAGATTAATAATAATAAGCACATGGAATGGATCGATACGAACACACTTATGAAGAACTGGATTCGATACTGGGATATGAATGCGTGGATGATGGAAGTATCGTGATGGATTTCGAGTTTCTGGACCAGTTCTTACAGATGAAATTCAAATGCAATAAAATAGTCAAAACTCGATAGAGTGAGGTTAAAGAAAACCACTTGGAAATGAAATGGTGAATCAAGGGATTGAAGATGATGCCTAAATGAAGCTTCAAGCTTCACGTCTTCGCTTAGGGTCTCCGGCAAAGAGACTAAGTTCAAGCAGCCTGCTAATGGCGGTTTGCAACAAGGTATGGCCACCTTGGATCTCATCGAGATCTGTGCTCCGTCTTTTCTCTTCTTTCTCACTAATTCTATATCACAGATCAGTGAAAGGGCTGGGAGGAATTCACTAATGGCGGGATAACTGGCTAAGGTTGCTGGTGATAGGTTATTTGAAGGTGGGTACGGTAGAGGTTATCTTCCAAGGTGGTTTCAACCATCACTAATTATCATAGAATTTAGGATTAGGGTTCGAAAGGTATTTGGTGTGGATGAGCGATGATAGAAGAAGGAGTTGGTGGTGGTTTCGAGTGAAGAGGTTGGATATGGCGGCCGACGTAATTGGTCGAAGATGGGTAGTTTGGCAGTTCATAAGGAGAAGAGGGAAACAACTGGAGGTTGAAGGTGATTCATGCGCTGTTTAATCCTGTGAAGGTGTGGTTGAATGGATCTGATCTGATCATAAGATCATATCAGATGGTTGCTACAAGAGTGCTAATCAACAGGTCATATTATGGCAGTCAGGAATGATCGAGCGGCTATGAGAGGTTGCGGGTGGAATGACTAGAACGAGCCACCTGGTGCGAAATGAAGGTGCCACGTGGCCCAATCAGGATTGAAGAAAATATAAAAATCAAAGATAATTGTAAAAGAATTAATTAGAGGGAGAATTAGAAAAAGTGTTGAACATGAAAGTTGTAGATCTCGATGAGATCTACAATTTCATGTAGAAGTCAAAGATATCAGAGGTCATCTATACATAGATAAAAAATAAATACTAATAAAAACCAAATATAATAATTTTCTTTGATTTTTCTTTTGTTTTTTTATTTTTATTTTGTTTTATGTTAAATTATTATATACAATATTATTCTCATTTTATTTGATTTTTAATAGTAAATAAATACATAAAATATTGCACCATACTAGGGTTATATTAATTAGTGTTAATTATTTACAACACAATAATCAATAATTATTGTTATTAGTTAATGAATCTTGTTATTTTACTTAGGAAAGAGAGATACATAATGATGATTAAGATGATAAACCTGGGATTTATCAGTGGTCTTCATCAAAATTTTCATTAAATTTTAATTCTTCCACTGACATAGGGTTTACATGCTTGTTCTTGATCAGCACATAGCCGGTGCGCTCTATAGAGAGAACAAGCTCCAAATTTCAGATTTAGTCTGGATAATTTAGCACGGTCAACTAATTGACCTCCAAAAGCTTGCTGAGTAGGTTCATGTATTTTCATATGTGAGATAAAAAATGCATTTAGTAGAACATATATAAATAAGTATATTTATATTTTATTTATTTGATTCAAGAATTTTAAATTGAAGTTGTCTTGTTTTTTAATACTTTGAAAGTCCATTCCCTTTTCAACTTTCAAAGCAAGAAATATACCTACCACTATATCTCTAGCAAGATCTGGGATCTCCCTTCCACCTTTGTTACAACCCAATAATACAAGAAAATGTAACTTAGGTGAAAGAAGCATGAACTCATTACGATTTGCAAGTCCAACTTGCATTTTCTAATTAGGTCTTTGACACTGAGCCCACCACATCTAAAGTGATGTTGAGTTGCTGCCAATTGAACCAACCATCAACATGAATAGAAATTGCTATGCATAAACCAATACCGCCTCAATTTTATGAGAAACAATATTGGGGTCACCATACACACGTCTGTCTCTTTTTAGAAGCAAAGAGCCCGATCCATGTGCGCTTGTACGTCGGAGCTATGACTTCGCATAGGAGTCTCGCCATCCAAATCCATGACGATGGAACCCTTTGTCTTGATGGGAGACTGTGGATGTTATCTTATGATCCTCCATATGCTGTTCAAAGTTTGATCAATCATTTTGAATCGATTCTCATGAGTAATCATTCCAAGAGAATTTCAATCTTATTAATAATATAATATTTTTTTATTTGGATTAAATTAATTTAATCACATTAAAATAATCATCATAATGAAATCAACAAACAATTCATTTGCTTGCTATTACTATATAATATACACCCTCATTTAGTACATTTTATTTCAATTTAATTGTTTGAAAGTACACAGAAACTTCTCATGCCATATTTCCTTGAAACAGATTCGGTTAGATCATACATATTATACTAACAGGGAGCACTTTCGCTGCAAATATGATGCATGGAGCTATTAGTTAACCTATTATCATGTTAAGACCTAGACAACATCATAGTTCCAATTCGAGACAATACAATCGGTACAAATTGTAATAAGAGGTTTTATCGATCTTTCGACCATGTATAATACTATATACATATTAATCATTCAGAAATTTAAGAATTTTAAAACATTTTATTTTTTTCTAAACTTATAGTCATATCGAGCAAACAAGTTATTCCGCATGAACATTGCTGAATTACAACTATGTAGTTTCAAGTTAGGCTTTATCATGAAGCAATCATTTAATAAAAGCTGATGGTTGTCAAATATTTTTCTAAATATACGAATCATCATGTAATCGAGGAAATTCTTAATTTTCATTATTTTATTTGAATGATGAACACATTAAAAAATATCATGAAGATGATCTAATCATCTTCTGATCTATCTCCGCTAAATATCACATATATAGGGAAAATAGTGTCGGAATCACGTAAAATAAATTCGAGAGATTTTCCGATTTGATTCTTAACATAACTAAAAATAAATGTTCCGATAGAACCTTCTAGATGTGTTTCTAAAAAATTCAAGACATGAGAGCTGTAGTAAAAAATCATTTAGCCACATATTCGAATTTCATGCAAAACAACACAATGCGGGAACTTTTCGAATATAAAATGATGTCCGATTATTGTCAATCTTTGGAGAACATTTTGAGGACATGTTCAAACATTATAAACATGATTTATTATTCTCAAAATTCTTTCAAATCAGGGTAAAATAATAGCTATATCATATAAGCAAAAATTGATTCCAAAATCACATCTACATGAACAAACAAGTTCCTATGCATCCCGATGTTCAAAAAACTTGTTCCCTTAGGGGTTGGATCATATACAAGACCATTGAACAAGGTTCGGATACCACTTGAAGGTGGGGGATTATGCCACGCGCATCACGGAAGCGTGAAGATCGAATCATATTTGATCTATGTCAACTAATCATACTACTCGATGGTGTAGCGGAGTTTAATTTTTTTCAATAAAATCACATGACATTGGAGCAATTTCCACATTGTTTCATCATGATCACATGAGTATAAGGTTTACCTCTTGAAGTGTGTCTACGATCTCAAATCCTCTAAAGTAAGAAGCCTCCTGTCTCAAGTCCAATCCGATGAGAGAGTACGTATGAGCGTGTGTATGAGATGTGTACTTCCAACAATCTAAGGCGGGAGAATGAGTAGGGAATCTCCTGATTTTGTTTCATGAAATCCGACGTCTTCTTCAAGAGCATGAAGCATCGAAAAAGAGGAAAATTAAGAGCAATCAGTTCGGTATCATGACGACAGTACGGCGATGATCACAGTCTCCACAAGCCCTAGGGCATGGGACGAACACAAGGGAAGGGAGAGAGATGTGATTTGTGGAATGAGAGAGAGATGCTGCTTGCAACAATTGCATGAATCAAAATATGTAGGATTAACTTCTCTTTTATAACATAATGGATGGTGGAGATGCACTCCTAATTAATACTCAATGGTTGAGATAAAAAGATTTTACTTGTGCTTCAAGTAAAATAGAACTTAGAATTAATAAATTAGTTATTTGTTTATGTTCTAAAATTTAATCTCAAAATATTTCTTCTCTCATGAATAAAGAGAAAGGATAGAGCTTCCTTCTAAATATGTGGGAAGGAGAAAGTCTCTTGCCTATGTTAGGGTGACATCCACCAAGATTGGAGAGAGACTTTCTCTCTTTAATCTCTTTTAATGTAATCATAATACATTAACTATTTATTCATTTAAATTATTTTATCAATAAAACATCATCAAATAATATGTAAATTATTTGTGACAATTGCAAATAGACCATTAATATTTATGAGCCATATTCATCCATCCAAAATTAAATGTAAATCACATTTACATTTAACCGCTCAATATGGGCCCAATTCACATTAATATTCAAATTATGTATCGTATTCATAATTAATTATCTATATGATGTTGTGAATCATATCCACATTATCAATACTTGAGGATAGTATTATCCAGATTAATTTTATATATGATAATTAAATCTAATTTAATTATCTACATATCTCTCTGCACTTTTCTAAATAATCTGAATCATATCGACATTACTTATGGTAATTAAATCTAATTTAATTATCATTACTTCTCTTAATTTTTTAATGCTCAGATATTGTCTTTAATAGAAAATTATTGAAATCTTTCAAGAATAGTGTATCTTCTCTTGAAATACTTAGAGTGAGGACATGACACCCATATATTCCATGTATAGTGATTTGGATTGTAACACCCACTCCCTCGTGACCTATTATGACGAGGGAGACGGAACGAGTGGTCGTCTTTTAACCGCTCCTCTCAACTTCTCGGATCTGGATACCCAACAATAATCATAACAAGTCCATACAATCACCATTCAGAACATAAAAAAGAAAGAACAAAATTACCAATGTTCAAACATTTTCTTTACATGTACAGTTCCACAATCCTTTAATCAAGTGCTACATTCTATATATCTGATCTACAATGCATAAATAAACTAAAGAAGATAAAAACTTCAAATCTTGTACTTTATTTACTAATGTAACCACTTATGCATCCCATCTTGATTTCGTACCTTTTAAACTTGCAACATGATTGGGAAACCATTGGGATGCAACGGATGAGACAAAGTGGCCTAGTAACAGATAATGACATAAACTGTATATAAGAATATAGATATGAAAAATGGGAAGCAAGGGACGCTAATAGTTTCATTAACAATCATGTATATGGAACAAAATGCTATATGCAATAATATGTAAGTATCTCAACATAGTAGCAAGAGTGGACTTCTCAATAAGATTCATGATTCTTTAGTAAGGCATGTGGTACCACCCAAGAGTATAGAGAACAATTAATAAAGTAATTGGCAAGTAATCTTCTTGTTTATCACAATTAACTTAATTCAAGCTTATCCTTATGAGGTACATAATTTTGTTCTCAGCATATATTCTCAACATGTTACTCATATTTCATATCAAGAGTTAAGCATAACAACAAGTAGAATTACCCTCTTCTTACACTTGGACATCCCATATCCTATAAGGCACAATAATATACAACCATAAATGTAATCCAACTCATACATATCCCATGTAAGAGATTAAAGTGGTTATTCACATAAGACCATATTACTCAATCCATAAGCCATTTCATTTATTTTACGCTAGCTTTATCAAGAAATCATCTTCCCATTTATCAATTTATCTCGGGCTCACTCATCAAAGGAGAAAGTCTACACTAGGAATGGAGCGCTGCAATGCTTCATTCAAAGTATAGCCCAAAACCTCTGGCTGGTAGTACTCTGATACTCGAGACATGGGGGCATATAGCTCGGGAAGTTGCAACTCCGTCAACCGAGTCTGTCGGGAGAGACCCGCTCGTCCCAAAACAAGTGGCCACAACTATGAATCCCTATGGTACAATGCATGCACGCATCTATCGAAACTCTCCAAAGCACCTACCACCATCCCACTATGTGATGCCCCTCGAGTGGGGATGACTTACTGTCGGCTCGGTCAAACCACAATGGTGTGCACACACTTTGCAATATTATCTTAACTTACATTAACAAATTAAGATATCACAACATCAAAAGGATTCACAAGCACACGAGGTTCAAGCATCTTCAATGATCTAGATAGATATAAAATTTACATCTCCAGGGCGACAATATCAACATTGTCAAGTATCATATAACTCATGATATATATATATATATATATATATATATATATAATTTGATAAACCATATTACAAATGATCTACTAGATATGTCCACCTATAGATTAATCGGAAGATCATTGCATCATGTTTTTTCCTTCAATCAAACTCGAACCTTGATATTACTTGATAATATACCTGAGTATGACATCTAGTTGTTTCATTGTCATAGATGGAACTCTCCCACCTTGATTTGAGTACCTATAATCATAGAGTCATTGATCGATCACATCTTATGGAATTAATGGAATAAATGTTTAGATTCTACGATCATTACATCAATCGTGTATGCTTAACAAGATCAAACCTTACAAAAGATGACAAATCATGGATTACTATAATAAATCCCATTAAACCACCATTTTTGAGGACATACTTATGTTATATCATTATCAAGGTCTCACACTATGTTGCACATCTTAGTTATTTTTACCTTATCAACTCGATATGATCATCCTTAATGCATTCTAGCAATACATCAACTATCAATAATCTCAACTTCAAACCAAGGTATGCCCATAAGTACCTTGTACCACATCTTACAAAAGATATGTACTCGTAACCATTCCTGCCATATGGTTGACTCTCCAACAACTCTATTGATATCTCCAATAGTGAAAAGAACTACCATAGATGTAGCATCGCCTCTACTAAATAGATACGAGAAAAATACTACTCGTAGCATGCAACCACCGCTGCTACTCTGCTATCAAGAACAAGTGGTAGAATATATCACAATGAAGATGTCGCGAATATAAAGCGGGTGAGGTTAAAATACCTCAAACATGATCAGACATCCATTAGTCACAAAGAATGAACTATAATAGAGGTGTGTTACTACTTCACATCTTGATCGTAAGCATTTTGAGTGGCAGTTAAGGTGTCTGGTAGGTTCGATCCCAACAAGTTATTACATCTACTTATCCTCAATAATGGCACGTGTATAGGCTCGAGACTTTAAATGATGGTTACATCAATGGTTTGGTTGTATTGGTTCAACTGGACGAACCGATTCAACTCGATTTCAAGTGGCTGCTATTGGTTTCTATTTTTCATGTTGTTCTTGGTTGAACTAGTTCAACCAACTAGTTCGATATGGTGATTTCAATTAAATTTGTAAATGCTAGCATAATTAGGGATGGGCGTCGAGCCCACTACGGCCCAACCCACCAGGGTTGGGCCCAATTAGATTGTGAAAACCAACCCAAGCCTGGGCCCAGTTGGCTAGTACTTAGGCCAAGCTCGAGTTAAGCCGGCCCGTATACAGTATACCTTCCTCGGATGTTGGTATATGTCGGAGGATGGAGAGGGGAAGGCGGAAGCAGAGAGGGTGAAGGAATGGGGTATTGGGGCAACGCCCTCGTAGCTACTGCAACTTGGAGGTTAGAGGCGGGCAGACTGACGGAGGAAGCGGGATGGAGGCGGGCGTCGGTTGGGTTGTGCACTCGAGGGCCTGGGTGCTAAGGGGGAAGTGGGTGTAAAAGGGAGGGTGGGGAGAGGGTCGATGGGTATGGGCCTGTATGGCCCTGTGTCCAGTTCAAACCCTTTCAGGCTTCTTTCAAGCTAAAATCTAGCCAGATCTTTATCGGGTTCAACTCCGGCCTAATGGGAAGGTTGGCCCTCGGGCTTTGGGTTAAAGCACATTGGAGCTCGAGCCCGGCCTTGAATACACAAATGGGCCATAAATAGAGCTTAAGCCAGCCCGTTGAAAGGTTGGATTTGAGCTTGGATCGGACTTTAGTGAGTTGGGTATTGGGTTGCGCCAGGCCTGCCTTGCGTAATAACAAATCCAAGGTTTACTGGTCAATCAATGGAGCACCGAAGGCTTTTTACATCGCTGACAACAACGAAGATGCCAGAAAAAAACAGTTTCTTGGCAAGGAATCCTACATCTTGCAATGCGGATCATCGAATCTTTCCGCAACCAAATTTGATCGGTGATTTCATCGAGACTTTTACTTTATTCAGCAACTCGAATAACAATCTACGGAAACAAATGACCAAAACAACGGCAACGACTTTTCTTAGAGCCATATGCATTAAAAAAATATCCAACCTTTTCTAGACTAGTCAATGAACCGGTCCGGTCAAAAGAAACCAAGCTCCTTAAAAAATGATGGAACGTATGAGTGCATGCATGAGTGACCGGGTGACGTAACCTCGTTTGGGGGCGGAAGCCGCTTGATGAGAATCAGAATGCGCACCGATCACAGCCTCCCACATGTGAGCAAGGTTTTAAAAATCGGATCGGACATTGAACCGGTCAGTCTTCGATTTGATCCAACCGGGTCGAATCGTCGGTCCAAACCGGTCAGACCGGTGATGACATTAGCATGACGTCATCATTCTTATCAACTCGGAAAAAACCGGACCGGCTTAATTTATTGGTCAGATTGGTCGAACCGGTTTTTTGAACCAATAAAACCGGATACATATATGTAAGTATGTATTTATATATCAATGAAATAATCGTTAGAAATTTCAAATCTTTAAATAGAATGATATGATTGCCTATTTCGTGTAAAACTCTACAAAATTAGTCGCGTTTTCTAAAATTATATATGAATATAATATTGTAATCATTTATTTATAGTTGTTTCAAGAAAATTGCCCTAACAAATTGTTGACATAACGTATATTCCAAAAAAGAGAGGGACATACCTTATATCGTAGAAGTTAAGAAGGACATACATGATAAAAATTCAATTATTTAAACATTTATTTTTTTGAAAATTACCAAACCATCAAAATTAGGTCAATCCGGTCCGACCATCCGAGTCAACCCGGTTCGACCACTGAACGGACCTGATTTTTTATTTTTTTATTTTTTAAAATTAATTACAAAGAACCGGTCGAACCGAGCAGGTCCGGTCCAACCGGTTAAACCCTGCTCGTGAGTGCCACTCAATCCTCGTCAAGTGGCTCCACCTCCATTGCAGTTAGCTAGAGATGAAAATGGTCAAATCTGGACACGAATACGAATATGAACATTACATAAATGTGTAAAATGTAAAATCATATTCTCAAAAGCCGAATATAAATGCAAACAATTAATATATAAATATTTAATAAATGAATACAAATTAATAATGATAATCAGGCATGCCCATATTTACTTAAAAGCTAATGATATATAAAAATATTATTTGGTATTTTAATAATGAATACGTACATAAAAATAACTAAATAATAACAAAAAAATTAAGAAATAACTAAATAATATGAGTAAGCTTACCGTGCTTATCTACATATGTATCATGTAAGTATTGGTATCATCCAAAATTTGAACATTCATATTCATATTCGTATCCTTCAAAAAAATAAATATTCATATTCGTGTCTTTAAAATTTTCATATTGATATTCGTATTCAACTGAATATCTTGAGGATGCTGTCCAAGAATCTTCCGCTCCCAACCTCGTAGTTTGGGGCAACTAAGGAGGAACATGACAAAGTGGATCGTTTGCTGCAGTATACGCTGCAGTAGACCTGTGAGCCGCTCGATCATGATCGAGCGGTTCACACGAATTCATCCTTTTTGTAAGTCCGTATCGAACGAATTCGTGTGAACCGCTCGATCACGATCGAACGACCCACATGTCTGGTACAACAGACCCTGCCGCAGACGATCCACCTCCGGCACAGGAACAGGTTAATTCTAAAATACCAGCAGAGGTGGCACCGAAACCTTTCTCAAACGAACGCTTTATCGTAGCCACCGCATTGACCCCTTTCCACAGAATCAAACGTCTGCACGTGGGCGCGAATCTCGCCCGTCCATCTTCACGTATCCTTCCTCCTCTTCGCTTCCCACCAAATTTAAATACCCGGTGGAGCATGCCACCCATTTCCGCAGCAACCAAACGAATTATGGAAGGCGACCAAGACAAGGCTGGAGAGCCAACCAAGTACCGCGGCGTCCGGAGGAGGCCGTGGGGGAAGTACGCCGCCGAGATCCGTGACTCCACCCGGCAGGGCGTCCGTCTCTGGCTCGGCACCTTCGACACCCCTGAGGAGGCAGCACGGGCTTACGACCATGCTGCCTACAGAATGCGAGGCTCCCTCGCAGTGCTCAACTTCCCAGGGGAGTATCGGCATCGTAGGTCCTTCGCGTCCGCAGGAGAGGGCTCGTCCACCGGGGGAAGTCGCAAGGAGGTGATCGAGCTGGAGTACCTCGATGACACGGTTCTCGACGATCTGCTCAAAGAATCGGAGGCACGGTGTTACACTAAGAAGTGAGATTAAGATACCTTAATCTCCTGAGTTGTTAAAAGATAACTTGCTCTTTACTAATAATGGTAGTGTGCTGATGTATCCGCAATAAACCCCCACAAACTTGATATATAATTTCTAGAAAAATGAAATATTTGGAGTTGGAGTTTATTTCTTGAAAGAAGTTCTGCTCACTGATGTTGATTGGAAAACAGCAGTTACACCTTACTTGGGACTACGCTCAGATCAATGATACTAAGCATGCAGATGTAAATAAAACTTGATCCATTAATGAGCGACTGTTTAATTATATCATTAATCCCAAACCAATGTGCATCAAAACAAAAATTTATCAGTCAAAGAAGCGGAGCAAGATGACCAGATTAACTAACTCGATTATCTGAAATGGTCGAAACCTCATTGGCCAAGCTTTAATTCACCACTTGGAATTATGGACTTTGGTGGCATACAGCTTGTCCTTTCCTAGTGGGTCCACTCAATTCATTGAGAAATCTTCTCACTTCTTAGAAGTTGTGTGAACGTAATTTGGAGCGATTAAACAATTTAACTAAGTCTAACTAAAGGGAACTCAATCAGAAGTGGTTGGTGGAATAACTAGAGAGGATCGTAACTTGCTGTAAATGTCACAGTCGTTCGATCACGAATGGACGACCTCGAGATGTGAGCCCACTATCCCCAGCTCCCTATGAAAGTCGTCCAATTCTCATCCGACGATCCTCATGGATTACAACATCTGCTGCAAATGCCATTTACAACAGACGTTCGGTTCCCGTGGAATAACACTCGATATTCTAGCCTTCGCTTGTAATAACCGACCCTTGTGGGACGGGATCAGATCATCTGCTGTAAGTTAGTTACAACTGACTCTACTGTAAACATGGGGATACGTGCCACATGGCAATTAGTTATCCAACGGTTGAATTTGTAATCCATTTTGGAAAACCTCTGAAATTTCTCACTCTTTGCCCGCTCAACCCTATGAAATTTCTCCCTCTTTGCCCCCTCCCTCTTTACCTGAATCCCTCCTCACCTGGAACCCTGTTCGCTCTTCGCCCGAATCACTCATCGTTGATTGGCGCATCCCCCCCATCTCCCATTAATGATTGACTCCTCTCCCTCATCGTCGATCAATGCATCCCCCCTCCGTTGTGGATCCCTCCTCACCCCCATCATCGATCAGCTCCCATCTGCCTTGCATCCCTCTTCGCCCACCTCGTTGATCAGCTCCCATCTACCCCAATTCCCTCGCGGTCTCCCTTCGCTCCCTTCAAATGCATTCATGCTTTCTTCCTATAACAGGACATCACCAAATACAAGCATCTGAAGATGGTGATTAAAGCTGATAAACGCACCAAAGAACCTCAACTCCTTATTTGTAGTGAATGTCATGTCAAAACATATAACATCAACAAAGTAAGATTAATCATTGGGCATCTGTGAATTTACCCAAAATATATTAGTGACTTGATCTTCACAATTGAGTTGTAATATATAATGAAAGTGTAGATCTTTTAATGATTGCTCTTGAAAGTATGCCAATAGGCATCCAAACTCTCTTTCTGCCATATGATTCTGGTGTATTGTTCGTAAATGGTTCTTATGATCCAATTTCGTGAATATGAGATGCTGAACTCCCGGACAATTTTCTGGCAAGACACCCTTCAAGCTAATCCAAACATTTGTGGCAAGATCTCATTGTATTGATTGTGCCTCCAAATTTATAATTAAGATCTCAAAATGGGAGCACACTTTTCTAAATGTAATTGATAATTATGCTCAATTTTTAATTCCATTTACGTCATACTTTCTTAATTTTCTATCCCTATTGTTCTTCATATGAGCACCGCAACCACATTGTATTTTCGCTCTTGGCTTTGTTGTGCCTTTGTCTCTTTTGTCTGGCTCTCTACGATCCTCCTTAGCACTAACAGATTTAGACAATGTCACAACTATTGAAGTTTTCCTTATATTTAAATATAGCCTTTACGAACATTGAAGCCACATTTTGCTACAAATGAATTATATGAATTAAAAGTGTCTTCTTCTGTTTCAAATTCTTGTCTCACAAATGGTTCTTCATGTTCATTGAAGGACTCTTCTTTCTGGCCTCAGAAATGGCTCAGAATATGGACTTGTTATATTATTGATTTATATGCTTCATATACATAATATTTTTGAATGGGGCGATGATCATGAGCTCGAGTAAGGTATCTTGCATCGAGTTGCGAAGTTGCATCGAGATACCCGTGCAAGGGGAATGAAGGTTAGTACTTTTAGTATTTTAAATATATGTTCAGGTTTCTTTGATATTCTTATTAGCTTAATATAAAACCTAAAGCATTATGATCGGTTCTCTGCCGTGGAAGATGCGAGAGCCAATCCACCCTCAGATTGGCATCCTGTATAGTGGGAGGTTGCCATTTAATATTGGGACAATGACGAGTTCAAGGTGATATGGATCTGTCTTTAACAAACATTTGGATGGTTATCTAAATCATGTTATCCTCTCTTGATTACAGAGTTATTCAGAGAAGAACAAAACTAAAAGGAATAAGGCGCCATGTCCTACCTATACCTTGAGGAGGACAATCATGGATCAACTAAACACATACTTGCAAGTTTCATGTTAACTAGCATCTTAGAAAAAATGGCATGACGTGCTCTGTATGGGGATGTTTATATTTTTCTAGGCCATTGATGATCTCCATTTCACCACCTTTATTCTTTCATTTTGGCCTTAAATCTCTAGTTAAATGCATGTATATAGTATTAAATTCTACAAAATAATAATCAATTATTGAGTTATAAATATTGTATAAAATGTTATATTTAATGCAAAAATAAAGTATAAAGAAGGAAGTGTCAAATATGCTGAGTGACCATAAACCCTGAGACCTAGTCATCATGATGACTTGGTCGACAAGGAATAGAGTAGGGGGATGTAAGGGCCAATAAAGGAACCAAAACCCTAATTTTAATTCCTTAATAAATAGATTTTGGTACCTATTTATTTTCTTATTTTTATCTCTCAAGTCAATAAACTTTGAGCAAGAACATTGTACATAGAAATACAAGAAAAAAATACAAAATTTACATTACTCAAGAACAATGCACAGTGTGCCCGGGTCACTGATGGGCGGCCCGAGCGAACGAGGTAAAGGTATCCAATAGGTCGTTGTGACCTCTAACACTCGGGGTCACTCAATCAAGAAAATCGAACCGCAAAATCAATCGAAAATCAAACAAAGCAAATCAAGCGGTCCTAGCTATGTGATTAACCTGGTATAGCTCCCAGGGTCGAACACAAGGAGCACGGATTGGCCTAGGGCCTACGAAGTAGTAAAAACAATATAAAAATAAAAGGAAATGTTTTTTAGTGGTTTTTGATAATTTTTATATTTTTTTGGATTTTCAAATTATAAAAAAAAATAAAAGAAAGTAAAATCTAGGCAACTTCAACAATTTATTAAACACACCAAAAATAATGCAAAAATTAAGAAAAAATTGTTTTTATGTTTTTTAAGTTTTTAAGTGTTTTTGGTGAATTTTTGAGATTTTTCTAATGGGTAAATTATTTTCTAAAAATCAAACAGTGCTAAACAGGAGAGGTACTGTCCAGCAAGGCTTGAAACTCAAAAATAAAATATCTAAGAGTCTCACTAAGCCCTGGAGGTAATTTTCCTGTGATCTAGAAAGAATAAGGAAAATTTAGGCACCTTAATTATTGTTTTTGGATTTTTAAATTAATTATTATAATTTTTATGAGTTTTTGAGGGTTTTGCAATTTTTAGGGTTTTTAAGTGATGAAAAATAGCCAAAATTGGCTAGAAAATCAAACAACAAGCAAACAACAGTATCTAATTTTTTTATAATTTTTGGGGGTGTTTTTATATTTTTTTTGGTATTTTTAAACCTAGACAATAGCTAAAAAATAGGTTTTTGAATTTTTAAAAATACTAAATGAAATCAGAAATGTCCTCAAAAATCCCTAAAATTTCTACATCATGGCAGGAGCCATGTTTCAAAATCTCATTGGATTTGGAGGTGATTTGATATTTTATTCAAAAATAACAAGGGGGCACTGTGCACAGGGACGTAAGTGCAAATACCCGAGAGTCTGGGGGCCCAGGTGCAAAATACCCAGCAAGTCACGCGCGTGACGCGTGGCTGGGGCACTCAGGGGCCTATTTGTAATAAAAACCTACTTCTTGGACCTTTTGGTAACTGGTACCAAAAAGTCCAAGGGTATGGTTGCAAATATCCCACTAAAATCCGCACATGCGTGAATAACAGGCTCACAGGGGTATAAAAGCAATTACCAAAAAGTTTCTATTCATTACATAACAGCCCAGAACTACAGGGAAAGAAATGCAAATAACCCTAAACTACACGTGACGACGCACGTGGTCTCATACAAACAGGGGCATACATGCAAATCTAAACAAACACGAGGTCCACAATGCAATTTACCCTACGAAAATAAAGTTCTAAAAATATTTACAGGACTAAGACGAAAAAGACAAACTAAGAGGGGGCCCTAAGTAAATTACCCCTTTATTCGTCGACGGCCAGATGCGCGCCACATGGAAGATCGGTCGGCTCTGGATGGGGGGCGCGTCTCTTCTTCAGCTCGGGGGCTCGATCGACGGGGGAGGCGAGGACACGTGGGAGATCGGGCGGTTCTGGGCTCAGGGACCTCTCTCCTCTGCTGCGAACGGTCCAGATGAACTCCTCGGAGTGATCGACGGTCGCTGCTCCTCGGAAGATGGACGTCTGAGATCAAAACTGGAGCGGAGGCGTCATCGGACGGTTCTGGAGGATGGTGGAAGAACACGACGCCGGCGAACTTCGCCGGCCTCGTGCGTGAGCTGTACTCCTCCTCAGCTGCTCCTGATGATCGGAACGGGTCCGCGGTGAAGCTCCGCAGCTGGTGGTGGACTTCGATGGCCCGGCCGAGCCCTGGAGGGGCTCCGGCGAGGCTGGCGGCGCGAAGCTCCTGGCTGGAATGTAAGAGGGGCTCAGATGCCTCCCGTTGGACCAGCAAAGCAAACCAAAAGCTTCGCGGGTCGAGGGCAAAGTGCCTCGACCCCAAGAAGCGTCGTGAGGGTGAACGGTGCGGCGGGGTGAATGAGCTCCGGCGAGCGACAGGTGGTGGAGCTCGACTCCCAGCTCCGGGGCGAGTTGGGTTGAACGAGTGGGCGAAGAACGTCCGTGGGGGAACGACGAAGATGGTAGTGTGCTCCGATGATCGAGATAGTGTGCGTGATGGTCGGAATCAGAGGAACACAGCAAGGAGTCGATTTGGGGGTAACTTAAAATTAGACTAAACAAGAAGGAACGAAGGTTACCTGGGTGATGCTGGAGACTATGCTGGAGCTTAGCTAGCTCCTGGTCCTTGCCTCAAGGGTCGTCAACGCCCGAGGCTCGAGCTCCGGTTGAACGTCGGAGCACGGCGGCGCGAGGCAGCCGGATCGATGGTCCGAGCACCTCCTCCTCTCTGCGACACCGGCAAATGCAAGCTGTCACCTTGCTGGTTGCGATGGAGGTCACTGGAGAGAGAATGGGGAGCCAAAGATGGATGGAGAAGGCGGCGGAGCTCGGGCTTTATAGTGCTAGGGGTCCGGGAAGAAGAGGATCGGGCGAGCTCGGGAGCGCGCGGATCCCGAGGGGGCGGCTCCGGCGAGCATGCCGGATGCACAAGGAACGATCCGGACCCGGGGTTTGATGGGTTGGCGATCGGATCTGGTGGGGGTAATTGGGAGAAGTCGGGTCGAAATGCAGATCCGCGGCTCTGGTGGTCCTGGGGGAGGTGTTGACCGGGGGTCAACAATCCCCCGTGGACCAATCAGAGCCCGCCAATTATTGAAATTTTATTTGATTTTTTTGGGGCCTTAAATGGCCGAATTTTCAAAAACTTAAAACATGAAAAATGTTTGTTTTAATTTTTTCTATTTTTTTGTGATTTTTAATTAATTTTTGGAAATTAAAATAAGGTATTTACATATTATAGCTATACATAGGTATATGTACAATGTAGGATTTTTTATTTTGATTTTTAATTAGTTATTTTTATACATTTTTATTCCTATTTTATATTTTATTTATTTATAGGATAAAATGAGGAATAAAAGGCTATTTTTATTTTATTTTTATTATTTATATACATGGGTTAATTAGTTAGTTATATACATGATACATACATGGTATATATACAAGATGTTTTTGTATTTTCAATTTTGTAATTTTTATTTGATTTTTGTTTTAATTCTTTTTATTTATTTTATTTACAAAACATAAAAAGGAATATTTACAAAAAGTTTTGGAAATAAAGAAATTTATTTACAAGGTGAAATAAATATAAGATAGGGGTTTATGTACATGGTGAAAGGTTGTTTTTAGGATTTTGATTTTTAACTTTTTATTTTGTTTTTAATAGGCTATAAATATGTACAAAATATATACAAGTATTTACAACATATTTTTGGTTGAGGAAAAATATTATCTTATTTATTTACATAAGTATTTACATATGAGCCCCTATCTCCCTCTACTTGTGGCTTTTATGCG
Organism: Ottelia alismoides; assembly: GCA_037367405.1. Taxonomy (NCBI): domain Eukaryota; kingdom Viridiplantae; phylum Streptophyta; class Magnoliopsida; order Alismatales; family Hydrocharitaceae; genus Ottelia; species Ottelia alismoides. The sequence continues at coordinate 404,216 of JAZKJV010005231.1, forward strand.
GTCAGGCCCATGCCGAGCCCTCCCTTGGGTTAGGTTGCTCAATATTTATTCTAAATATTTCCCTCTTTTTCTTTTTCTTCTTTATTCTTTTATTTTTGCACAAAAATATGCTAATTATTTATATTTACAAGAATGCATGCTTTTGCTAATTTTTCCTATTTACACATATCTACATGCATTTGCATAGGTTTTTGTAGCTAAAATATAAGAATAAAGAGTGATGAATGGGTATTCATCACCCCCCTATACTATACTTTGCTAGTCCCTTAGCAAACACTTATTTGAAAAAGAAGTGCAAAAGAAAGAAAAAGAAAAAGAGAATGTACATGGATCAAGGTTGATTATTAAACTTGCCTTCATTAAATTGAGGTATGGAGCTTAATCAGATCTTTGGATTATTGATGTGTCGGAACCTTATTTAGACTTAAGCTTAAAACCTAACAGCCTCCAAGTTCCACTATTCTATAACCAAGACTCCTCAATGCTCCCGATCAGAACAAGTCATCAATCACAAACCCTGAAGACCATGAATCTTTTCTTGTCCTGTGAAAGTGAGGTCTAAGCTCTCCACCTCAGAAATGGCAACTTGACAACCCTCCCCAACAAGGTAACTCTATGACCTCAATCTGGCCACTCTTTCCTCGAGGAGCGGGGTATTCCCTTCTAAGTTCAAGTACAACCGGCTCAAGAAGAGGGGGAAGAAGAGAATGGGCCAAGGCCAGTGTAGCCAAGTACCCTTGGGAGCTTGACCAGTGTAGCCAAGTCTCCCTGCTGCAAGCTACAACAGGTGGATCATGAAACCAAGCTTTGCTTATTGCACTTATATACATACTCCGGTGGGATTATCATTTTCTCTCAGACCCACCACTTTTTTGGAGTTCTTTTCTTTTTCACATTTTTTTTCGAGTGTATCTATACAACATGTACATGTGCAGCATATATATACAAGGAGTTTTTCCTCTTGAGCCAGTAGACTATCCCTCTTTTGAAGCTTTATCGCAACCCACAACTCCCGTCGTTAGACCTCATGGCAACCAGACCAAGTTGAGACGCACTTCCTTCACTAAATGAAGAAGAGAGGTTCCGCCTAGAAGTACTACCCTCATATGCTACCCCAAGTCAAGGAAGACTGCCTCCTCACCATCTCATCCGTAGAGAGCTCGGTGCATAGTGCGGTTGTCCAAGTAAAGCCATAATCTATATGAGTCATGTGTTGTTGTTAAGTGCTCTACTTAGGCTCATTGAGATGACATGTGATCATAGCCTAGTGGACTCAAAGAATTAAGTCACCATGGACCTGAAAAGCCTTAAACCTAAGCCCTATAAGGTTCCTCTTAGAAATTAGGTGGATTAAGATCTTAATCAAGCTCCATTTCTCAATTTGATTCCAGGCTTAGTTTAAATGTCAACTATCATCCAAGGAAAACTATATACATATGTACAAAAAGATGCATATTTACACAAATTTTACAATCATGCAAAATTTTTGAAAAATGTTTTGAAATCATGAATGATGATGCATGAAGTGCAAGTTTTGCAAAAAGGTATTTACACACATTTACACAAGATTTTTGCAAACTTTTGATTTTCAAAACATTTTGGAAAAATTTTGTACTATATACATAATTTTGATACAGAAAATATTTACACACGCTTTACACAAAAGATTTTTGGAAATCATTTTTACAAAAATAATTTGTACACTAGCTATGTATGTGCAAAATAAAAGAAGATTATGTACATGAAAATTTTTAAATTTTTGTGGTTTTTAGCCATTTTATTTATTAACACACTCACACAAAGTACGAGTTATGGCTAAAGTATATATGAAATATATACACACCCCCCTATACTTAGCTCGAACGATGTCCTCAGAGTCAAGAGCGATGAAGAAGACATAACTCGTGCTATGTATAGGGAAGTGAAAAGGAAGGCTATACAAAAGGAGAATGAAAGGTCAAAAGGTTCTCGGGTCTTCCCCCTATACTTAGGATTAAATAATCCTAAGTATAGCAGGCTGTACACGAAGGGAAAACTGAGTGGAGAATGTACAGGGTCTACCCCCCCTATACTTAGGGTGAAATGCCCCTAAGTATAGGCAGCAAAAATAAGGGTAGACAGAAACAAAAGGAAAACCCGAAAGGTCTCACATCCCCCCTATACTTAGGGTAAAGTGCACCCTAAGTATAGCATAATCAAAAGATGAGGAAAGGGATGTGGGACTAAAGAAAGTGATGATATAGACATCTGGATCTATGTACAGCGGAGGGTCAGTAAAGCTCAGGCGTGAGATGCATTAGATGTGAGTCAAAAGACCACATCTCACGCAAAATGAATAGGGGCAAGATCAACGACCCGCGGCTCATGATCTAGAAATGGCTTGAGCCGCTGGCCGTTCACTCGGAAGGTACTCTCAGAAGACAACTCGGATATGTCGATGCTACCGTTGTCGTGTACCTTCCGAACCAGATAAGGTCCTTTCCATTTGCTCTGTAGCTTCCCTGGAAATAATCTAAGCCTCGCATCAAACAACCATACTCTCTGTCCAATCTCAAAATGTTTGTGGCTGATATGTGAATCATGCCACTCCTTGACTTTCTCCTTGTAATGTAGGCTGCTTGTGAAAGCTGCATCTCTAAGCTCTTCCAGGGCAGCTAGCTCTGCCCTCCTCTGGTCTCTTATACCATCTGGATCCATGAGAATGTCTGTAACTGCCCAGAGTGACTTGTGCCTCAGCTCAACAGGTAGGTGACAAGGCTTGCCATATACGAGGCGAAAGGGAGATGTACCCAAAGGTGTCTTGAAAGACGTCCTATATGCCCACAAGACCGAGTCCAAAAGCTGTGACCAGTTCTTTCGGTCAGGGCGGACGACTTTCTGCAGAATCGTCTTGATCTCCCTATTCGACACTTCGGCTAGACCATTCGTCTGTGGATGATACGGTGTAGCAACACGATGATCTATGCCGAACTCGCTAGCAAGTGCCTTCACCTGATCGTTGATGAAGTGAGATCCCCCATCAGAAATAAGAACTCGTGGAACCCCGAACCGCGTGATGATATGCTTCCTCAAAAATCTGCAAACTGTCCTTGCATCAGCGGCTCGGGCGGGGATAGCCTCCACCCAACGACTCACATAATCGACGGCCAACAGAATGTACTCGAATCCCTGACTCTTAGGGAATGGACCCATGAAATCGATGCCCCATGCGTCAAAAACCTCACAGAAGTGAATGGGCTGCATCGGCATCATATCACGCTGTCCACAAGTGCCCATCCTCTGACAGTCAGTACACCTCTTCACGAACTCATCTGAGTCCTTGAAAAGGGTAGGCCACCACAAGCTGGATTGGAGCACTTTCTGTGCCGTTCTCCTCCCAGAATGATGTCCTCCTGCCTCAAGCTTGTGGCAGTAAGTGAGGACGCTAGGGTGTTCCTCCTGAGGAATACACCGACGCCAGACGCTATCCCCTCCCTCGTGGTAAAGGATGGGATCCTCCCAATGGTAAGACTTGGCCTTCGCAAGGAAGGTCTCAAGCCTCTGCCTGGGCCAATCTTGTGGGACTTTCCCAGCAACAAGAAAGTTCACAATATCGGCATACCATGGGAGTGAGGCGATGGCAAGGATCGCCTCATCTGGGAAGGTATCTCTGATCGGATCAATCTGCTCTGATTCCTCAGGCTGCTCTAACCGGGAAAGGTGATCCGCCACCACATTCTTGACTCCAGGCTTATCCTTGATCTCAATGTCGAACTCCTGGAGTAGAAGGATCCATCTAGTCAGTCTGGCCTTGGCATCCTTCTTTGCCATGAGGTACCTGATGGCGGTGTGATCTGTGTACAAAGTCACTCGGGATCCAATGATATACGATCTGAACTTATCCAGGGCAAACACTACTGCTAGCATCTCCTTCTCTGTGACCGTATAATTCCGCTGGGCGGAATCCAATGTGCGGCTAGCATAGTGTATCGCAAATGGTACTCCATCCCTCCTCTGTCCCAGCACTGCCCCTACGGCAAAATCGGAGGCGTCCGTCATGATCTCAAATGGGAGAGACCAATCAGGTGGCTGGAGGACAGGAGCCTCAATCACACATCTCTGGAGCGTAGCAAACGACGAAAGACACTTGTCATCGACAAGGAACTCGGTGTCTTTCGTCAAGAGGTCAGTCAACGGTCGGGCAATCCTGCTAAAATCCTGAATGAATCTCCTATAAAATCCAACGTGCCCCAGGAATGACCGTAGCTGCCTCAAATTGGACGGCGGTGTGAGTTTTCTAATGACATCGACCTTGGCCGGGTCCACCTCCATGCCCCTGTTGGAGATGATGTGGCCAAGCACCGTCCCTTGAGTCACCATGAAGTGACTCTTCTCCCAAGATAGCACCAAGTTGTACTCAATACATCGCTGGAGTACCCGGTCTAGGCAGTCAAGACAGGAGTCGAATCCGTCGCCGTAGACCGAGAAATCGTCCATGAAGACCTCTAAGCAATCCCCTACCATGTCCGAAAATATCGACAGCATGCACCTCTGAAAAGTCGCAGGGGCGTTGCATAGCCCGAATGGCATGCGTCGAAAAGCGTATGTGCCGAAGGGACAGGTAAAGGTGGTCTTCTCCTGATCCTCAGGAGCGATGGCCACTTGGTTGTAGCCCGAGTACCCATCCAGGAAGCAATAATGGCTCTTCCCTGCCAGTCTCTCAATGATCTGGTCAATAAAAGGCAGGGGGAAATGGTCCTTCTTGGTGGCTTGGTTGAGTCTCCTGTAGTCAACACAAACCCTCCAAGAGGTGGGTACCCGTGTAGCAATCTCCTCCCCCCGACTCACTGATCACAGTCGTGATGCCCGTCTTCTTGGGCACCACATGCAAGGGGCTGACCCACTTGGAGTCGGAAATGGGATAAATAAAACCTGCACCCCACCACTTCGATATCTCCTTCATGACAACCTCTCTCAAGTTGGGGTTTAGACGCCGCTGGAACTCACGCGACGGCTTCGCCCCATCCTCGAGATAGATGTGGTGGGAGCACACTGATGGATCAATCCCATGGAGATCTGCTACGCTCCATCCGATCGCCTTGCGGTTCTTTTCAAGAACCCCCATCAGACGGGATTCCTGCTCTCCAGTCAACTCGGCGGAGATGATGACTGGGTACATCTCCGGATCGCCCGCAAGGAATCGATACTTCAGCGAAGTAGGGAGCGGCTTCAGCTCTGGAATGCTGGGTGCCGGCAAATCTGGCTGTGGAAGGAACTGTGTGAAAGCTGCAAGGTCTGCCAAATCTGCCTGGGAAAGTGAAAGTGTACTCTCGCAAACTGGGTCGGGAGAAGGCGGCTCAACTGCACTGTCTCTGCTCTGCTCTGCATCTACCTCCTCCTCCTCAATAGGCTCAACTGGACTCGAGTCTGGCATCTGATCATAGCAATCGGCCCAATCAGACTCTGAATCTGAGGGATCTGCATCAGAAATGGTGGCATCAGTACCACCGTCACAAATCATCGTGCTGCGATCAAGGACCGGCTCTGCTGCCGCAATGGTATCCTGAACCAGGTCTGTGCTCTCCAGACTCTCCTCTGCTATCATCTCTGCCTCAGCTGTGTCTGACAGTGAGAGGGTAGTCTGTGCCTCAAGGTCTGCCCAAGCTGCCTCATCATCTGTGATCACAAAATCACAGTCCTGGTGGATGTCTGGCTCTGCGTCTGTCAGCTGCTCTGAATCGGTACTCGCATCTGAGCGGGATCTGAATCTGGCTCTATAGTCCTCGACCGTCTCTATTTGTATACTCTCGCCCTGGACGCGAAAGTACACCTTCCCGCTATCATGATCAGTCACCGCCTTGGCTGTGGCCAAGAACGGACGACCAAGGATGATGGGGGTATCGGTCACTGACTCAGGGATCTCCATGTCCAACACTACGAAGTCCACGGGGAATTGCAGACCCTGAATCGTGACGATAACGTCTCGTAATAACCCCTTCGGCCTCTTGACAGATCTATCAGCGAACTGAAGGACTGTCCTGCTCTGTCGAAGAGTGCCCAACTCGAAGCGGTCGAGAAGGGCTGCCGGAAGTAGGTTGATCGAAGATCCACTATCTAAAAGAGTACGGTCGAACCACTGCTCTCTGATCTGGCATCTGACATACGGGGCCCCTGCATCTGGCCTCTTGGCTGGCAGTCGGTTCTGGATCGCAAAGCACGTGGCTTTGGTCAGCACATGGATCTCTGAAGTGTGGTTCCTCCTCCTCCTCCTAACTGTAGTCCTCTCTCTCAAAGATCTCTGAAGGAGGGGGATGTGCTGCAAAGCCTCCTGGAGGGTCAGCTGAATGTGAAACCGATCTATCATGCTCTGGCTGAACTCCTCGAACTCTCTCTTTTTGGTATTTTCTTTCTTCCCCTTCCCCATCTGAAGGGCTCTAGGGAAGGGGATCACTGGGTCCTTCTCAGATGAAGGACCAGGAAAAGATCTACGCGGTTCAAGGACCGGATCCACACATACATCATGCACCACAGTTGGACCAAAAGAATGTAAACCTTTTCCTTTATTCATCACAGAATCCTGGGATACATGACCATGAGGAAAAACAACATCAGATCTCTCTCTACAAACACCGGTGGCCTCAGTACCACCACGAGTGGGCTGCTCTGCTGCTGCTGCTGCTGGAAGACGTCTCGCGGCATCAGTACCGCTAACTGGCTCGGCTGCTGCTGGGGTGGCATCAGTACCACCTCCTGAATCTGGTGAAGTGGCGGCCTCAGTACCGCCGGTGGGATCAGCATCCTCGGTGGCCTCAGTACCACCGTCATCGACTGGAGCGGCCTCAGTACCGCTCTCCTCCTCCTCCTGGGGTGCCTCGGGGTGAAGCTCAGCTGAGACGCCGCCGCCTGCTGGGGTCCTACCGCTCCTAAGCGTGGCAAAATCAACATCAAACAGATCTGAAGAAGTATCATCAAATGGATCGCTAGGAGTGGCTAACTCAGTATGTACTACCTTCTCAGACTTCCGCTTGAGGTTGTTCGGATTCGGCTCTATCTGTGCAGGTATGGCGGCCTTCCCTCTCACCAAGTCCCGCATCTCCTGGCGGAACTCGTCCATCTCCCGTCGAAAGGTCGCCTGCTGATCCGTGAGGAGGCGGGCGATATCATCCAAGGCAGGGCTCTCGTGGGAGCCCGACGGGTAGCCTCGCTGTGGGTGAGGCTGCTGGTACTGCTGCGGGTGAGAGGGGTAGGAAGGAGGCTGCTGCTGGTGCTGGTATCCCGGGTGAGCCTGCTGCTCACGCCTCCAAGACTGTCCCTGCTGATAGGGACGAGGACCGTAAGACGACTGCTGCTGGTAGACTGGGTGCTGCTGCTGCGGCTGCTGGTGATGGTCTCTCGGCTGGGAGTACTGCCCTCCCTGTGCCGACGGCTGCTGCTGGGGCTGGGCACCACCGCTCCCCCACCTGAATCCGGGATGATCACGTCGGATCCCAGGCTGGGGACGGTCGTACCAGATCCCGTTGACATCCATCAACGGCTCTGCATCAAAGGGGGCTGGGGGTAGTACTGCCAACGGCTGATCCGGCTGGTAGACCACCATCTGCATCTCGGGAGATGGTGGTGACTGCAAGGTAGGCTGCGGCTGCTGGTACGGCTCCGCCTGTACAAGGTGAACCTGTCTTGGCTGCACTGGGGTGCTGGAGCGCTGGGACGAGCTGCTGCTGCTGCCGGCGTCGCCTCGCGACTGAAGACGGGGCTGAGAAGCCGTCTGTGTCTCCTGGAGACACATGAGCTGTGTCTTCAGGTCGCTCAAGACCTGTGCCATCTGATCCATCTGTGCTATGCTCTGGCACTGCTTCTTCTCTATCAGCTCCATGCGGTCCAGCTTCTCGCTGATGATGCCCATGTCCGCAGCTGACGACTCTAACTGTGCTGCTGCTGTGGCTGCTGCGGACGAACTGGAAGGACCTGCATCTACCCGTGCTATCCTCTGGTACTGCACGGGTCCTGGCTGATGTGGCTGGGTCTTCTGAGTGTAGAGCCGGGTCTGGGACATGACCATGTAGTTTTCTGCCATCTCCTCAAAAATAGCCCAGACCTGGTCATGGTCCTTGGCGAAGTAGGACCCGCCACAAGAAGCGTTCACCAGGCCCTGTAGCTCTGGTGACAGCCCACTGAAGAAGCTCTGAACTAGGTTCGGCTTCGTGATATCGTGGTGTGGGCATCTGTCCAAAAGCTCTCTGAACCTCTCCCAAGCCTCATGGAACTGCTCGTTGGGGAACATGGAGAAGTTGCTGATCAGGGCCCTCGCTGCATTCGTCCGCCCGAGTGGATAGTACTTGTTCAAGTACTCGGTGCGGAGCTGCTCCCATGTGTACACGAATCTCCCCAAATGTTTCAGCCAGGTGGCTGCTCTAACTGCCAGTGAGAAGGGGAAGGCAATCATCCGTATGGTATCCTGGTCCACATGTCTGTCGTGGACAGTACTGCAAATCATGAGAAACTCCTGAAGGTGGAGATGGGGCTCCTCTGTAGCCAGTCCATGGAACCGCGGGAGCATCTGCAAGGTGTTCGGGGGGAACTTGAAGTCCCCCATGATGGCTGGAACCACAACCCAATGGTGCATCAAGGTAGATCCGGGGTTGTGCAACTCCCGCATCGGTCTAGGTGGTCCTGCTCCTCCTGCGGCTACTGCCGCTGCGGCGGCGGCGGCGGCTGCTGCTGCTGCTGCTGCGGCTCGTGCCTGTGCCTCATCGGGGTCCTCGGGCTCGCTCTGTGCATCTCTCTCTGCTCTGAGCCTCTCCATCTCACGCCTCATCTCTATCATAAAAGCTCCCTGATCGCGGAGCTGCTGCTGGACTGTCTCTAACTGTGCGATCAGGGTGGAGTTGATCGCTCCCTGGTCCAGTACAAAGTGCTCGGGACGGGAGTGATCGTCAGAACTGCCTGCGCCTGCCATCTCGACGTCTGCAAAATCGAAAGAGCCCAACTCAGGTGCTGTCAAATGAATAAGTCTCTCCTCGGGCTCAGGTCTCTCGGGTAGATCAGAAAGGGGATCGAGGGGGAACAGGGTGGAGTCGTACTCGGGCTCGGAGAGCGGGTCTGAGCTCTTGCGAGCCAACCTAGATGATGAGGTAGACGCGCCCGAAAGCGGTGCAGCCAAAGGCTGCCTAAGAGATCGTCTACCCATCATCTCGATCTGGCGAGTAGGGCGGATGAGATCTGGAAAAACTATGATCGAAAAACAAACCCCCGGTTCACCAACGCAACGCGAGCTGAAGACCGTGAAAGTTCGGTCAAATTATCTTGTCGATTTTATTTTGGTGAACACTCAAGATATCAGAGCGATTATGTGACCTGTTGGGAACCCGATGCTCCCAAGAGACTGGCCCAATCCTAAAGCTAGATCTTTCCCAGCCAGTACAAGTTGCGGACCGTTTACCGGCTACCCGATCAACCTGCTCTGTTAAGGATGTCACGGCCCGCTTTACCGGGTACCGGAGAGATCCTCACTGGAGAACGACTAACTCTAAGACTAGTAGTCTAACGGAAGTTCAGGCGTGGCTCTATCCTAGTGTGCGGGTCACTCTCTCGCTCAAGCAAACCAAACAATGAGGGGGTTGCTCTCCCCAAGACAGAATTTTTAGGGTGAGCGTGTTTTAAGGTCAATAGTCTTAGCAGTCCCAATTTTATGGTTACACTTTTTTAGGTATTTTTCAATGCAAACAAAAACGCCTAACGAATTTTTCGGTTCTCCTGGTTATTAAGTCCAAAATCGGGGGGAGAAGACGAAAAAGCCGATGCACGAAAAATCAATGATGCATGCCGAGTCAGAAATGCGTACCTGCCTCCAGCTCTCTACATGCAAAGTGATCCGCGCATAAAATAAAGACAGAAAAGTAAACTAAGCTATATGATGCAACGGTAAAAAGCCGAGTCCTAAGACAAGCAACTTCTATTGATCGTGAAGAACAATAGTTAGTTAACCGAATCGAGTCCGGAGTCCGATCTTGGGAGTCACTCGGTGCCCGCCACAACGGGTCCTGCCAGCGCTGTATGTGACTCCTAACGGCACGTGGTCTCAAATCCAATTAAACTAACTTTTTTAGTGAATTTTAGTAAGGTCCAATTACGTTCTATAGGAACAGATATTCTATTAAGTGTTGGGCCTTAAAAATCTTACGTCACAACCAACAAAAATCCTATGTCTAGGGGCTCGAGCAAAAACCGCGAAAAATCCGGAAAATGACAGTAAGAAATAAAAAGAAAACCGCGTAAAAAGCCGCGAAAAACCGAGGGGTCCTAATGGGTCCCCCGAGCACGCCGGTGCTCGGCGAAACAGACCCGCTACAGTCTAAGTGTCTAAACAGTCTCAGAGTCCTGTATTATTACAATTAATAATAAATGAATAAAATTCTATCCTACTGCCTCACTCCACTCAACTCTCTCCTCTCGCTCTCTCCTGCGGCTTCGTAGAGAAAGAAAAGCCGCCTCCGAATGCCGCGGCTGCACCGGCTCCTCGAAAGTCGCCTCCGCGTTCCTCGGGCCCTCGCAAGAAAACAGGAAGAGTGGTCAGACCAATAAAATAGTCAAATAATAAATGAAAATAAGAACAAGGGTATATGTGCAAAAATGGAAACAAAATACTCACACAAAATAAAACAGAAATAAAAAGAAAAGAAAATCAAAATAAAACAAAATAAATCAAAAAGGAACTATGAACAAAAGCCGCGAAAAGCCGCGAGCTCCGAAGAGCCGCGAAAAGCTGCGAAAACAAAAATGAAAAGAAAGTCAAAAGTAACTACTAAGCCGTGCTCCCCGGCAACGGCGCCATTCTGATGGGCGGCCCGAGCGAACGAGGTAAAGGTATCCAATAGGTCGTTGTGACCTCTAACACTCGGGGTCACTCAATCAAGAAAATCGAACCGCAAAATCAATCGAAAATCAAACAAAGCAAATCAAGCGGTCCTAGCTATGTGATTAACCTGGTATAGCTCCCAGGGTCGAACACAAGGAGCACGGATTGGCCTAGGGCCTACGAAGTAGTAAAAACAATATAAAAATAAAAGGAAATGTTTTTTAGTGGTTTTTGATAATTTTTATATTTTTTTGGATTTTCAAATTATAAAAAAAATAAAAGAAAGTAAAATCTAGGCAACTTCAACAATTTATTAAACACACCAAAAATAATGCAAAAATTAAGGAAAAATTGTTTTTATGTTTTTTAAGTTTTTAAGTGTTTTTGGTGAATTTTTGAGATTTTTCTAATGGGTAAATTATTTTCTAAAAATCAAACAGTGCTAAACAGGAGAGGTACTGTCCAGCAAGGCTTGAAACTCAAAAATAAAATATCTAGGAGTCTCACTAAACCCTGGAGGTAATTTTCCTGTGATCTAGAAAGAATAAGGAAAATTTAGGCACCTTAATTATTGTTTTTGGATTTTTAAATTAATTATTATAATTTTTATGAGTTTTTGAGGGTTTTGCAATTTTTAGGGTTTTTAAGTGATGAAAAATAGCCAAAATTGGCTAGAAAATCAAACAACAAGCAAACAACAGTATCTAATTTTTTTATAATTTTTGGGGGTGTTTTTATATTTTTTTTGGTATTTTTAAACCTAGACAATAGCTAAAAAATAGGTTTTTGAATTTTTAAAAATACTAAATGAAATCAGAAATGTCCTCAAAAATCCCTAAAATTTCTACATCATGGCAGGAGCCATGTGTCAAAATCTCATTGGATTTGGAGGTGATTTGATATTTTATTCAAAAATAACAAGGGGGCACTGTGCACAGGGACGTAAGTGCAAATACCCGAGAGTCTGGGGGCCCAGGTGCAAAATACCCAGCAAGTCACGCGCGTGACGCGTGGCTGGGGCACTCAGGGGCCTATTTGTAATAAAAACCTACTTCTTGGACCTTTTGGTAACTGGTACCAAAAAGTCCAAGGGTATGGTTGCAAATATCCCACTAAAATCCGCACATGCGTGAATAACAGGCTCACAGGGGTATAAAAGCAATTACCAAAAAGTTTCTATTCATTACATAACAGCCCAGAACTACAGGGAAAGAAATGCAAATAACCCTAAACTACACGTGACGACGCACGTGGTCTCATACAAACAGGGGCATACATGCAAATCTAAACAAACACGAGGTCCACAATGCAATTTACCCTACGAAAATAAAGTTCTAAAAATATTTACAGGACTAAGACGAAAAAGACAAACTAAGAGGGGGCCCTAAGTAAATTACCCCTTTATTCGTCGACGGCCAGATGCGCGCCACATGGAAGATCGGTCGGCTCTGGATGGGGGGCGCGTCTCTTCTTCAGCTCGGGGGCTCGATCGACGGGGGAGGCGAGGACACGTGGGAGATCGGGCGGTTCTGGGCTCAGGGACCTCTCTCCTCTGCTGCGAACGGTCCAGATGAACTCCTCGGAGTGATCGACGGTCGCTGCTCCTCGGAAGATGGACGGCTGAGATCAAAACTGGAGCGGAGGCGTCATCGGACGGTTCTGGAGGATGGTGGAAGAACACGACGCCGGCGAACTTCACCGGCCTCGTGCGTGAGCTGTACTCCTCCTCAGCTGCTCCTGATGATCGGAACGGGTCCGCGGTGAAGCTCCGCAGCTGGTGGTGGACTTCGATGGCCCGGCCGAGCCCTGGAGGGGCTCCGGCGAGGCTGGCGGCGCGAAGCTCCTGGCTGGAATGTAAGAGGGGCTCAGATGCCTCCCGTTGGACCTGCAAAGCAAACCAAAAGCTTCGCGGGTCGAGGGCAAAGTGCCTCGACCCCAAGAAGCGTCGTGAGGGTGAACGGTGCGGCGGGGTGAATGAGCTCCGGCGAGCGACAGGTGGTGGAGCTCGACTCCCAGCTCCGGGGCGAGTTGGGTTGAACGAGTGGGCGAAGAACGTGCGTGGGGGAACGACGAAGATGGTAGTGTGCTCCGATGATCGAGATAGTGTGCGTGATGGTCGGAATCAGAGGAACACAGCAAGGAGTCGATTTGGGGGTAACTTAAAATTAGACTAAACAAGAAGGAACGAAGGTTACCTGGGTGATGCTGGAGACTATGCTGGAGCTTAGCTAGCTCCTGGTCCTTGCCTCAAGGGTCGTCAACGCCCGAGGCTCGAGCTCCGGTTGAACGTCGGAGCACGGCGGCGCGAGGCAGCCGGATCGATGGTCCGAGCACCTCCTCCTCTCTGCGACACCGGCAAATGCAAGCTGTCACCTTGCTGGTTGCGATGGAGGTCACTGGAGAGAGAATGGGGAGCCAAAGATGGATGGAGAAGGCGGCAGAGCTCGGGCTTTATAGTGCTAGGGGTCCGGGAAGAAGAGGATCGGGCGAGCTCGGGAGCGCGCGGATCCCGAGGGGGCGGCTCCGGCGAGCATGCCGGATGCACAAGGAACGATCCGGACCCGGGGTTTGATGGGTTGGCGATCGGATCTGGTGGGGGTAATTGGGAGAAGTCGGGTCGAAATGCAGATCCGCGGCTCTGGTGGTCCTGGGGGAGGTGTTGACCGGGGGTCAACAATCCCCCGTGGACCAATCAGAGCCCGCCAATTATTGAAATTTTATTTGATTTTTTTGGGGCCTTAAATGGCCGAATTTTCAAAAACTTAAAACATGAAAAATGTTTGTTTTAATTTTTTCTATTTTTTTGTGATTTTTAATTAATTTTTGGAAATTAAAATAAGGTATTTACATATTATAGCTATACATAGGTATATGTACAATGTAGGATTTTTGATTTTGATTTTTAATTAGTTATTTTTATACATTTTTATTCCTATTTTATATTTTATTTATTTATAGGATAAAATGAGGAATAAAAGGCTATTTTTATTTTATTTTTATTATTTATATACATGGGTTAATTAGTTAGTTATATACATGATACATACATGGTATATATACAAGATGTTTTTGTATTTTTAATTTTGTAATTTTTATTTGATTTTTGTTTTAATTCTTTTTATTTATTTTATTTACAAAACATAAAAAGGAATATTTACAAAAAGTTTTGGAAATAAAGAAATTTATTTACAAGGTGAAATAAATATAAGATAGGGGTTTATGTACATGGTGAAAGGTTGTTTTTAGGATTTTGATTTTTAACTTTTTATTTTGTTTTTAATAGGCTATAAATATGTACAAAATATATACAAGTATTTACAACATATTTTTGGTTGAGGAAAAATATTATCTTATTTATTTACATAAGTATTTACATATGAGCCCCTATCTCCCTCTACTTGTGGCTTTTATGCGGTCAGGCCCATGCCGAGCCCTCCCTTGGGTTAGGTTGCTCAATATTTATTCTAAATATTTCCCTCTTTTTCTTTTTCTTCTTTATTCTTTTATTTTTGCACAAAAACATGCTAATTATTTATATTTACAAGAATGCATGCTTTTGCTAATTTTTCCTATTTACACATATCTACATGCATTTGCATAGGTTTTTGTAGCTAAAATATAAGAATAAAGAGTGATGAATGGGTATTCATCAGTCACACAGAATAAAAAGCCGCAAAGAAAACTTCCCGGACCCGTACTTCTCCATAAAAGCTCAAAATTTACCAAACACACCTTTATTGTTCATACAACTAAATTAGTTATTTAATGAAGGTGGTTTCATTTAATTTGGAGTTAAGATGCAAAAGTTGAGTTTTGGGTCCTCACTGTGTAGGATTTCTGGATAAAATAGTCAATTTATTTATTCTTTATATTTTTCAATATATTATATTTTTATAAATTTGTATTTATTATTAAAGTAAATGTACATAATAAACATAATTTAAAACTATAAAAATAAAATAATTAAATATTATACTTTAAAATATATGTAACGTGTACCTATATTATACCTACATAATATATATACCTGTTTATTTAAGTAAATAAATATCTTCATAAAATTAAATAAAAAACGTACATGTGTATTAAAATAATTTATAAATATAAAAATTATGTCTATAAAATAATAAAGTCAAAAATACAAATTTAAAATAAAATGCATAATATACAATCAATATACCTATAATAGTACATGTAAAAATCAATATCTAATAAATTAACTCAAAAATAAATAAAAATAATAATAAAATACTACATAAAATAATAAACAAATTTTATGTTTTGAGTTTTATTTAATTAATTCATATATTATTTTATTTCAAATTAATAATCCTTTTATTTCTTCTTTTGTCGCCTAGCGGCCTACGTGACCCAATCAGGGGACAGCCTTGGTTGACCCGCCGGTCAACTAGCCCCCTACTCCTGTAGGCTTGTCAGAACCGCTGACTAGCCATTCTCCCTCGATTTTCCCCCTTAGATCCTTACACTAAATCGACTCTATTCCTTCATCGATTTTGCTCCTCGAAGAAAGCTATTTGACGCTGTCATCTTTCCTCGATCGATGGAGCCCTACATCGAGCCATGTCCTTGATCAAAGATCCCCAGTAAAAATAACCCTCGTCGGACCTCATTTGAATTTTGATCGTACTCTACCTTCGAAATCCCCAAACTTCATCATGCTCAAGCTTGCTGGTGACAACAAAGATCTTGTCGGAGCCTTTAGCATGGAGGAAGAGGTTCGTAGGCGGTGATCCGAGCTCGCCAGAGTAGCTCGGGCAGAGCTCCACCTTGGCTCCTTGTTCTGTAGGTTGAGCCCTAGTTTTTTTACTGTTTAGATTCCTAGTAGTAGAAGTAGACAAGTTTAGCTTTTAGTTTCATTTGATTTTATTCTCTTTTTCATAAAATCTCCATTCATAGTTCATCGAAGTTGCAAGCTCCGGCCACTATCTCCACCATATACACCCTTGTTCCGACACCCAATTCACCTCCCTCTCATTCCCCCTATGCTTCTCCATCTCCCCAACCACTCTGTTCACCCTGATCGACGTCGAGGTCCTCCTCCGCCATCTTCGTTGGACCTTGCTACCCCACCTCGCCGCCATTTAACCCAATAACGGGTCGAGATAGTTTGACTCGACCCCTCTTTCTTTTTGTGCAGGTCAGAGACTTTAGGAGCCCATCTGGGCTAGAGTTGGACATGAACTCGGTATTCCAGGTGCTTGAGCTTAACATAGCATCCTGGAACCGAGCACTGGGCCCTTGATCTTTTTAGCACCTACGGTAGCTTCGAAAACCTCCAGCTCCATTTTGTGATCCTTGGGATGCTCCCATGTGGTAGAAGTCGCCTAGCAGCTCGGGTCAAAGCTCGATCGACCGTAAGTTCTTCCCTGTTCTTCCATGGGTGATCATAGCCGTTTGATCAAGATCCGCCTCAATGAGCTCCATCTACTGTTAGATTGAATGTGCCATCACCGTCAGATCAAGCGAGGAGATCGAATACTATACATCCATTAATGAACTGGTATCGAGTTATCTGGACCGTCCACGTGTCTAAGTGGCGTGCATCGGCCGTCGATCAGAGCGCGAGGGGTAATTTTGCTCGAATACCCCCACATTTTTGCGTTTTATTTTTATTCCACAAACCTTCAGTTGCAGTCTATTTATTTCTGTAATATTTATATTAAAATCCCCATATTTATTTTATTTGCATTGGAGTCTAGTCCATGGCACCTCACGTGCGCATACATGCGAGGGTATATTGCATTTTACAGAGGACCCCCTACATCTTTGTGTTATTATTTAGTCTAAGAACTTTTTATTTCGATGTTATATTTTTGGAATAATTGCAGTCAAGTCTTGTAACTTTTTAAATATTACAAAAATATCCTTGCCAACACATTTAATATCGAATATTACAAGATTTTTGCATATATGCCTTTAGACTCTTGAAATGTGTTCTGGAATACATTAAAATTTTATTTTAATTATATTTAGGTCTCTGCCAGAATAATTAGATTTATTTCTTGTATTTTGATTATTAAAAATAATATTTTGCATTAAAAAATTGTAGAAAATTATTTTAAGTGCCTGAGACTTTATTAAAACACATATTTTTCGTGGGGCAATTACAAGTATTTTCCTATTTTTAAAAATACAAAAAATGCATTTTTCTTTTATTTATATTTAAAATACAAAAAAAATATAAAAATGTTTTAAAAATTCCAAAAAATAGAGTATATTTATTATTGTATTTTGCAACTCCAAACCAAAAGGCATTAAAAATTACAAAAGAAAAACACTGGAAAGTCCAAAAAAGGAAAACACTGAAAATTGAAAAACACAAAAATCTTATAAAAATAATTAAATTTATTAAAAAGTCCAAAAATATTCATCTCTGTTTCTGAATTTTGTCTATATTATATATTATTTATAAAACATAATTTTGGAAGTTTTTGCGATATTTATCTATTTTTGAAATCCAAAACAATCAGGTCTATATTGTAATTCACTATTTTTACATTTTAAATCAATTTAAAATATAAAAAATTAGTAAAAATTGTAAGAAAAAATTCAAAAATAGAGAAAAATACTATAAGGATAAAAATATTTTATTTTGTAAATTTTGACTATATAGTTGTACTTATAAATAGAATACTATATCTATAGCTTATATATATCACTACTTTGTATTACCTATAGTTATTTTTAATATCATTAAATCCCTATATGTATATATATATATATTAAAACCCTTTAAAAAAATAAAAAAGTATTGTACTTAATGGCATTTTTCTGATTATATATATTATACTTATATCATATATAGTTATTCTTATATATATATTATCTACTTATATTTAAATATATACTTAATACATATTAAAAAGAAAAAGAAAATAAAAATTAGAAAAAAGATAAAAATTATAAATTAAAAAATATAATAAACATTCCAAAAAGAGAATATAAAATATTAAAAACTCATGGAAAAAATTAAAATCACTATAAAACACACAAAAATATTTGTTGATTTTCTTTTTAGTTGTCAATTTCCATGGCTATCCCTGTTGCTCCTTTGTGGTTCGTCCCCTACACTTACGTACTATACATACTACTTTGTAGGGTATAATAAATTTTATCTCACTTTCATTATTGTTTGATCATTATTGTGGGTTACTTGTTGATGCACTAGATTGTGGATATCCGAGAGTCGAGAGAGCAGTTGATAAAGCGATTACCGGAACTGACTTGTCGGGTACTGCAGACCCTCCAAGACCGGACGTTAGGATCCTTTCATGATTTTGTGTCCATTGGCCATGACAGGGGACATGCTGGACCGAGTTAACTATTTGAGATGACTTGACAGAGAACTAATAAGGAAGGGAATGAGTTCATTCATGAAAGTTTTGTGGAGGCCCACGTAAGTCAATCATTGATTTACTTAAAATTAGAAACATAATTATCTAGTTATATGGTTTGCAAATGTACGTAGGGTCATATGGTCCAGTTCATCCACATCCAACCACCTTCGGACTAAGGCCCTCCAGACCATATAGCTTTGAGTGAGGAGGCATTTCACCATGTCTTCCTTCCTTCCTCCCAAAATTTTGGACTAGTGCTACTAGGTGGTGCAACTACCACCAAGTCAACCTGGTATGGACGAGGTGATGGTCCATCGAAATAGGAGTTTGACCAGCTAAAGTAGATCACGATGGAGTTGCGACGAGACCTTGATCGAGGGCATGATATGGAAGACCAGTTGTGAGACCCCATGCAACAGAATACACAAACCATGCAACGAAATGCTCAAAAGATGCAGGAGATGTATAGGTTAATTGTAGAGCTATCTCGAAGGAGCACATGCAGTTCAGCTTCAACCCTTCTACGTCGTGACCACGAAAATGACCCTCCCTCGACAAGTCTATGCTCTACGTAATTAGTTGTAGTCACATATTATAGTTAGTAGTGATTATGTCCAAAATTTTTGTATACATGTGTATTGTGTATGTTGTAGTCATATTTTATAAAAATAATTAAAGTCTTCATACTTCTGAACGGTCGATATGGTTTGTTGTTTAGCCCTTTTTTTGCAGGTTGTACACACACCTTGGGGATTACATAGGGCACGGAAGGGGGTACAACAACAACTTATTAAGAGTTGCAACTGTTTTTTTAGTAAATTGAACATTTGAGACGGTCGACGCTACTAGATGGTGCTCATGGGATTTCTATTCCCAATTCAAAGGGAATTGCACCTAATAGAATTGATTACATAAAGAATCCTAAGTGATATTTGAAGTGATGTTAGCTGGTGGGTGATGAGCGCGAAATCTGCCTCTTTAATAATCTAAAATTGTCGTATAGGAGGCAAATTTCGGTCGATCAAACTACCACAATCTTTGAATGTTGTGGAATATTTTTACTTGACAAGTATACCAAGGTCGAACACATGGAACGGAGATTCTTAGTTGCACGATTTTAGATTAAATTAAATAATTAATAAATGTTCGATTAATTTTTGTGTTGAGAAAATGTACAATGTAATGAGATGCAAATGTGATGCAAATGCGAAGAAATATACAGGGACAATAGTTCAACGCAGCATCTGAGATTAAGATTTATGCTCCAAAATATAATAATCAATGACCTCGTAATTTATCACAGATCAACAGATATAGATCAAGAAAAATATTTAAATTAATCCCAGATTGCAAGCATAAGAGGTAATAGATTATCCTACTTCCAATTAATGAGAATATCAAAATATAGAATTTATCCTCAAAATTCATGTGATTTAAATCCCCCAATATTGTAATCAAAGATTCAAAGGGAATTATTCAATGTAAAGTCCTCAGCCGAGCTCCTGCAAAAGAAATGATCAATTTTTCCAAGGTAATTGCGTCACAACTATATCAAAGTTAGCCTGCAAAAGTCAATGATGATCCTCAAAATTCTCAATAAATGATCTCAAATCTGCTCACAAGCTATGCTAAATGGTAGAGCATGAAAATAGCTTCAAAATGACATATTATATGCTAAAAATGGAGTTCGTATGAAAAAGATATGATAAAATGAAATTACAGAGACTAAAATGTAAATAAAATAAAATTTTCTTGCAAAGAGGTCACTGGAGGAGCTTATCTATAATTTATAAAAGTTAGAGGGGCCCCTCTTTAATTTATCCCTAGCGGGGGTATTTTTGCAATATCTGGAAATGCCAGGAGTGTCAGTGCAAATTGCCCACAGCGCACGTGCATAGCATGTGCGTCAGGAGGTTCGACAGAGGTGGCTGAGGCTCGGGCGGCCGAGCCTGAGTTTCGGGCTCGGGCCTAAGGTTTGGAGCTCGAACCAGAGGCTCGGTGGGGGAGGCGCGAGGCTCGGACCGAGGCTAAGGCTCGGATGGTCCGAGCCTCTACGCGGCGACCTGGTGTTGCTTCGGGGGACCCGAGCCTCTAGGATGGGGCCTAGTCTCGGGGTGAAGGACGTGGCGAGATAGTGGTCGTTGGATCAAGGGCTGCCCCCCTGATCCAACGACAGCTGTAGGATGCGAGTGACCGGGGCGGAGGAGCAGATGGCGAGGGCGCACGACCGGGCAACGCGCGAGGCGCGGTGGGGGCAGAGGAGCTGGGCCGGTCGACACATGACGGCGGAGGCGATGGCACGATGGGGGAGGCGTTGCGTGGGCGGAGGCAAGGCTATGGGTGCGCGCGGCCGACCGCTGGAGCCCGGGCCAAGTGAGGCGCTGCGCGGGCGCATGCAAGGCGGTGGGCGCTGGCGGCCGACCGCTGGAGCCTGGGCCAGGAGAGGCGAAGCATAAAGGAGAGCTGGAACGATGAGGCATCTCGGCCGGTCGACACAAGACCGGTGGAGCGGCTGGCGGTTGGGGTCTTCGCTCCAATCGACATGGCGGAGGACGTTGAGAAGCTTTGCAGTGCTGATGACGGCTATGAAGCAAGGCTATCGAGCCTTGGATCACGCTGCAAGGGAGGCGACCGCTGTCACCGACCAAGCTTGGAGAAGGGCGGATGCTGAGATGGCCGAAAGAGGAGGTCTTTATAGGAGAGTGGCGACAGTTGGTGGCTTCGTAACGGCTGGAGGTGGTGGGGGCATTACAAGGAGGAGGTCGGCGGGAGTTATGGAGGGGGAACAATGGGTGGGGGGTAACGGTTGAAGGTTGAAGAAGGTGGGGGTCACGTGACCCAGGGGTGGCTGGAGAGAGACATAGGTGGGGGTGCCACGTGACAAGCCCAGGAGCTGCCATATGGCGCCCCCAAAAAAATTTCAAAATTAAAGGATAAAGAAAAATAGAAAAGAAATAGAAGGAGACCCCGTATAAAAAATTTTCTTCACAAAAGTTATTTGTTTCAATGAGATCTACAACTTTCATGAAGGTTCCGGGAGCAAAAAAGGTCATCTGTGAGAAGTGGAATTTTTGGTGGTTTGGCATGTGTATAGATAACCATGTTTTTGGGATTTTGTATTTTTTGGTGGTTTTAGAGAGGATAAAAATTATAAAAACTTATGATAAAATACAAGAAAATTAATTACACACTAATCTATTTTTTTTGGATTTTTAATAAATTAGAAAATAGGAAAATAAATTAGAAGTAAGAAACACACAACCTTTGTACAGACTGACAACGGACACTTGGACTCAGTTAGTTTCTTTGATTTCAGTTTTAATCTGGATTTGGATTTTTGTGTCTTTAAATAAAACTTTTATCAAAGAATACAAATGAAAAAGAAATAAAATTAAATGGGTTAATTAAGTACATAAAAACTCAGGTCAAACATAGCAAACAGTCAAAATGCGCAAAAGAGGCCCAAAACCCAACTTTCACATATGAACTCCGAATTTTACGAAATTGGTCTTCTTTTGAAGGTATTTGAAAATAGAGTATTTTAAAAGTGAGTAGATCAAAATCGGACACTGTATGTGGGAGATATGTATTTTAAAAGTTAATATTTTTTGTATTTTTTATTTAAGAAGGTTAGTAATATATACACAATGGAGGTGGTTTTGGTCAATCGGAATTAGGACGAATTATTTACAAATGTGTGAAATTAGCGGCTTTTTGGGCTAATTTACACTTGGGATTTTTAATGCAATTATGCATGATGAAATGCAAATATTATTAACACATGTATGAATGCTAATAATGCTCTATTAATGATTAATTGCAAGTGAATGATGGGGAACAAAGCCTAAATGACCAATTTTAGCATGATGAATACGAGATTCATCAGTGGGTGACCAAGGGAAACGATTTAAAGTGGAATTTAGTGTTGTTACCGGAATCAAGAGGGTATGCAATAAATAGTAATTATTCATATGAAAATGAATCATTAATAATACATCAGATATTAACATGGTTATAATGCATTTCTGATTCATATCACAGTTACAAATCACAATTACAAAATGCACGTAGGAACGGATTAAAATATTGATACATCATATTATGGCAAAATCCGTCAAAGGAAAAAGAGTAAACCAATTGCACCAAACAAGACAGTAAATAGATTATGTCAGAGATCACGGAAGCGTCCATGTAATAGACTGTCCTTCAAGAAGATATAACCCCCACAATACCAGTGCGTAGGGTACCGGTGACCTGCTCTGAGGATATGACAGTACACGATCTTCATCACACATATCGACGAGATCGTCTTGTTGAGAGAAGAGAAGAACGTTGCCTCACAGTGGAAGAACAAAGGTCGCGAGAGAGGGAGAAAGGTTTTCTTGTGTGTGAAGAAAAAGACATTTGGGGAAGGGTTTAAGAAGACCTTGTGCATGGCCTTTCGGTTTCTAAGAATGCCTCTTGATGAATCCACATTTCATCATCTTTATTCTATCATTTTGGCCTCAAAAATCCTAGTAAATGCGTGTAAATAGCATTAAATCCAGCATATTAGCATTCATGCATGTGCATGTAAATAGTATATAAAATACTGTAATTAAAGCCAAAATTATAGAATAAATAAAAGAAAAGAAAACGAATAAAATATTGTAAATATTTTATGACCCGAAACCCTGAGACCTAGGCATCTTGATGAATAGGTTGACAAGGAATAAAGTAGGGGGAGATAAGGGCCAGAATACAATAAAAATACCCTTTATTTTATCCATTCTTTATTCATTTTGAGACCTATTTTTGGTTCCACTTTTTATACTTCAAATAAAGAAACTTTGTACATGAAAGTTGTAGATAATTAAATAAAGAAAAATACAAAATTAATTTCATTCAAAAATATTGTACAGATAAAAAGTTATGATCTGAATAAAATTCCAGAATCCCAACTTCCCAGACCTGTATCTCACAAATAAAAACTCCAAATGCATCAAACTCACCTTTAATTGTATATAGTTAAAAATAAGCTATTTAATGGCGGTGGTTTCGCATTTGGCGGAGCTACGGTTTGAAAGTTGAGATTTGGACCCCTATTGTATACTTGTACAGATTAAAATATTCATTTTATTAATTATTCATTATTTTTATAATTTTATATTTTTATAATTTTGTAAATATTACTTATAATAAATATGTATATTAAAATCAGAATAAAAACCTAAATAAAACTCAAAATAAAATACTTGTATATAAAAGACAGGTAAAATACCTATATACATACTTGTATAATTTATACTTCTATTTTATTAAGTGTACAAAATATATAAAATAAAAATATTTTTAAGCATATAAAATTACTTTATAATTTTATAAAATAATAAACCAAAATAAATAAATTAAATAAACAAAATAAAATAAAATATTCAAATATATAGATGTATATACCTATAAAGGGTATAAAAGGCAACTTGTAAATTAACACACCATAAAAATAAATAAAAATCACCATCAAATAATTGATAAAATAATAAATATTTTTTATTTAATAACCTAAAAATAATAAAATTATTTGCTATTTTAAAATGATTTTATAAAACTTTTTTTTCAGGCTTTTTCATGGTTGGTCCACGTGGACCAACCAGGGGGGCTGGAGAGTTGACCTGCGGTCAACTCTCTGACCCCAGCCTGTTCCTCGTCTGAAGTGCGTTTTTGTCCGCTTTTTGCGGATTTTTCGAGGATGTCTCTTTCACCATTTGGTGATGGCGTCTTCTTGACATCTCTTCCCCTAGCATCAAGGATACACGCCTAGGGATTATCTTGGGGCGTGTATCATTGACGCGCTCTTCACACCTCGATCTTCACGCCTCCAGAGCCACTTCTTCAAAACCACCTCCAATCTTCCCTTTTCCCCTGGAACCCTCTTTTTGACTTGATTTCCCTCCATTCTTGGTGGCCCTGGATCGAGTGACGTGACAGGTCTCTCTCCGGCCGTCGAGGGGCGAGGATTAGCGGGCCGAGGAGCGACTCCACCCATCTCCGGCGTCCGCTGTCAAGGTACCTATCTCGTTGGTTTCCAGGCCAATTTGAGGTTGTTTTGACATTTTCTTTATCGTATTTTAATCTTGCATTTGGTCTTTAGTTTATCTTAGCCTATAATCACTTGCATTAGCCCTAGATCCACTTGTTCGCAGTTCACCGGAGTTAAGCTCCGGCGAACCTCCGCCACACTCCACCTTGCACCCTCTATGTCCAATCCACCTCCAGGAGCTCCCTAGGGCTCCACATTTTTGTGCTAACGTCTTCCCTGCATGAAACAAGAAGAAAACACTCGTTTGCAAGGGCTTTCGAAGGACGAGGGGGAGCCTCAGGTGCCGTGCGTTGCCGGACCTCATTAGGTGGTGCGAGGCCATTTTGCGGGGCTTCCTAGCTGACGAATCACATCTGAGCAAGAAGAAGTCATCGGCAAGCTTCCAGGTGGTCGGAGGCAGGTGTGGGCTCGATTCAAAACTCACCATCGGCGAGTTCATCTGCAGTTCCTCCTCCATCGTCCAGAACCGTCCGATCGACTCCAGTTCTTCCAAGCCGTCCTTCAATTGTCGGATCTAGCACACCCAGGACCGTTCGATCGTCGTCCGCCTTTTGATCTGGGCTGCACAGGACGAAGGGGTATCGGGCCCTATTGGCGTGACACGTGGCTTAAGTGACCGAACCACCGCCGTCCGATCAACCCCTGCGTGGGTATTTTGCACAACTCACCCGTGCGTTTTTGTTATTTAGTCATTAATTCTCAAACATTCATCTGCAGTTAACAATATTTGTCATATTTACTAACCCCCCCGCATTTTTGTTTTATTACTTTTTAGTCCCTCTCAGTCACGTGCCTTGCGCACGTGACTTTGGGAATTTTGCGAACATAGCCTTGGGGTTTCGCCTATTTAAATTTGGTACCGTAAAGTTTTTATTCAGTTATAAATTTTGTGGAAATTTTGCACAGTGAGCCCCACAGTTTTTGTGAATTACATATTAGCCCCTGGCAGGCGCGCGTGCTCACGCACATGCGTTGTGGGGATTTTGCATAGTAGCCCTCGCAGCTTTAGCTATTTATCTGTGGTCTAGGAAGTTTTAATTACGTTATATAATTTGTGGAGAAATTTTAGTTTAACCCCTGGATGTTTAGCTAATTACAGATATACCCCTGGCCAGTAAGTAGTTTCTTTTTGCTTCTAGTATTTATTGCATGTGCCTATAAATTCTCAAAAATTCCACAAAAATCATCTTAAGCTCCTGTAGCATTGCACATTCACGCATATATTTTACTTTGTATTTTTATTGCATTTTAATATTTTTTTAAAATTCAAAAACTCCCATTTTCAGCATTGTTTGCATTATAAAATCCATAAAAAATATAAAAACATCCCAAAAAATTCCAAAAAAATATATATTGTCTATTTTAGTATGTTTTAACTTCAATACAAAAAGCACTAAAAAATATAAAAGAAAACTCCTAAATATCATAAAACTCTAAAAACCTTTATAAAAATTTATAAAATTCATAAAAAATCTAAAAATTGTGTTTTGTTTTGCTGAATTTTCTTTATTTTGTTATCTTTAATTTAAAATTAATTTGGAGAATTTTTGTTACTGTTTTCTATTTTATTTCTCCATTTTAGTTTCAGCTTTTTAATTTGTTCACTATTTTTAGTATTTTTGACTTTAAAAACACCAAAAAAATTAGGAAAAATCTAGAAAAATCAGAAAAACATTATAAAAATATAAAAAGCCTAAAAATATTTAAATTTCTTATTTTTTATTATTTTTACTTATTTTTATAAATACCTTATCCCTCTCTCTCTTCTATTGTATGTATTTTCTAATTATTGAAAAAGAAAATATAAAAAAGATATAAAATATAAAAAGAAATTATAAAATTAGAAAATTAAAAATCAAAATACAAAATTAAAAATTAAAAAAATTAATTAAAAAATGAAAACCCACAAAAACATTTGCATTCTTGTAGACACACAATCACATCACTCATTTAGCACTTTCTTGATCTATCCTGCCTTGCTCCCTGAGTTCGACACTCTACCTACTTCCACTATACACCTGTTTGTAGAGTTATAATAAATTTGACTCCACTTTTATTCTTCATTGCTTGATATTTATATTGTGGGTTCATTGTTGATTAATTAGGGATTTTTGAGCGGTCAATACTCCGACTGCGGTTTCGCCTTGTGAAACTGTACGACCCTCGATTTCCCGATTATCACCTCTCAACGGGCACCTCTTCGGATTCTGAAACGATGGCTAAGTCTGAGCCATTGGGTCAAGTCTAATTCCCATAGCTGTCTAGTCACAATTAATCTGCGGGATTAATTTATTTGACCCGTAAAATGAAACCCCCAGCAAAAGTATCGAGATCCAATATTGGCTCTCCCGAGCCTGAGACGGAGACTGAGTGGAACACACACCCACCTGCGTGTGTGGTCCTCTATTCCTTCTCTCTACTATTTCTATAAGAGCTTATGCTGTGAACTCTTGTACAAGTCCACCAAAGTTTTAGAACTATTAGATGTGGTACTAAAACCCTCACCCAAACTCTCCTCATTTCAAATTTAGGAATTCCCAACTTCCTCTAACACCGTTTGATTTCTCAAGTAAAATCAATATAAGTCACCAACGTTTTAGAACTACTAGATGCGGTACTAAAACCACGCCCAAACTCTCCTCATTTCAAATTTAGGAATTCCCAACTTCCTTCAACACCGTTTGATTTCTCAATTGAAATCAGTATAAGTTCACCAAAGTTTTAGAACTACTAGATGTGGTACTAAAATCCCACCCAAACTCTCCTCATTTCAAATATAGAAATTCCCAACTTCCTCCGACATGGTTTGATTTCTCAATTGAAATCAAATAGTTAATCCAATATAATTGCATAGGTTTACCAAGTTAAAACTTAATTACATAGTTTTAAGTACAACAAAGGAGGGCTGGAACGGATAAGATCCAAACTTCATCGATCATATATAATCATTGGAAGGCCCAAAATGATTGAGAATATACGAAGTGTTCCTGTTATATTTTGCAAGGAGGTTTCCTATAAAGAGGAGCATGTCATCTATAAATTGTATGTTAGAATTTTTTTCAGCCCATAAGAGATTTTGAAAAACTAATCTATTCAGCCCTCCATCTAAGATATTGAGGGAAATGATATATAAAAGAGGCAATATAGGGTCTTCCTATGCGCACCACCATTTATGGTTAAAAAACCAATGGGGGCACCGTTTAACTTGACACAATGAGCTCCTTCTGATGTTTAGGCGTCATTATCAACAGAAATTTGACAAAACACGATGAGAGATTTACGTTGAGTTGATAATCGAAAATTCTAAACTTAATACTCTATTATTGTAGAAAATTTAGAGTGTTCTCTTGCAAAGCTATCTTCTTTTTCAAGCAAAAAAAAGCCCGAAAACGTGTCGTGAAACATTTGTCGTCAAGGAAGCTCGAAACCTTTTTTTGGAAAAAAAATCAAATTTCATTCATCAAGTAACAGAAACCAGTAGAGTTCTTAGGGTTTACGTAACCAGATAGGAAAGCCGAAGCTCGACATCTTTTAAGAAATTGGCCTGGATTCCTGTCACTGTTCATCCCCCTTGTGCTCCATAGACATGTCAAGCAAAAACAACTACTAGATCTAAGAAGCTTCCATGCACTTTCTACGGTACCTTTTCCCTCGAATTTGCTTCCACAGAGGTAAACAGGAATCCAAAAACAATAGCCATATGGTAATGGACAGCAACTGATATCAATGTAATCGCAGGAATTATATTCGAAACGCATCTGTCGAACAATGCAAAGTATTTCAAGTACACCTAAAACGACCACCTCATTTCTTCCAGATCCTGATTCCTGAAACTAGAAAGCAAGACTTAATAATTAGAGCAAAACAGATACACCGCCCTCAGATAAATTTCGAAGTGCGCATCAACATTAACAGAACTTTCTTTTCTCGGGAATATCATAATGTTGAAGTCGCGTCAATATACGTTAGCGGGGCAACGTGCATGGGATTTTGCTCATGCCATGCAACAACATGCAGTTCTGTTTGAACCAAGGTTTTAAAAACCGGACCGGACGTTGAACCGGTTTCTTCTCGGTTCGGTCGGACCGGGTCGGACCGTTGGTTCAAACCGGTCGGACCGGTGATGACGTCAGCATGACATCATCTTTCTTATTGACCCGGAAAAAATCGGACCGGGCTCAATTTACTGGTCCGACCGGTCGGACCGGCTTTGTGAGTCGTAAAAACTGGATATTATATCTATTAAATAATCTGTCATTGGAAGACTTTTTTTCATTCAACATACAAAAGAAAAAAGTACCATATCACCTAATACTTTTAATTTAGATATAAACTTGCAATCCAACAAGTACATAATTTCATAATATAATTCATAAAAAGAGAACCATACACAAGGTCCATTTCAAGTAGACAAATATACTAGGAGCATCAAAGGTCGAAACATAAGTATCTCAAGATCAACATTCCTCGAGAAAGACAAACATACACAAGGTCCATTTAAAATAGAAAAATGTTACTCTAAATTGCAAGAAAGTTCGACAATCTATCACCGAGATCATCAATCCAAGCCTCTAAGTCATCAGTGATGGGTACTTCTGGTTCTTCTACCCAATCACCATATAATTGCATGTCTTCTAAAGATATTGGATCAACTATATCATTCTTGCATTCATTTTTTCTCCTGTAAAAATATTACAAATCATGATGGCAATAAATTATATAAAATACAAATATTATAACTATTAAATTCAAGTCAAACCTGAGACGTCGATTAGCATGGATAAAAACCAATTGATTTAATCTTAAATGACGAAGTTTGTTCCTCCGTGGAGAATGGATTCGCTCAAAAATACTCCAATTCCGCTCACATCCTGATGAAGAACAAGTTTGACTGAGAACACGGATAGCCATAGCCTGCAATACTGGAGTTGCTCCACCATACATTTTCCACCATTCAGCTATAGCAAATAAATTGTAAGTTATACTTGAACTAATCAAATTAGAATATTATTTATCTACTACAATTATCTATTTAAATACCTGGAGCCATCTTGGTACGATTTCGAATCGTTGATGGACGTCCAAAATCACCCATAGCATCCCTATACAATGAGAACTCCATGGTGATAGAATCAATTTTCTCTTCGTCATTATGAAATAAAGTTTCGACAGTGTCATGAAAGCCAGCCATGATATGATGATTTAAGGACAAGTTTTCATCATTGTAGAAGAATTCGGGGTTCAAAAGTAGTCCGGCTTTGTGTAGGGGATGACCAAGTTGTCTATCCCACTTATCATCATAGATATCAATATATGGTTTGTACTCAGTGACATTGTTATTAAACACAAGTTTAATAGCTTCCCTTGCTCTTTTCATTGCCTCATAGATATATCCCATTGATGGCCTCTCATCACTATCAACAAGGCGCAAAACTCTCACCACCGGTTCAGCTATACCAACAACCACTGCACATGAACTCCAGAATGATGTGTTCAAAATTATCTCATATAGATTTTTTCCCATAGTGGTTCGCGAGATTTTATGGTCAAGCCATTCTCTAGATGCAACCATAGAAACCAAGCCATCTTTTTTCTGAAGCAAACTCTGCACAGTCAAAAAATTTGTTGCAAATCTGGTAGCAGCGGGACGAATAATCTCAGAATTGCAAAATTTTCGCATCATTTGAAGAACAAAGTTGTGATTGTAAATAAACTTTGTAATCTTCCGTGCTTCTTCAATGACATGCTTCACTCTTGGAACTTGATCGAACTTTTCCAAAATCAAATCAAGACAATGTGCTGTACATGGACTCCAAAAAATATTACCATAATACCTTGTGATCATCTTTCCTGCAGCCTGATAGTTTGCAGCATTATCCGTGACAAAATGAATAACATTTTCAGGTCCAACATACTCTACACAATCTTTGAAAAGTTCAAATAACAAGTCAGCCGTTTTTGAATGCATTGAGGCATCAACTGATTTCAAAAAAACAGTGCCAGCAGATGAGTAAACAAGAAAATTTATTAATGTCCGTTGTCTTCGATCCGTCCATCCATCAGCCATGACTGTACAACCATTCATTTTCCAGATCTTCCTATGTGTATCAACATATTCCTTCACTATCGCTACCGTTTTCTTCATAAGAGGCTCACGAACTGCATATTCAGTTGATGCTTTATAACCATGACCAACAGAGGCGATACCATCAATCATCTTCTGAAAACTAGGAAGGCTAATGGCATGGAAAGGAATGTCAGCATCATACATCCAATCTGAGATGAGTAAATCCACCTCTTCAATTTCATTCTTCCTCTGCATGACAAACTTGATTCCTGGTTGACTACCAAATGTGGTTCCAGAAGGGAAAAAAGATTTCAACTTCTTAGATGTGGAATCCTCACTTGTAGGATTTCTTTTCAAAGTTCCCATTCCTATAGGATCGCCATCATCCATTTCCACACTGTAGGATTTGTTGGATGATCCAATTGAAATATTTTTTCTCTTTTCTGTTTTAAATTCAGTCAAGTTCTCATGCATCAAAACTTGAATATGATTGGGAACTTTTTTACATCCCGCTACTTGTCCTTTTTTTTTGCCAGGTGCTCTTTAACTCTATGTATTCCTCCTCCATGGAAAACTTTCAAACAAAAAATACATTTTTTCGATCCATCTCCCGTCAAAGTGACATATTGCCATGCTATGTCACTTTTTTGCCTGACACCTGTTATGATTACATCTTCTGACCCGTCTTCAACAGCAATATA